>VWZU01005069.1:582616-758462 GCA_013397095.1 Sterrhoptilus dennistouni | reverse complement strand
TTTTTTCTAAAAAGTCCCATGAGGCAAGTGACTGACTTGAGTCTGTCGTGGAAGGAAATCCTGGATAAGGTGGAGCTGGAACAGCACAAAAGATCCAGCTGTTTTTTCAGTCTAGTGTTTCCAAGGAGGTAGCAACTGATGAAGCCAGTTGTTAATGTAGTAACACAAAATAGTCTCCACAATCACAGTAAGCTCCAGAAGTCTTTGGCACAATCTTCTAACTGGAAATTGTTGGCAAATAGCATTGAGCAACCGTAAAATGATGAAGCGGCAATATTAAGGCAGTCTTTATAAATCATGTAACTTGACTGTTTCAGTCCTTCACTCATCGAAGTAAAAAAACCCAGCCTTGTACAAACTGATTTTTGAAATGAAAACCCAAAAATTAATTGCAGAATAGTTCTACAAAGAATTTAATAGCTTTTGTTAATAGTTGAAATTTTACCCTGTGTTCAGGGCAAAAAACTGTTACACTGCAAAGACCTCTGCAGAACAGATTGTGAAATGAAAGCTAAAAGTAGCATTTATAGTCTGTAAAATGGCGTTTGTATTGTTCCCTCAAAATTGCATGAAAGTTATATATATTGGTTTGCTAGGAAATACTGGGACAATATTCTACATATCCTTTTACATGATAACATTTTCTACCAAGCTTATTTACTCATTACCAAAATATGACCCGCCTTGCAATACATGATTTTAATTATATGCAGGTACAAGTCATTTCATGTAAAATAGTTTTCCAGCTCTGTAGTTCAGAAGTGTTTCAGTCTCTGCATTTAACAGCAAGCTCTTGATGACGCATGAAGTTGCTCTCTTAGGGAGAATGGTCTATATGTAAGGTTTAATTTCTTTTCAACACAGTTCTGTAACATCCCAACTCTCGTTTCCAAGGCCCAGACACAACATGAGACATGCTCTCTCTTAGGGTGAAACTGCAGATTTCCTTCCTGGTTTAATTCCGGAAGTTACATGCAGCAACCTTGGCCTCCTGAGTGCTGCTGAACCCGCTGTACCTAATTTGTGACTTGAGCAATGCTTTACATATTTTAATGTTATATTGTAAAACGAAGATCATTATTCTTAATAAAAAAGACATGGTTCAAGGAAAAGAACGTTTAAGAAATGGCAGTCAGATACTTGCATCACAACCTATTTATTCTACCAAGAATAGTCTTTAGCAGAAGTTAGTGGTTTTGATTTAGATTCAACAAAGATTTTGCAGAGAGGGTTACTCAGATTTCAGACTGGAGCTGAGGAAAGCAACACAGTTCTGGAACAGCTTCCACAAGACACCTAACGAGACCTGCATCCTGATACTTTTTAGAAAAAGAATTTGCCTTTTGTTTTTTTTAGCTCCTCTGAACTTTAGAAAGTGGACTATAGAGGCACTTCATTCTGCTGAGGAGTCCTTGGTTCTGTTTAATAAAATTTGTATATCCCCATGTTCTGGACAGGCTGCAGAAATAATTCTGAATGCCTCACTACCTTCCAGGAGAATGTCCTATATAGGAGCTATGTCATGTATTATCAGAGCTCAAACAAAATCTATGTCTGTCAAAAATCATTACTTGCTTGTGGCTATGTTCCTCATTCTTCCATCACCTGTAAATTGTGGGTGCACAGGCCCTGTAAATGTGGCCTGTGAGAAATAATAATATTGCAGGGGTACTTTGGGTCCCAGAGAGGCAGAGGCTCAGGTTTGTTCTCATCTGTGAGCAGTTGGCTAACTCATCTCTTTTATTAGTGAATCAGTTCACATTGGCCAAATAAAGTCTGACCTCTCACCTTCCTTCTTCTCTTGGCCTTGGCTGATGTGACCTGTGCTCCCTTCTCAATGAATTATCCATGGCTTGCAGGACCAGTGGGGCCAGCCTTGCTTCAGACCACCTTGTAACAAGCTCTTCTAATACTGACACTGCTTGCACTGGAAACACCATGGGTTTTGCCAGGACAGTTTGTAGGCTCTTCCTTGGAATGCACTAAGCTGAGTGAGAATTTAAGATTTTGATGGTCCAGTTGGTGGACACAAACCAGTGAGCTGAAGTAATATACTTGCAAAGGTGTGTAGACATAACCAATGTGAACCTTGTAGAAATAAGCAGAAGAACACAAAAAGAAGTGTCTTTGAGTAAAATTCTTTGTCGTTAATGCCGTAAGATTAAAACCAGTCCAGGTCTAAACTCTTCTCCTTCGTACAATCAACTCTTTCCTTGCTGGTGGCAGAGTTAATGGCCCACATGTTTCATGCCTTAGAAAAAATTTTAATGCCTTCCCCACCTGCCTTACTGCCAACCTGCATTGCCCTCAGCCCCGCAGTGCTGCAGCTGCTGTGATAGTTCTCTGTGTCCGAGGCCTCCAGCATTCACTGGAGTCAAGGAGGGAAACAGAAAAGGGTGAACCCCTGAACCTTGTTAAAGAAAGGTTAGGGTGTAATTTGTGTTGGTCAACACAAGCAAGCCCTATAAAATAGCTCTGCTTTTTTATCTCAGACTAATATGAATTTGTGCTGCAAAATGTCCTTTTGCTGCTCTTTACAGAAAAGCATGTGTGCATGGGCTTATATTCTCAGAGGTGCATATTAGCAGACACTTAATGCTCACATATAAGTACTAATATTTGGAAAACTTACGACCTTTAATATGGTACTTCTTTTTCTTCTTGCTTTTATTAAGGATCTTTCATGAAGTTACAATTAATTGGACACAAGATTAATTCAATCACCACTTTATTAACAAGAGAAATCACAAAAAGTAGGCCAGAGTTTTCACTGAGCAGCAAAGAATTTTCTGATTTAGCTTGCCATGCACTATTTTATGGCAAAACTGATCGACATTCTTCTGGTTACTATTTACTTAAATACTAGCTTTCTATCAGAGACTAAACAAAGTATAATCCCTGAAGAAACCTGAGCTGCTTATATTAAAGTCAGATGGGATGTAAAATGGAGAGGTTCTGTTATTTTTGGCTCAGTAATATGCAGTAATGGTAATTTCCACCAGCATACTCAGTGCCTTGTGCTTTTGTGACAAAACAGAAGAGGCCTTTCCTTGGCCGTTTCTTTTCCATTAGTGACAGGATCACTTAAACATGTTAATGCAGCCTAGAGACTTTCTCTCCTAGAGATAGCTTTGCTTGCACTTGAGAGACAGAGGAAATGTGTAGAGGGTTTTTTTATCCAGAGTTCTTTATTATGCACAGGGGCACACAGGCATGGACACACAAAGGTTGTTATTTCTCCCCAGTGGCCAACATCTTCCTCAGTTTAATGGCTAATTCCAAGAAAGAGGTTGCTAAAATCTTCCTGGTAGCTGCAGGTTTAGCTAAGTTCAGCTGTTTCTTAATAGAGGCTCAGAAAGCAGTGACAAGAGCAACACAGAGAGCAGCAGGAAGCCAGGGTACTCCTTTGTCCCCTACTTCATTAAACATCCCTATGAATGTCAGGTATGGGTGAAAGAGAGATAAAATCTTTTACCAGAATCTCCAAAACTCTATGAAGAGCAAAAATGGTTTTGAAAGTAAATAAAAAAAGATAATAGTTAATTATAAAAATAATTCAAGTAACTTCATTGTTACATATATGGGACTAGATCTGCTGAAAAATGTTATAGGATGAAAGTTAAGGGATTTTTAAAAATATATATTTCTATAGTTTACAATCAGCTTCATGGGGACAGTGAATGAGAAAGAAATAAACTTGCTTTGCATGCAGGTGAAGAGGATGTTGGACTTCTTCTACTCACACTACCAACATGTGAAGTAAGAAATGGTATACCATGTTTGCAGGAAGAAAACAAGTCTTGTAATTTCTATTTCCAGTTAGCAGAGAAAGTGAGAGAAAGAAAAGTAGAACAGAATTAAACTTTTTTCCTTCACCTGAAGGAAACAATATGAAGAGGAGTTGTGTAATTTGTTTTCCATATGTGGGATTCTTATTAGATTTGCCAGAGCTATCTAAGTAATAATATTTTTCTATTGTCATATTCATCATTAAAGAGAAAACTTAAAGTTTGCCTGTAATATACATTTCCTGAATCAGAATTGACATTAGCTTGAATCATGACTATTTGTATCTTAGAATCTTCATCCATTTGAACTATTGGTATTTGCTAGCACCTACTAATGATTTTCAACATAAATTTTGTAGAAAGATATTGTTCTTTCCTTTGAACAATTGACAATCATCCTTGAATATTTAATATTCAATTAATAATCATAATTGAACAGTAAATTGAATAGAAATCACATTTATTAAGCAAATGGCATCTAGTTCAGTAGACTATAACTAGCTTATGACACATAATCAAGTAGTTTACAACATTAATATGCCATTCAGATGAGGGAGTAGTAAGTTTTGTTCTTCCCAAACCAGCCGGTCACCCATGCCAAGACAGAACATATAAGGTCCAGGATGGACTGCTTAGTGTGTCTTAATATTAACTTCTCTTAGGGACTTGAAATATTTTCAAGTTTATGAAAATTATGTGATGGGTAACATATTGACAAACTGGCAACTGGCTTTGCAAAGTACCCAACCCTTGCTTGAATAGGGTAATTACACAGACAGGGTGAAGCCTCGACTGCATTACCACTGTACAGTTTGTAGATAATACAAGTCCTAGGTAATTGCTTTATGAATTTTACAGAGCCGTGTCATTGTTGCATACTGTATCTTGGCTTTGTCACTGTGTGGAGTTGAATACACAGCAACTTTAAGTAAAAAATAGCTAAGTTAGTTCCATTTCCCATCGCCAAGCACTGCTCTCTCAGAAAGCCTCCTTTTCACAGGGGATGTTTCTGATCATGACTCATCAGCTGGCTGAATAAAATCCAAACAGATAAGAGAAAAAAATTCTTTATACAACTTAATGGCTATGAGAACCCGCTAATTCTGCTGCATATTATTGCAAAGTTTGTGTAAGACCTCTGTTATTAGGTTGATTCAGCTCAGAGGGATGTGATATTTTACTTTTGTGACTCTGTATAATCCTTTGCCCTGAAGTTGAAAATACATTGTCCCCTGACTCACAATAAGTGATGAATTACAAGGTAGTGCTGCCAATTTTCCAATACACACAAGATGAGAGATATAAACAATCATTTCCTCATAACAGCAACATGAACTAAACTGGGTTCAACAAAACTGAAGAAAAACTTGCAAAACAGCAAAACTAATTTTTCCCATGGACTGTGATTCAGTACCTCCTTTGAGTCCAATATTTGAAATTTTGGTTATAAAACATGCAGTATTCATTTCAATAAGCCATCAACCAATCAAGGCCAAGTCTGAATAGCATTAATCTGTCAACACACACACTTATGTACCTATATGCATGAACATACATGCATTAGTTGTCAGTATTATTAATATTCAACATAGTATGACAATTCAGAGCCACGATTTCTTAAGCCCTCATGTACCTCCTCACTGTGATTTCTTTTCTTAGGTGTAGGTTGAACATTCAACATCTTAAACGTTAAACCAGAAAGATCTCTTTCTTTTGCCCCAAGTTCAGTTTGTGCTAAAAATGCCAAGAAACCTTAGAAATATTTTCCTTTTCCTCAGAACCTGAATCATGCATTGTATTTCAAGTGCTGCTATAACAAAACTACCACATGTTTATTGCATGTCTTAGAGCTTTGTTTTAATTAGATTGGTAGTTAGTGGCTTCAGGGTTGAAAAACCTTATGACTTCACAACTCTTGCCTTTGTTCTTTGTCAAAGTAAAAAATTCAAATTTTGCTGTAAAATGAGACACATGGAGGAAAAGGATACCTTGCAGGTCAGTAGGGGATGAGCTAGAGATATATACAGATATAGCCATATGCAAAAATGCATCCATGCTAATGCCTGCATGCTCAAACCTTGGGAAAATTCCACCCCACCTTTTTCTCTGCCTTCACTGTATTTTTTATGGAGTAGCAAATGTCATAATTTTCCACTATGTTTGACCCTGTTGTTTCTCTGCATATATGAAAGGGTGTAACCTTCCTTCATTATTACTCATAGTGACCACCATATTATCCACAGCTTCTTTTCCTTGCTTAACAGGAATTGATCTCTCCGTGGAGAACAGGGTTTCGGATGAGAAGAGGAGGAGAAAAGTGATTTGCAAGTTGGAGTGAAGATGAGCTTTGAAAGAGAGCTAAAAAAACCAGACCAAAACTAGTAATGGAATTTGAAGAACAAGCCTTACCACTGCAGACAAATAGGAAGTGAAGATTTTTGACTAAGATGCTATGGTTGGTCTAAAAAGAAGACTGCAAACTAACAAACTTAAAGAAGGTGTTAGAGTAGGGGTGTGAAGTAACTAATCAGGAGAAAGCAGTGGCAAAACCAGCAAAACTTATAGGGTTTAGTGAAAAAGGTCTTTTCCTCCTTTTGGAGGAGATTAAGTGGGAAAAGTTAGAAAAAAAACTCATAAAAGCAGGCAATCCAGTAACAAAGACCTAATAATAGAAAATCAGATAAAGACAAGAAGGGAAAGGAGATAATTATTTAAGCCACCTTTCCTTTTTAGCAAGCCAAGATGAAAAAATCTGCCAAAACCCTTGCAAAATGCAATATTGATTCTAATCTGGGAATTTGGAAGTAATGAATTTCCTTCACACTTATAAGAAATAAGAAACATCATGCAGAGCAAAGATAAGTAGGCAATTTTGGAAAAGACTACCCAGGCAAAAAGCAACATGAGTACCATATGTCTTCTGAAATGCAGCAGAGATGTGGATGAGCAGCAGGAAATTCATACTCCAGCACATGGAGGAAGGTCTTATGGAAGATATTTTTTACTAGGTCACTGTGCATGTGATTGTAAAATGTTGCATGCAAAAATAAGGAGGAGGCAAGTTAATGCAGGTGCCAGTGATTTTTTGAGGAAACACTAAAAGGAAGTTGGGATTTGAATGCTTGCCTTCTGGACACACAGATTGTCACAGCACCAAGACCTGTCTGGATCACATACTGTAGAAATTCTCATTATCAGGCTAATTTTTGTGAAGCAACAATTTTTGGCTAGGATTTTCATGTTAGAGTGAAAAGAAGAGAGCAGAATAAGGAGTATGAAAGAAGCAAGCTGAGAGAGGAATGTAATAGGATATACAGGAAAAACACAGGATATTTGTGTTTCAAAGGCATCCTCTTCAAGCAAAGTTGTTTCACCTAATCTTGTTAGCAAGCTTCTGGTGGGCTCAAACTGAGACTTAAGTGCTGTTGTCCATGGCAGAGAGGCAATGTAGAAAATTCTCTATCATTCTGGAATTTTGGATGTGCAGGACATGTAATGACAACAAAGCACTGAGAGTAGATACTATCACTATACCTTATAAGATCCAGTACTGGTGAGGTAAACAGGACCATAGTAGGGACACAAGTATCTTTACATGCAAGTAGCTGCATCATTGAAGTTAAAGCAGGAGACAGTATTATGCATAGTTTTGTAGATGCTCTCATATTTTATCCACAAAAAGTTTGCAAGGCTTGTATTTAACTCCAACACTTGATTAAAAAACAGCTTTTCCAGTAAATAGCATCTGTAAAATCTTCCAGGTAAAAATGATCAAGCTAGCACTACTCTTTTCATTCACTTGCAGTCATTTATCTCAGGTAAGAAGCCAGAGAAAAGAGCCTTTCTTTATGGTCAGCAATGATATTTGAACTAATTACAATTACCTTTACATTGTTTTTTCAGCCAAACTTCCACGGATACAAGGAAATTTTGCCTAAGAAGAAAAAGAACATATTTCTCAGAAGCTGTGGTCCATCACTGCTTCCACCCATGACTTCAACAGAGCAGTACCAACAAACAATGTCATAATCAGTTGGAATCCTCCCTCTATTCCCTGCAAAAACACTACCATGTTTGTTTATGCGTTCAGATGGTTTCTGTATGTGTCTTATTTTATTGGCAGTTCTGGAAAGGGCGCATTCTCTAGTGATGACACTCTTGGATTCTGCCCCAAAAATGCATCAAACTGCACAGGATGTGTTGTTATCTGCCCTGTGACACACAGACAGTAAATTAACTGCTATCAGACAGATGACAGACAGCTGAATTGAATGTTTGCATATAATTTCTTTAATTTGCTGTGTTTCTTGATACCTATCTTTTCTGATATTGCTCCTCTATCAGATGTGAGCAGATTAAGTCTGTCAGAACAATGGGGAAAATTATTATAGATAGCAGAGTTACAGCCCTGCATAAGTGGCAGGCACTTTTCAAACTAATGACTTGTAGTGTGTATTACACATATTCAAACCTCTTCATTTCATTGTTCTACAAGTGTGTTTTATCCTATTAAAAAAGAAAAAAAAAAAAGAAAAAAGAAAAGAAGGAGAGAGAGATTCACAGCTTTCTCAAATATGCCAGCAATTTCTCTGAGTCCTCAAGGAGCCTAAAAAATTGTATGTAGAAGTGTGATATTTTTATGAATGTGCAGAAATTTTTTTATGACTTTTTATGTCTTTCCAATTCAGTAAAATTGAATTCCTCATACAAAATGAATTTCAGTATGAACCTGAAGCTGAAAATTGTGAAAGCAGAGAGTATAATTTGGGAAAATTATCCTTTCAATCAAAACTAGTAGGTAAGGAAATCCAATAGTCAGAAAAATGTCAAATTCAGTCACTCTGAATACTAGATGACACTTTCAGTACATGCCTCCCAGCTATTAGCTTACAGAAAAAAATCATATGCTTCTGTAATATGCACCAGTCTTTTATATTGAGGCCTGTCTAAGAATTTACAAATTTCACTGAAATTTCTTATTACTATGTCACCTGTCATGGAAAGTACAATGCTAGCGCAGAATCTCATGACATGAATGCATGTTAATATAAAAATATCCCTGTCCTCCTTTTTGAGGAGACAGCCATGTTAGGTTTTATAGCCATCCTGGTGTCTGTCTACACAGCAAAAAGAAAATAAAACTCCTGTGATTTATTACTTCATCATAAATATGGTCTGTTGCAAAGTGTGAGGAAACAGATGTTATGGTAAATGATTACACTAAGGAGGCCTGTTAGTAACAATTATTTCTAGATGAAAAGGAGTTTCTTGAATTTCCATGTATGATGGTGATTTGTACTTGGTTTACAAAGGTGATTTATTTGAGGGATAGGCAACAATAATTTGTAGAACATAAGAGTATGGTGAACACGTTTGTACCTATGAACACATTTGTAATATGTTTTTAGGTTGCCTGAAATATTTTCAAGTATCCCACATAGTTCTGGAGGCGCCAGTCCTTGTAACAATGAGAGTGGACAGGAAAGCATTGCAGAGGCTAAGGCAAGCATTCCACAAACCAGAAAGTAGCATTTTTACAAAATGAATACTTAATACAGCTTCATACTAGGTCTTTTAACATGGTGTATTTTAGATCAAATGTATATTGACTTGTTATGTTCATGTTGTAATCTGCATCCTTTATTAAAACACTCGTTTTCATGTTTCTGCATCCTCTGTGCCCTTCATGGCCAAGTATATATATGCCTTATTGATAGATGAGTTTTGACTTTCTTTCTTTCTCCCCTGCCCTCCTCTCATTGATATTTGGACCTCCAATCTGCTTTTCTATTGACTTTTGTGGGGGGGAAAAAGTTCTCTTTCCTTACATGTCCACTAAATTATGAATTATTCAACCACTTTACTTAAATATATTGTCCATATTTTTAATTCACAGTACATTAAATGCTTCAGTGACATCAATCTACTTTATTATACTGTCCTCAGATCTATCAATGATTTTAGCTACCCAAACTTGCAGCAACCTTGAGTATGCTATTTCTGTAAAGTAACACAAAAGAAAATGATTATAAAGTAAGTTTTTGTAGAAGATGATCAACAATCATACAGAGTAACAATTTAATAAAAAATTAGAAGAGAGATTTTTGCTTTGATGTAAAAATCCCTTGAGCCTATATACTGATCTTCATTAGTTTTGACAAATTCATTGGGCTATATTAGATAACCTCATTAACCAAGCACAGTTAACCTCAAGTCACAGATGCTTTTTCAAGGTTAAAACTGGTAATCACTTTTGGTTATAAGACTGAGGTTGAGAAAAAAGGTTTTTAATTTCCCTTAGATCAAAAGTGGAGGCTTTCTGGTGTTTTATAATGTTTTTGCTTTGCTCTTCTGGAAGTAAAAATCTAAAGATTGGCAAGAAACGTGGGAATTTAAAATTAATAATGTCTCTTCTTCTCAAAATATTTCTCTTGATTTTGTTGCCATGTACTTGATAACTCATAAAAACAATAATAATTTCAGTGCCAAAGTACAAATAAGAGAAAACAGCCTGAGGTAGAGGTTTTTCAAAGATTGAGATAATACAAAAACTGAAATACGTGAGGGGGGAAGAAAGGATTGTTTTTGTCATGTGAGGGCACATGGAGGACAATGATTAAATGTTGGAAGAGAGGGGCAGATGTCAGGCATTCACCAGTATGCAACACAAGTGAACTTTTAAAAACCCAAGATGCTTCTGTTTCCCTAGGATAGCTCATCTCTCAAGCAAATATGGTAAGTATGAACAAATCAGCAGTTATCTTCAAAATGTCTTCAGTGATGGATGGCACAGTTTTTTATGTTACTCATTTTAGCACTTCTGTTGATTTTTTGAAATGAAAGAAAAATCATCTGAATGCAATCTCTCATATTTGAATGGCACAACGGGATGAGAAAAGAATCTTATTCATGCAGATATCTTTGTCGTTTCTTTTCATATTCCTTGGTACATATTCATTACATAGACTTAATTGGCTGAATTGTGAAAGTATCGTCATGGATCCGCTGGAAGTGTCTCCATGTAATACTGCTTTCTGCATTTGTGCATTTATTCTCAAGTGTATTGTGTAGAAGCTGAAGTCACATCTGTGCCATGATAAATGTCCACGAGTTCATGGTTGCTTTGTACACCAGTGTGGAAGGGAACTTCACTTTCATACTGAGATAAAGAAGTTTTTTGTGCAATGAAGTTGGTTTCCAGTGTGCTGAAGCCTGTTAACAAGCATTTATGTGCAAGAGACATTGGAGTGGCTGCTGCTTTTTTATTCCTGTGTCATGAGTGTTTCTCCACTCTGTGTTACAAAAGGTGAAATGTTCACAGTCTTGTTTGGTTTTGGTAAGATAAACAGTTTTCTAAGATATGAGAGGATTTAACCCAAGCTTTAATTTTAGTGCTTTGTATGTTTAGCTGGAGAAGACTGAGTTCAGGACAAATATGAGACAATTTGAGACAAAAATATCCATGATTATGGCTAGGTGATGTCAGGGAACCCCACAGATAATCTGTGTTGGTGAATATTTAGAGTGGTCCTTGGCATGGGAACCAGCATCAGCTATTCACAGCACAAGTAAGGGATTTGTGTGGACCAGGGTATGAACCCCAAAACACAATTTGGGTGTTACCAGCCACTTGTGAAGTGTGAAAGAGTTTAAAATACATATGGGCTGCTAATCTGATTAAACCTATAAATAGATTGATACATGCTGCAGGACACCAGAGGAATGACTTGGCTGAAATATTGCTAAATGCCTTCTGAAAGGCCTACAATCGAGTTAATCTTTCTGGCTGTGAACAAAAAATTCACAGCAAATAAAATCACTTTCTAAAAAGAGTTGTGATCCATTGCTAACAGTCAACCTATGAAATTTACCTCTTTCTGAGCACCCTCCTCTACCTCCTCCCCCCAGGGCTTAATACTTCTGCAGTTAAAGAAAAGAGCATTTAGAGCTGTGCTTTTTTGCCACATATTCCATGGGTGTTTGTGTCAGGGAAGGATCAAGCTTCACACATGATCCAACAACTAACACAGACCTGGAAATCCAGAAATAAAAGCATGTGTCATGTAACGCCTGCTGATTACTGACAGGCTTTGCAGAAGGGCCGTAAGGAGTCACACTAAGACCTCACAAAATCTGGCTTCTCTTCCTCTCGTGTCTCTCCCACCTCATTTGCACACTTAGGCAAGTTTTGCCACCAGGAGTCATCCGCCCTCAGTGTTATATCCATCCAAATTATCCGCTCATCCCATGTGCTTGTAATCTCTAGTAAATTTAGCTTTTGTTATTGGCAGAATTTATGAGCTGGGATAAGTCTATCTTTGTAATAGAGTCTAGGTGTATATTTCTGTGGCAACATGCCATGAACAGTTTTCTGAGGGAATAAAACCCTGAAAGTCAGCCCAGCCATTTTGGAAAAGGAGGCCAAGATTCCTTGGAAAAAAATTCCCATATAACTATTGAAACCAATGCTGATTTTAGGGTCTGATTTTGTAAAGACATTTGAGTAATGTCTTTACAAAGACCTTACTTTGCATAGCCTGCGTCCAGTATTGGACTTGAATTTGTCAGTAAAGGTGAAAGCCTGCACTGGGTTTACCTGGAAAGGTTTTGGTAGGAAAGGGGAAGCTGTAGGAATGGCTTCTGTTTGAAGCTGCCAGAAGCTTCCACAATGTCCAGCAGAGCCTACACCAGCCAGCTCCAAGACAGACCTGTAGCTGGCCAAGGCCAAGTCTATACCAACAGTGGCAGCATCTCCGGGATAACATGCATAAGAAGGGAGAGAGGAGTAAAAGAAACCAAAATGGCAATTGGAACTTGGAAGAGGAGTGAGAATATATAAGAAAAACAGCCCTGCAGGCATTGAGATGGAGAAGGGAGGGAGGAGGTGTTCCAGGCACCAGAGCTGAGGTTCCCCTGCAGGCTGTGATGCAGGCCATGCTGAGGCAGCTGTGCCCCTGCAGCCCATGGGGGTCCATGGGGATGCAGGGATCCACCCACAGCCAGAGGACTCCACACTGGAGCAGGTTTGCTGATGGGACTTGAGACTCTGGGGGGGACCCAAACCAGAGCTGTCTATGCCTGAAGGACTGCAACCCATGGGAAGGGCTCACACTGCGAAAGCAGGTAAAGGACTGTCTCCCATGGGAGGGGCCCATGCTGAAGGAAGAGAAGACTGAGTCCTCGTCATCCTAAGGGTGAAGGAGCAGCAGAGAAGATGCATCACTGGAGGGGAGAAGGGGCAGAAAACTGAGAATGAAGTTGAGCCTGGGCAGGAGGAGGGGAGGAAGAGTTAGAGTTTGTTTTCTCATTACCTTACCTGATTTGATCAGTAATAAACTAAATTAATTTCCCCAAGTAGAGTCTGTTGTGCCTGTAATGGTAATTGGTAAAAGACTCCCTGTCCTTATCTCGACTCACTATCCTTTCATTGTATTTTCTCTCTCTTGTCCAGCTGAGGAGGGAAATGATAGAGTGGTATTGGTGGGCACTGGGCATCCAGCCAGGGTCAGCCTGCCACAAGACCACAAAAGAAACCTGATGGTGTCAGAAACTTGGGGTCTTGAGCAGGGAAATGGGGGATGAAGTTCTTGCAAACAGAAAAGTGACCTGAAACTGAATCTCTCCTGTTACAGGAAGGTGCTCTGGTTTCCTTACAGTTTACAGGATACAGGGGTTTATCTGCTCTGCCTTCAGCCTCCTACATCCCAAGTTTTCTTTAGAGCCAAACTGGTAAGTGTGGTCTCAGAAAGACAAACCAGTTTGGGTCCTTCAGGTCTTTTTTTTTTTAAACTACCTTACCCCTTAGAATTTCCAAAGTTTCAGTACATTCTTGGTTGTTCAGAAACAATCTGGGAAGTCTGCAGGGAAGAGCGCAGATGGTGATTTAAGAGCACAGCATCACAGAATTACAAAATGGTGAGGGTTGGAAGGGGCCTAAAAGATCATCTAGATACAATGCCCCTGCCATGGGTAGGGAACCTTCTACTAGGTCAGCTTACTCAGAGCCCCATCCAGCCTGTACTGAGTGATTCCAGGGATGGGGAGTCCACAACCTCTCTGAGCAATCTGTTTCGTGCATCACCACCTTTATAGTAAAGAATTTCTTCTGTATATTCAATATTTACGCAGCTTCCTTCAGCTTAAGGCCATTCTCCCTTGTCCTTCACAGGCCTTTGTGAAAAGCTCCTCTCCAGCCCTCTTGTGCTGGAAAGGAGGTCTCCTTGAAGCCTTCTCTTCTGCAGGCTGAACAGCCCCACCTCTCTCAGCCTGTCTTCATAGGAGAGGTATTCTTGCCCTGTGATCAACTTAGTAAGCCTTTGAATTTGTTTGAGCAGGTTCTTGTCTTTCTAGTTTTGGGAGCCCCAGAGCTTGATGCAGCAGGTGTCATGAGGGCAGAGTAAAGGGAAAGAATCACCTCTCTTGACTTGCTGGTCACAACCCTTTTTATGCAGCTCAGGATACAGTTGGCCTTCCAGGCTGGGAGTACAGCCTTGCCCACAATCAAATCATGTGGTCCACAGGTCCAACAGGCAAATTTGAATGCTCAGATTATTAAACCCATAGAAATTACTTTGGACCTTCAGCAACTTCAATGCTATTTTGTTTCCTAAATTACAAAAGTGCTCATACTAGTTATTGTGACGGAAATTGACTACCCCACCCAAACCCAGGAACTCTGGGAGGGCTTTGTGGGATACAGCCTTGGAGGCGCCAATTAAGCATTTTTGCTCTTTTGTGGGCCTAGTCCTTTGTCTCGTTCAATCTCAGAGGAGCTTCATCTTCTTCCTGACCAAGTCATGACTAAAAGTAAACCTGGATTGTCTAAATATCTTTAACCTCGTATTATTAGAATAACTCAGAATCATGCTTGCTCTCAAAAACCTGGTCACAGAACAGATAGATCATTATTTTTGATAGCTGAAAAGGAGGAAGAGGGAGAAGCCAGAAGCTTTTGAATTCACGGTGGAAGGTGGAAGAGAAGATTTCATTAGAAGGAGGTTCCTGAAGGCTCTGCCTCCCAGCTTAGTCTCATTTTCCAAGACTGCAGCAGCCAACACAGACCTAGTCACATTTCCTTTCCCCAATTCCCCCCTCTCCTGACAGCTCTGAGTGCAGAAGAACACGAATACATTCCTTTGCTCTGGCCTCAGCTCCCCATCTTTCTCCTGTGCTGTGCACTGTTGCTCATTGTCATCAACATTTTCCCTGGCTGACCATTAAGACCCAGTCCTGTCTGGTGCCCCCAGGGCTGGTGACAAAGCACATCTCAGCACACAGAGAAGGACAAGAGAAGGCATAGAGGCTTGACAGGACAGCATCATTGTAATCACAGGTGGCAGATTGAGTTCTGCCATGTGCACCTGTCTGTGGACATTTGGCATGCAATCTCTACAGGCTGGGATCTGAAATTCAGATTATATGGGGAATATTTATGCCCAGTTAGTCATATATGCACCATCACCCCATAGAAAGGTCTGTCTTCACAATGGGTGTCCTCTCAGAGTAGGAAGAAAAGTCAGCTGGAAGAAAGAAGTCATCATTCCCTTTCCCATTTCCCTACTCCTTTTGGATGATCAAGTACAAAAAATGACAGACACCAAGAATGGTGCAGGCAGCAGACACTGTGCTTCCATTTCCTAAATAACACACACAAAATGAGCAAGAACAGAAAAACTTACTTCACATCAGAGCTCATACAGGAAGCAATGGGAAGGCCTGATACATGCCTCCAGAATGACAGTGGGAAAGATAGGGACTAAATCTTCAGTACTGGCTTCTTGTCTAGAGAGAGAGAGGAGTCTCCTCAAGCCCATAAAAAGTAATTCTTCAGTGATAGAAGCAGGTGGTTGTAAAAATCTGAGGTTGAGTAAGACAAGCCGTAACAGGAGCTCTTGGAGTTATTGATACCAAAACAACACAACTCCAACGTCCTGCAGTTGCTGACAAAGTTCCTTGCACAGTGTGCTGGATTTTGGTATAAACCGACAATCTCAGAGTTTTACCCAAACTCTGCAGGTGGTAGCAGTGGTGGAACAGCATCAAATGAAAATTTTCTCTAACATCCATCTTTAAAATGTATCCATCTCATCAATGATGCAGTTTGACAATGCATGCCAATATTAATATGCAAGATAGATAGATAGATAGAAAATATGATTATGGGATGGATAATACACACATTAAGGAAAGTGAAGAACAATAACTATGAGAGGTTTTAATATTAAAGCTGTCACTCGGATGAGCTTTAATTGTGGTAAAGCTGAAGTAAGTTTCTAAGTTTGGATGCTGAATCAATGCCATCTAGTGGTAGTAGGATTGGGTTCTTAGTGGTTTTGGGTTTTTTTTTGGTTTTTTGGGAGTTTTTTGGGGGGGGTTTTGGTGTGCTTTCTTTTGTTTTGTTCGGGATTCTTGCTTGTTATTTATTTTTGGGTTTTTTTTAGTTATGAAGATCACAGCCAGTTTAACATCATCAAAAATCTCCACATAATAAGTATCTTTCATACCTTTGTGAAAATAGTCTAAATATTTCTCCGAGTTGAGCAACTAAAAGCCACTGATGTGTAACAACCAAGATATGAGCAAATCCAGAAATATCTACATTTCCATTTGTTCAAATAACTGTGTCCATCACAGACACTCTTTTCTATTGAAGCCTGCATTGCATTACAACCTATCCAACACCCTCAGCTTAAAAGTACGTCTTTGCTTCACCATAACCTTAAGGAGACGGGAACATGACACTGACCAGCACCCTCAACCTTATGTCAGTTTGTCTAACAAAAGGTATTTTCTCTGATGATTTGCCTTACAGTGAGCAGCATTTTCTTAGCTTTTAATTAGGAAGATCATCAAGTTCCCAGGAGTTTGTCATCACACCTGGCTCCTTAGCAATAAATTCTTTTATGTCGGCAAGCAGTGACAAGAACAAGACTTAACAAACAGGATTCATTTCAAAGCTTCGTTGATAAACAGAGAAGTTCTGAGCCCCCCTGCAGTTGTATATTGTAAAAAGAGCTACTTTGGTGGTCTGCTGTTGTTTACTGGCAGAGTGCTGGCAGAAGTCAAATGTTAGAAACAAATGTAGTGTTTTGTCAATATCCTTTACATATTGACTGTGGTAGTGAGTGTAAATTAGAGCATACACACAGCTGTGAGCATGGTACTTTATACTCATAAGACTGGCGTGCTAAAAATGTGTCTGCTGATCATTTCCTAAACTGTATTCCTCACATTGGGATTTAGAGTAGAGTAGGCACCTTCATAATTGCTTGGTATTCTCTTCAGTGATATGCAGCTCTCAGGTAATAAATGGCTTCAATTTGTTCCTAATGTCAGTGCTGATCATCTGTTCATCTGGCAACAGGAACGGAGATGAGGGTTGTACTAAAATGTGAGAAGGTGTGCTGGGTACCAAAATTCTGCAAAGACTGAGTGCCTCAGACAGAGCTAAAGGAAACAAAAGTGAAGACTCTCTGGGCAGGACCTTAAAGCAGCCCTGGGAAAATTGTGGTGAGAGGACTCTTTAGTCAGTGTTTATGATATTGTTTTTGTTGTTGTTGTTCTTATGTTTTGTTTTGTTATATTGTCCTATTTTTATGTTTGTCATAACTCTTTATTTTTCCCTTATGGACTCCATGAGGGTAGTCAAATTGACCCTTTTACAGAGAGGCAAATCCAGCCTTGTCTTGTTAATGGTACTGATAAATGAGATTGGGCTTTGAGACCTTGATTGCTGCTTTTAACATTTTCCCCCTGTGAAAAAGTCCTCTGGGACTCTATGAAAGGAATCCAACCACACTGGAACTACAGGTCCTAACAACTGCATAACTCTAATGCATTTCTGCAAACATAAGTCAATGAATCAGAAGTTAAGAGATTTTGCTTAAGGAAAGAATCTTTATGTATGTAGTACATGAAAAATCTGTATACATACATAATCAGCTGCAACTGATGCAGATATAGACAGTGTTGAAAGAATTCAGAATTTCCGTGGTCTGTCCTTGCAAATAGGATAAAATAAGCAACAAGTGAAGGAAAACACTATCAGTAATACATTGTTTGAATTTTATTTCCATCAGAGGCAACTGGAGCTCCTGCTACTTTTCAACAAAGTCCATTTTTTGATGGGTTTGATACCTGAGCTCTAGGAAGTGTACAAACCCTCAGAAATAATCAAAACTATCTATGTCACTGGGCCTGTAACATCTTCTTAGCATATCTTCTCAGTTGCATCAGCTGGGGCTTCAAAAGCTTATAAGCTACTATCTTTGTCAAGCAATTTGCTTTTCTTAGGCATAAAGTCATGGATATTCTGGCTGAAATGGATGCTTGGAAATTATTTCAGAGAAGTCTTTGTGCTTTGAGAGTAAGCCCTTTGAGGTGTGTTTGTGAGAATGTGGTATGACCACAGTAGCTGGTGGCAATGTGAATGTACACTATTACTTGGTACTCATTTTCTCCTGGATAGTCATTCAAGCATTTACTTTAATTATTTACAGTGACAGCTTCTGCATTTAAAACCTAAAGAGCTCAATAAATTGAAAATACTTTTTCACCAGCCTCTTTAAAGCTACATAGGTATTATGCTTGAAACTTACATAGACCCAAGTCTAGAACTTGCCTGTTTAAAACCAAGATGTGCCTTGAAGAAAAGCTATGGGTAAGCCAGCTAGAATGGCCTTGGCCATCCTCTGCTGTCCCCTTTACCTTGCAGTGACCTCCAGCACTCAACACGGGACAGACAAGGTGGTCCTTTGCTTTACCTGCAGCAAGTATCACATGTCACATATGGTCCACTAATGATCAAGAGAATGAAAAGCAGCCACTAGTGGAAATCTTTTATCTTGTTAATACCAGTCACTAGTCTTGTCACTATCATATTTGCATTGCCACTAAGCTGCAAGAGTTGAAACTGTGCCCTGGCTTGTGCTCACATCAGACCACATTAAACTCTGAAATTATACTGAAATCAGGCTAGAATCAGACTAGAATCAGACTATCCAGCTGTAAATTGGACAAGGCTGTTTGTTCCCATCAGCTATAGCACGCACTGCTGTGAAGCCAAGCCTGGTCAAGTGTTGGAAGCAGCTTTGACATTAATGGTCAGAAAACAGCCAGGGCTGCATGGGGCTATTCTGTATGACTTCATTTTTGTAAGTGGCAGCCGTATAGGAATTAGGTAGTTCAAAAGTGAAATAATAATAATAATAATAAAATCTTACCCTTACGAAGGTCATATGTAATAACAGAAAGTTTTTGGGCTTTGAAAAAAGTTCCTAAAATCTCATGTTGGAATTGTTTGCAATTTCAGCAGAGAAGTGGGGGATGGTGTGAGGAGCACTCCTGTAATTGGTGACGCTTATTATGATCTACTTGGTTAAATAACACTGGCCTCTTTTGAATATGTTTGAAGATACATTTAATTATAAAATCCAATGAAATATCCTTCATGCTTTATTAAGAAGCAAGAAGTAGTAGTCACCATTATGAAGAATTTTTACTGATGGAAAAAATGTCAAATAAAAGAATAATGAAATAACACTTAGTCTTTCCGGCTGTGAGTGAATATGGTATTAGGGTTTTACTTCTGCAGAGCCTCTGAACATTCCTGGTATATCTTTGCACTGTGGAGAGCTCATGGCAATTCCTCAAAGTGTTACATCATGAGGATATTATAGGGCTGCAGCTGTGCCCTACTTATACAAAGGGTACCCAGAGGCATTTTCTTATTCCTCTTCTAATTTCCTTGTTCTTAATATTGGGTGGTTTCTGAAAAGTCTTAAAAAAAAATGCCTACTTTCTGCATATTTAGGTGATTCAACACCTTTGAGAATCTAAATGAAAGATAGTTTTGGTCAAAGACATTCTTGTCGTATAGGTTAGTATCAACTGCAGTGACTAGTGCTCTGATGTCATCTTTCTACTAAACATCCATTTTTCCTGATGTAAAAACCTCAATCACTTGAAAACAATATTGGCCTTCTGATTTCAGTTACTGCTCCAATACCTGCCTTTTCTCACCAGGTTTTTTGAACGAAATAATCTGTTTTCCTGAAAAAAAACCCCATATAAGTTTAAGGAAGTGGTGGCCAATCAACCCTTACTAAGACAGAATATTTTTATACCACACATTCATGTCTAGTGGTGTTCCTTTCTTTTCTCTCAAGTACCAATTTTCATGTGCAAGGCAACTTATCAAGTGCAATGCAACAAAAATTCAATGGAAAAAGGATAGCACTAAAAATGAATTCCCAGAATGTCCCACTGTTCAGAGAATGACTTCCTCAGCAGTGGAATCTCCTTTCATTTAAAATTCATTCACATTGTTACATTGAGCATCGACCTAACTCCATGATTCAAAAGCTGGCTAGAGACTATGAGGTGGCTTTAGGACAGAAGCATTGAACTGATGTAATAATTTTCTAACAGTAGGTGAGGTGAGTCAAATCTCTTTTACTGCCTGATAAATGACTTTTCTTTTGGCAGAAGTGAAGCAGATAGCACATATCTAATTAGACGACACAAAGACACTGCAGTACATGCTTGTTAGAAGAATATCCTCAGAAGATATTTTCAAAAGCTGCTCTTCAGCTAACTCTCAGTTTTCTGGAAAAGATATCCTGCTTCCTTTGATGAGGAATAACAGCCCTGTCCCTTCAATGACATTCAAAAGTTTAGTGCCATGGGATCCGAATATTCACGTGTTGTAGACAGGATTTATTTAGTATGCACGGGTATATTCCTCCAATGAAATTGCATTTCATGGACTGCACTAGTACAGCAGCCCTCCCCTCAAAACAGATGCTCCCTTTTCCCTCTGTGCAACCACTGACAAAGGGGAGGATAAGATACACTTTTAGACAGTCACAGCTGTCCATCGCTGGGCCTAATCATCAGCAATTGTGTCACAAAGCTCAGTAGCTCTGGGATTATGCATTTGAAATGAGCTTTGAAATGGAGATTGTAGAGTGTATCAGAGCTCATCCAGTGCCTCTCTTTTTTGGCAGATTTCCAGATTTCCTCTGTGTTCAAGGATTCTGGATAAAGAACTATATAATACCACCTTTCCTTCTAGTTTCTTGCTTCCTGAAGAAAGCTGCAACAATTTGCCATCAGGACTATAGATATACTTTTTTCCCTACAATCAAGCAATATTAATTTCTGTTTCTGTAACTGTGGCATCATATAAGGTGACAAGTTTTTTTGAGTTCTTTTCTTTGAGTTATAAATATTTAAATATCATTGAATAATGAGTCAGAAAAGAAATTTGAACTACTTTAAAAGGTTATACTGATTTGTATCTCAAGTGACATGAAGAAGAAATAGGCAAAATAGGATCTGGATTATAAAAGTGAGCAAAAAATCTAAGAAAACACTGATATACAAGCACATCTGTCAACTTAACCACTTCACTGAATCCACACTTGTCACAAAAATACATATATTCTTGCATTGCCTATACATATCTTTAAAGTGAAAATATATGTAGCATATTTTTCAGTGAAGATAAATAAAATCACAGTGGCACACTAGATGGTACCCCTTAGCCACTAACATGGTAACTATGCTCCAGAATTACTCTTACAAATAGAGTCTACACAGTCCCATGCTCATGCAGAAAGAAAATGAGTTAGAGCCCAGAGTCAATGAATAATTGGTGTGATCACTGCAGTGAATCTGAGCAAGAAGCTAAGAAAACTGAAAAATGCTACTTGATAGGAACAGAGTTTAAGAGTAGCCTCAAAGCCTTTCTACATTGTACAGGATCAAAAGCAGCAGGAAGAAGAAATAGCAGCCAAAACACAGGAAGTACCGACCAAGATGTTTTGAACTACAGCAGCAAAAATGGGTATTGTCTGCTAACAGTGTTTACTTAGCTACTCACACATTAAATGTTCAATTAAAGTAATAAGATCAAAGCAGATGGCAAGTTGTGCAGGAAATGATAAATGTTGTATGAATTCTTTGTGCTATCTCAGGCCAGTGGCCATCCACCTAAGCCTGACTTTAGAGGTGGCCAGCTTATCTGATGCTTCAAGAAAAAGCTAATAAAAAAAATCAAGCAAAACAGAAGTGATGCTGTGGGACAAAATTCCACTTTAGTTTTGTCAAGATGCTGAATGAAACTTCAGAACCTGAGGTTTAGTTATAATACTTGTTTCAACATAAGCATGCCAATGTCAGGAGGGGGTTAGGAGCTCCAAAGGAATTGGGTGAACATATGAACTCAGGGCCCCACATTTCAAGCCCCAGTAGACCAGGATTATCGTTGGTCTCAGCTCTTGCCTGCCACATTTCTTACACAGGGGTTGGAAAACCTGTGCTCATTCAGGCTTCTATGCCCAAATAAAGAGTACCTTTAAAATATATCTAAAAACTGTGCTGTTTCAAGCCAAGAATTTTTGGTGATGACCTATTCACCACTTTCCATGCTTACACTGGATGATTATTACACCAGATGAGTTTCCATAGCTTCTAGGAGAGGCAGCTGGGCTTTCTCATCAGCTCATTAGACTCTTAAAAAGACCTTGTATTTGTTCCTGTACTTAAATACAGTGATCGAGTTCTTCGTGGTCTTCTTTGGCATCTGAACGAAGTAAAGTCCTTATGTACCTATTAGAAATGTTGTTTTCCAATTCCTGTATGTTTTGGCATGTTTTGAAACTTTTTCCGTTTCCACGGTCATCTTGAAACACAATCAGCTGCTGCAAACTGAGCAGTTAGTAAGTGAATTCCTTACTTTCATGTCTCCATGACTGTTTACACAGCTAAAACATCCCTTCATTATAGGGACAGAATCAAGTAACTAGAGAAATTCTGAAGTCATTACCAGAACTTCTCACAATCACTGTTTTCTATAATTTTAATTCTCATCCCACAAGCATTCAAGGCTCTATTTTTAAAAATATCCTACCTAAAGGGTGAAACCTTATTAAAAATCTTATTTGTAATGGAAGTTGCTGAGTTTATTTTGGAGTTCATACAAAGAAAAAAAATCCATATTTTTTCCATTCAACAATAACAAAAAAATGTTGTTATAAAATTTAATTGTTATAAAAAATTAAATTATTTGATTTTATACTTCATGGTTGCACAGTCACTTTTCTTGAGTTACAGGCTATCCATTTGGGGGATTATATGCCTTGAGAAGAATTGATTCTCTTTGATTATCTAACCTTATTCAAAAGTCTGCTCCATTTTAGAATATTAAAACTATTTTTAGTATTTTAAAGAGCTTGGTGAAATAGCTGTCCTAATTTCTAAAGCTGTGTTAGTAAAATGTGGAAATTTAAAAAATAAAATTAATTTACATTGTCTTCTAAGCAACGATGATTGAGAAAGATGATCCTGACCTTCTCTTAGTGAGGCTGTATCCAGTCTATTGTCTCCAGTTCTGGACTCCTCGGTACAAGAGATACATGGAGCTCCTTTTGACACAAATAAGATTTTATCACAAAGTGTGTGATGGAAGGTTTTCCATATTTGACACGTAATATAAAGTATTTCCATTCTATATAGCACCCACACAGTAATTTATTAGTCAACAATGATCATTCTTTGTAAATAGACACCAAATCTAAGGCTGATTTGAGGTAATTTATTCAAACACATTTGGGCTGAAGATACACATGAGAAGATATTATGCTAGTTAAATGTTTCTAAGTAGATATGATACATTTTATTGAAGAGTCTGCAATAAAATCAGATTTGTGACTCATGTTATTTACACAAGATAAGCATTATGTAGGCTGCAAATATTTAATAATTCTAATTTTATTTAGTCTCTCTAATTTAATACATTACTTTCTTTTTATCATTCCAGCTAAACTTTGAATGCTGAATAGCCAACCAGATCAGCAGCTGCTACAACCATAAGCAGAGCTCAATTTTGATTATTCAGAATGTTATGAAACTATGCATGAGTCTACTCTAAGAAGACGTGAATATTCACTTACTGGGAAATATGCTTTAATCATTACAATTGATTCACTTGACCATGAATACAACCTAATTAGAGTCAGAGCAAGGTATCGACTGGTTGTTTAGCACAGTCAGTTGGGAAAAGGAAAACTTGAGTTTTAGTAATTTCTGAAATTACTTATTTATTTATATACTTTAATGCAACATTAGATCATTCCTGCTGCTGGAAACCTCTCCATATTGTTTTTGAAGCCTATTTACTTTTTTTTCATAAACACTTGGAGATGTTTTTTTCTTCCAAATTTCATGGATTTTTTCCCTATTGAAGTACTTATTTTTCTCCTATAAATTAGGTTATACTTTGCAATCAACTTTGGCTTACTGACTATTTGCCATTATGGATGTCAATAAGCTGGATTTCATGCTCATGGCCTCAGTGATGTTTATTTGAAATCAGGATATGAAAAGCAACTGGGAAGCAAAAGAGCATACACTAGAAAATAATTTTAGGAATTCTGTAAACTTAATTTAGCCTTCTTGTGACTGGACTGCGTAAGGGGTGACAATGATGTGTAGTGAAAATACAGAAGAGGAAGGAAGAACACAGCCAGGAGAAGCAGGGAGAATTATGAAGGCATGAATCAGTTAACTAACTGATTATCTATTTGGATATTCTCCTGTTGTAAATATTGCTTTTCCAGGAAAATGCAATTTTGTAAATAACGTTAAAAGGTTTTCTGTACTTACAGTTTTCTGATGAAATTACCTTGAACAAAAAAATGTATCCAATTACTAAACTACATCTGGATGTTCACAACATGGCACATAACATCAAGAACAACTGAGGTCAGAAATGCAAGACAATGTAATGTATGTGGAAACTCCTAGTGTCACTAATCTTCACATATATTGCATTGGTTTTTTAATAACTATTATTAGGAAATACCATAATAAAATGGATTTATTTAATTCAATCCTTTTGCATAAATTATTTTTCATTAATTATTAAAACTCTGTAATCCATTTGAGTAATATCTATATCACTGATCTACAGAACTAAGTCTATATTTTATCTTCAACAGCTATTTCTGAAGCATAATACCAATAACCATAATAAATAAAGCTTTAATATGCTGAAATAGAGAGTGGATTTTCAGACCAGGAAAGAACTATTAAAGTAAGATACAATTCACACATTTTTCATTTTAGATTAAAACTTGCTTTAGTGAATCTATATGAATTATACTCTCTTACTATAGAGAATTTCTGGTTTTAGATGTTTCGTTTAATGAAAAATATTTAAATAGGTCTGCACACAGAGTGCACTATATTTAATTAATTTCCCTAGCAAAAATGTTGAATAAAATTTTCTAACTTTCTAATTTTTTTAAAATGATCATAAAAGTTGTCAGAAACACTAATTGTGAATGAGGTCTGGACAGCTGAAGGAGAAGAAGATGATGGGGAGGAGAATTCACAGCTGTACTGAGGGTGGGTGCCAGCTGAGTAGCCTGACTGCCCTTGACAATACAACAACAGTCTGGATGGATGAGGGAGGGGCAGCAGATGTAATTTACCATCATTTTAGCAGAGCTTTTGACACTTCCTTCTCCTGTGTCCTTGAATACAAGCTGAGCTATCACAGTCTGGATGGAGGGCCACCAGGATGGCTGGAACTGGAGCACTTGTCCTGTAGCGTGAGGTTGAGCAGCTGGGGCTGGTTCAGCCAGGAGATGAGAAGTTTTTGGGGGCACTCGAAGTAGGAGCAGCTCCTGGTACACACCGGATGACCCAGAAAACAAAAACAAGTTCATCAAAGAGGCACATGGTGTGTGGATGAGAGACAACAGGCATAAATGGGAACTAGAGGGGTTCAGACTAGATTTAAGGAAAGTTTTTGGCCTGAGGACAGTCAGACAGGGGTACAGGTTACCCAGGGAGGCTGTGCAGTCTTTGTCCTTGGAGGTTTTTATTAACCAAAAGGGCAAAGCCTTGGGCAGCCTTCTTTTATTTTCCAGCTAATCCTGCTTTGAATTAGAGATGTCCCAAGGCCCCTTCCTACAACTATTATTGTGAGATTAAGAACAATATATCTAAAATACCAACTAAAACTGCATAAATGTCAACCATTTTGGGAGATCCTGTTCCAGTTGTCTCAGGTCTGTGAAGGAAGGATTATGCTTGCGAAGGGTTCCATTGGTTGTTGAGTGTTATAATATCTACTGTTGAATCTCTGAAGAAGCAATTGTAGATAGCTTTGATATAAATACAGTAATCAGAATTCATTCATCTGACAGTGTAACATGGCATTTCATTTTACAGACCAAAAAAAAAGAAAAAAAAAAAAAGAAAGAAAATACTTCCAAAGAAAGCAGAAACCTTTTACTTCTCCAGAAAATGAACACAGTCTGGTGCTCACAATCGCAGCTTTAAGATTAAATGGAGCAGTTTTGCAGATAAAAGATAAAGGGGTTCTACTGTCACAGGGAAATTTCTAATGAGTTTTTGTTTGGAACTCAGGAAAAAGGGAGAATAAACCTGGAGAAAAGAAGACTGATTTTCAAACGTATACTTAAGTGTTTGCCTGGCTCTTCCCATGAGCTCTTAGTCACAGGTGCATATGAAAGGTTCTGTGTGTGTTCCATGTGTTTCTGCACATGTGGGGAAGACATGCATTTAGCTCAAGTACTGCCAGTCTTGTCAGCATATGTGAAAACATGAGAGTAAATGGGAGAAGTGTATGTGGGTCCAGTGTGTGAACCTCAAAAAAAAAAAAATCCTAGTTGGTATGCAACAAGGTTGCATTAAATCATGGAGAGTCAGACTAATGTCTGTCTCTTCAAACAAAACTTTGTTTGTGAGTGCTAAACTGTGGGAAGAAGAGTTCACTGGTATCAATACTACCATGGTATTACAAAACATGGGCCAGTGCTGACTCTTCACCTTCCAGCACTAAATAACCGCCTCTGGAAAAAACACAGGCCACACAGTTCTCTGTTCTTCTCTTTCTTTACAAACCTTTAAGCAGCATTAATTACTTTTTGGCCAAGAAAAATTGATAGGAGCTTTTAGCTCAATGAACCCATCTTTTCAGCCAACTGCATTCTGGAAAAAATATTGTCTGTAGTATTTTCACCAGTTGCTGACCTGCTAAGTAGAAAAATGGGCTAACAGGTATCATGGAGTGATAATCACAAGGCTACGAAACCAGTCATATGGTATTACTGGTACATCACTGCCAAAAAACCCAGTAATCCCAGGTATCCATGTTTTGTGCCAGATGTATTAACAAGCTGTAGCAGTACTAATTTTTTTTTTATAAGGCTTATAGGAAACGTGTCATGAATAACAGCTAAGCTATCTTCGAAGAGTAACATTAATACTTTAAGCTTCTGCTAACATAGAGACATTGAATGAAATGGGAAGTTAAATATTCTTTGAAAGATGGCTGCTTCACAAAAATCTGTTCACATTCAAAGTCTCCTCTGATGACACAAAACTGAAGTGTGGAGGTATATGTAGAACTGTGGCCATTTGAACATTGCTCATCGCTGTTCCAGGATTTTTAAAGGGACCTTAGGGCAGCATGGAAATGGCTGACAAACTTCACAGCAAGGCTAGCTTTGATTTGAGTGAGGTTCTGAAATACAAATTCATGTAGTTCTTTAAACTGTTTAACTGTTCTTTAACCATGTTAGCACTGCTATATCATTTTGGGGATATGGATCTGTAACTATGTATTCTTTTTTAATAAACTAACAGAAGAAATATGGTATTGTAAACAACTGGTGGATTCTATCCATAGTACAAACAAGCCAAACCTATAACAATAAACATAAAGAAAGCATATTGGGAGATTTAATGTTTTCTTGTTTTCACGTAGTGAATCTCCCTGAGGAAGTTACTTTCTGTTTCTTAAATGGCAGTTACATAAAAAATGAATCCTGAATTAATTGAAGTCCATGACAAAACTTCAAAAGGATCAGCATTTCTTCCTTTCTTATATTGTGGGTTTTATGGAGAAGTTTCCAAAAGGCCTAAGCATTATGAAATGGGACCATGGACATTCTTCTGCAACAAATGCTGAAGGAGCAGGTAGCATATTCATAAGCATTCTCCAAGAACTTCAATTTTATTCATGAATCTAAACAGTCAATAAAACGGTATTAATGCAAGTAATTGTTAAAAATGCATGTTTTTTTCTATCTAGAAGAAAGTGAATTTTAATATACATGTGGATAGTTGATGGTATTTTAAAGCATATATTTGTCTGAACATTTCCATGTTGAATATCAGAGTATATTAGTCTTTCCCTGGTTTATCAATCATGTTATTCTCCACAATTAAAGGAAGAACTTCTAACAAAAGAGAAAAGCTGAATGTCTTTACAGGAGAGCATGCAAAATTATTCAGGATTTAAGTATCTTAGTTGTCAGGCTGTAACCTCAGACTCCTGGCTACTCCTGTAGACACGAGACAAATAATTGACCAGCAAAGAGAGCTGTGCTCTTTGCCAGTTGGTTCTACCAAATTAATAAATGAACTCTGACTAAATGGACAGGGCAACTCTATTTGAACATCTGTAATTCAGTGGATGCTGGGGAGCAATTTTGAACTTGATTAGTTTAAATGAAAAATTGTTTTCAAAAATTGCTGAAAATCTCTAACAGCATGTCTTTGTATCTTCAGAGATTTGCTGGAGAGAATACTAGGCTGTATTATTAAGCTGTTACTGAGCTGCATAAAGAGAAGCACAGAAACAGTAAAGGCAGCACCATTACAGAAATCATTGACATATTTTTGAAATGAGTAATCTATACAGAATTTTGGTCACTGCATCAAAAACAAACCTAAAAGAAACAGAAGCAGCCCAGCAGTTCTGACAGAAAAATTACAGCTCTAGAGATCTCATCTTTACATAAAAGATAAGTGCCATCTCATACCGAAATAGTGTCGATGTGAGGTGATGTGACAGAGACTTGGGAAAATGCACGTTACTTCACCTGCCATTCAGATGTCCTGGAAATACAGAACTGCAAAAACGTTTGATGAAATAGAAGGGAAGGCAGGAAGGCAAGCTTTCATTAATGAAATTTATAAATACAAGGAAGCACTGGACAGAAAGGTTAAGAAAGAGAATAATTCACAACATTCCTAATGATTTTTATGATAGCCATAGCAAGGACAAGAGGAGCTCCTCTCCTGAGTGCTTTTTTGAATGAGATGACTTCTTGCCCTCTCCCCACTCCCTGGAGTAATGCTTGTATAGCTCTGGGCAAGTCTTTACCCACTCTTACAGATCCTGCCCAGTTCTCTGTCCCACATTCAACCTCTTGATCTCAGTGGTGGCTTGTTTGACAAGGGACACAATTTCAGCCTGCAGCTCCGCTTGTGGCCAGGCTGTGTCCCTAGTGTATTTGGTGTCAGTCACGACTCTTAGGACCAACAAAGCTGAAATCATAGAAGGTGTATGGAGGATGAGAAGAAGATAATGCAGCTGAACTCCCAGCTTCACAGCTCTCTAGCTCTAAATAATGAGTGAGAATAATTTCAGACTGCTGTAACACACTTTCAGCTGCCTACCATGCACAGGACAATTTTGGAAGCAAGAATAGATAGAGCATAAGGACACCTGACTTTCCCCCCTTGGCCTTGCCATCTGAAATATCGCCCACTGGTTTCATTTGCACACAGGAAGCCCTTTAACACAAAGTCCAGCTGCCTTTCTGATCGTTCCACTGGACAGGTAGCAGGCTCCAATCCTAGACTCTAACACAGATTTTCCCATCCCTATTTTACTGCCTTCAGGGAAATACTTTGTTCTGCTTTTCATCTTCCTTTTTGCCAGCATTAGTCAGCATTTCTTGTTGTATCTTGTCTTTGATTTGTTACACAGCCTGAGTGATAATAAGCATTTGCAGGATACATGCATCTCACTGACTCCCATTAAAATATAGCAAGTTGTATGAATCTCTTGGGATGTGATCAGTAGACTGTTCCTCTTTCCAACAGTAACATTTGTAATGCATCCAGAACTTTTATAGAGGTATCAGCAGAAAATACATTGTGTAAACAACTTCACTGTGTAATCCCAACATCCAAGCTTTAGCCTGGCAACTACTATGTGCCCAAATCTTGCATACAGAGGATTCTGAGCCCGTATGTTATTTATCATATAAAGCAAATAATTTTTTTTTTTTATTTTAAATAACAACAGCAACAAATTATCAGGGTAATTGCACTAAAATCAATTAAAGTAAAATTCTTCTTGTTTCAGGCTGTCAGTATCTATCATTAAAGAGCATATCTGTTCTCCATTGCATAACAAATCTTCTGTTCTGCTAGTCAAGGTAGATATCGTAAGTATACATGTACAGTGATTATCAACTTGTTTTTTGGATAGATTTTAGGATATGTCAAGGACTCCACAGATACAAACCGTGATTTTTGCTGCCTGCTAAATCAGTTCAAATGGTTGCAATGACAATAAATACTGTGTCTCTTGTGTGGAATTTTTTTTCCTCTTCCTTTCTTTACTATTTTATTCAAATTCAGACCTGCTTCAGACTGAAAATATGAGTGCGCTTTTTGGAGTAAAAGAGTCTAAAGCAACATTTCCTTAACCAATTAACTTTGACTACGTGGTGTTCAAATTTTAGTTTTACAGGATGCAAATTTCTTTATTATTATTTAGCTGCAGAAATATCTGGGCAGATTTTTATTCCTACTTAGAAAGCTTATTTTATGAAAAAATGAGAGATGACTGATTTGTACCTCAATGTACTAGATATAGAAGGACTTGATTTTTGAAAGGGGAAAGAGGCCAATCTGAAAACATCAAGAACTTGAGGCAAAAAAAGGACAGTGCTAAGAGTGAACCCACCTGTGTGTGTGTGTATGTGTATGTATGGACATAAAAGACATGCACAATATTTTTTAAAAATCCTTTTGCAGGAGTGTGGGAATCATTTTTGTTTCTTGTCATTGCTTTTGTTATGAAGCAAAATAATGCATCTCTGTGTGTGAGTGTCTGTGCATGCAGAGGTAGGGAAAGTCGGGGACCGCAAGTGCAAGAGCGAGAGGGAAAGCAGAGTGATATTATAACACCCCTGTGTGATGTGTGATACATTTGAGCACTGGTGTCATATTTTCTTGAAATACTGCTTGCTTCACTACTTGCTGCACTACAGCATAAACTGTTTTTTGCTGCATTTTTCCAACTTAGTCACCAGAGAAGAGAAGCAATAAAATAAATATTAGCCCAAGGGAAGAATTTTCTGTCTGCCCCTTAATAGTGTAGTTAACACCTAATACAGAAATTGAATAAAATAGTAATGTTTGCTTTGCATTTTGTCTTAATGAGAAAATTATCATTGGAATTAGACAAATGGAATGCTTATTCATTTAATTTTACTTTCAAAATAGCAAAAAATATGAATGAGATGCAGAATTAGAAAAATGAACAATACATTACCTCTGTGTTAACTCACAGATGATGGCAAATGGCCTGTGAGGTGAGTACAGAAATGAAATCAGGATAACTGGCAGTGCAGAGGTAAACCCATTGTGGCAAGATCTTGCTGCCTGGGGTGGAATTCCTGATTGTGAAGGTGTGTCACATTAGATGCTCCCTCACCAGAGAGTCGGGCCATGGAAGCACAGCTTCTCCTGGTTTTTGCAGGTGCTGGTGCTGGGCTGGATGTTGAAAGGGTCTTCTCATACATTGTACACAGAGCAAGTGGGTCACACTGATCACACAAGCTTGAATAGGAAATCCTAGTTCATCCAGGAATCTTGGACGTGATAATGGACTGGCCAGAAGGCAAGATTTTGGAATATCGCCGTGGCAGGAGGTGATGCATGCTGAAGTGTCCTCATGTTGGGTGCTCAAAAAGGCAGTCATGTTTTAACCCCAGCCAGCAACTGAGCACCATGCAGCCACTCACCCCCACTCCTGATCCAGGTGGGATGGGGAGGAGAACTGGGAAAAAAAAAATTAAACTCGGGAATGAACAGTTTAATAACGGAAACAAAGTACAATATAATACTAATGATTTTAATTACACTAATGAAAATAGTGCTATTTAAAATAATAGTAATAGCAATGAAAAGAGGAGAGAAGAGAGAGGAGACAGAAGAGAGAAGAAAAGGAATAAAATGCAAGAAAAAGAAGTGAAATCCAACAAAATTACTAATCACTCACTCAGCCACGCCCAGTGACACTTGAGTAGAAACTGGGGCTGGCTGCATTTTTCCAACTTATTAACTGAAGATGGAAAACAATAAACTAAATTCCAGTCCAAGGGAAGACGTTTTTGTGTGTACATTAATAGTTTAGCCAATACCTAATACTTAATGAAATAAACTTAATGAAAGAGCAAAATTCGCTGCCTTTCCAGTTTAGTTTTTCTGAGATGTAATAAGATCTCTTTCCCAGGCAGTTACATGTATTATGAATTCTGTTTCTACAACCAAAATTTGCTCTTTTCTTAGATATGACTATTTCATACTCAAAGTACACAGCCCTGCAACAGGCAGACTTCTATTAATGGCATTCATATTGCAGAAATGAAGTGAAGGTTCTCTTAAACGTTCAGATAGCTGAAATCCTTAAAGGATCAAGCTCCAGAACTGTGTGTTTGCATTATTCCCAGAACATTTCTGAAGTAAAAAGTGAGGGAAAATTTCAACAAGGATCACATTTTATATTAGTACTTATTGAAATATTTTACTGATGTTTTCCTAAAACCATAAAAAAAAAAGCTAAAGAATTCAAAGGGAAATAATTGCATATTTCTGTAATGATGAAGAGCCTATATCAAATGCCAAATTTGGGAATTATATCTCATGTTTAGAATCAGACTCAAGTATGATACTTTTTACTGTGTTGGAATATGCAACACTGCTTTTCTGAATACTTCAGTGTTATTTGAAAATGTCAGATGGATTCTCTTTGAAGTACAGAGATTTTCATCTATAACACTGTTAGTCAGCAAAGCTCATTGTTAGGCAAAATCATGCAAAATAACACTGAGATTTTAAAAATGGAAACATCAAAGCATGTAGCTAGAAATCTCATGCCTGAGAGCATACTATTTTCTTGTGTTCTTAAAAATATTAAATTTCCTTTTTGGCTGATGAACATTTTGCATCTTCACCTCTTTCTTTGTGGAAGATTTGTAATGTGAAGTAATGTAAATGTGAGAAGATAAGCAATAGATTCAAAGAAGGTACAAGAATAAGATGCCAAGAAAGAGATGATGGGCTTTTGTCTTCAGAACAAGCACATGTGTAAACTCCAGGGCCCACCATGTCAAATTATTTTTTTTGTTGTGACTAGAAAACAACTTATCAGAATATGTACATTTGAATTTATAACAGATACTTGAAAAACAAGCATAAAACTTGTTTTCATTGTAAATAAAAAGTTTAGATGATAACAGTTTAGCATCTACGATGTTGACTGAATTTTGGGGCTCATGTCCTGACTAATTTTTTTAAGTATTTCCTCTTCATTGTTTTTCATTCAAGCACTCGGACAGTTGTATTAGCTTCAGAAATTCTGTGTTTTTCTGGTTTTTATCAGAAATTCTGTTTTTCTGTAGTTTTTGCACAGGTACTTGTGATGAGAATGGTTTTGGAAACTGGGCTATGCATAATTCAGATCTGGATGGGCATTTACACTGCCAATACTTGCCTAGGGTCGATTCACCTGGCACTGCAAAATACATTCAGTCATTAGGTGAAAATTTTCATAAAACTCCCATTCTGTTCTCAGTTGAGAGACTGCTGTGGTAATTAGTCACTGCAGGCTTTGCTTTCTCTAATACAGAATAAAAAGTGATAATTTTGAAAACAGTTTCTGATTGAAAGAAATACAGAAAAACAAAATATGCGCATGTCTGTGTATTCATATTCATACATATATTGTGTCTGAAAGGGAGTAATTATTGTACTTAAAGTGAAACTTCAGCCCACATGGTCTGATCCTATATGGTCTCCTTAATTGAGTATGAATCCTGTTCCAATTAGGTGTCTTTGAATGAACAAACACAGATTTTTTTACATACGCAGTGCAGTCAAGATGACTTTTCCTCTTGAAAAATAGATTTTCCCAGTAATGGTTTTTAAAAGGCAGGCACTAGTAATATTTAAATTGCAGGCTTAATGACTTAAAAAAACCCTAGAGTTTCCACAGTTAGGTGGCACTGTTTCCTTTTTCTTATTGAAGTCTTAAAGCCTTTGCAGTCACTGTGCTTCAGAAGCTCCAAAAAAATAGCGCTTTTTGTGATTAAGGCTTCACTCTGAAAAAGAACTGGACAAACATCAGACTGTCTCACGGGTCTGTAATTATTCCCTTCCCTTCTCTTTGAAGCTGACATGTGTTTCCTACAGTCTTTGTCTATCACCCTCTGTAATGTGCTACAATTACTGTGGGTATTTTGTAGCTTGAAGAAATGTTTGAGAGTGAAATTTCTATCCTCTGCAGGTAGGTGCCCTGCACTTATGCTGTGGCCTGATTTCACTTTCCCTACAGGGCCATTACAGCCCTATATTCAACTCATCTATACTCAGGTTGAGGATCTTTCATAGTAAAAAAATGACATTTCCAGAAGACCCTGCCTTCAGGAAAATTACGGTGGTGAAAGGAAGATGTGGCTCCATTTTAGCCATGGCTTTGTGATCCATCCTTCTACAGCTGTGGCTTGCAAACGGAACTGTCTTAAAGAGAAAGGGATTTAACATGATTAAACTTAATTTATTGTACTTAATATGATTAGGAACTAGGCTCTCACCTATGTCAAGGTGCTTAACTGGACCCACTGAGTAGGAGGACCTCAAAAGCTGCCTCATATTATTTCACCAATATTTCAAAATTCCTATCATATTTCTTCTTCTTCTTCTTCTTCTTCTAATAATAATAATAATAATAATAATAATAATAATAATAATAATAATGATAACTGATATTAATAATAAATGACTCTACAAAATGCCTCATCTTGCCAATTTTTTTTTTAAACAGGGCCCATCAACTATCAATAAGCCTTTGGCAATGTACAAAGAAAAAGTAATAAAGCAGTCCATCTTCATTTCTTTCAAGACAAAAAATATGGTTGAAACACTTTGTGAAGTGGATGAAGATGTGTTGGAAGGTATTGTCTTCACTGAAGCACAGTGGTCTTATCCCAACAATTGTAACCCAAGTTTAGGCAAGTACTAAAGTTTGCACCTTTGGAGCTCTGCCTCATATTTTCTAAATCGCAGCCCAGTGCAATATTTTATGTCAAAAAACCCCACTTGAAGTCAGCAATATCCTTCTTTTTTGTTCCTAGGCAGTCATGACAGCGATCTGCTTTAGGAGTGATCCCTGGACTTCTCTAATGAAGCTTGAACTTCAGTTCATGTGTGGCCAAGAAATCTCAGAAATGTGCTGGACTGAGCCCGTGGAATGAAAAAATTGCTTTGTAATTTCTGAACTGCTTTTTCATAACAGGATTCCAGTACAGTTGCTTGATATAAATCATCTTTCCAAATATTTGCTTAGTCTTAGTAGTGGTGTTTCCCACTTGTTAGAGTTTTACAGTATGTTGTTTCAATAAAACTGCCCTATTGAGTCCTGGTTTGTGTCTTCCTCAAAAGATACCTTTTTGGATGTAGTTTATTCTGCTATAATTTAGCACTATTTTTAAAGTGTGAGCTAAATAAACCACAAAACCTGTCTTCTTTGTGAGATCTGTATTTTTCTCACCTTTTTCTAGCCAATCTTTTCCACAAAGCTTTTCTTGTCTTCTTTGATTGCCAGTGGTCTATAATGTTACTAGAAACTTTTTGAACTTGAGAATTATCAGCTATTAATATGCCAGAAGTTACTGAGCACCCATCAAGAATGTTTTGCTATTCTAATAATCCATCTGTGAAAGAAGACACCAGGGAATGACAAAGACCTAATGATGTACACAGCTGTTGCTACTATTTTTTTATTTAAGGGTTCCCTTCTTCTCCATAGACTTTTGTGGTGGGTTGATGTTGGCTGGGTGCCAGGTGCTCAGCAAACCACTCTGACACTTCCCTTCCCAGGGACAGGGACAGGGAAGAGAAAATGGAGATGGAAAGCAACTTGTAGGTTGAGATAAAGCTGTTCACTAAACACCAAAGTTTGTGTGCACGTAAGCAAAGAGAAAAAGAAATTTATTTACTTCCCAGCAGCAAGTGATGGTCAGAGACTTCCTAGGACCCAGGGCTTCAAGTGCCAATGATTGCTCCAGAATTCAGGTGTTGTAGATAACAGGTTTCCCCCTACTTCCTCCTTTCCTTAGCTTTTGTGTCTGAGTGATGTCATACGGTATGGAATATCCCTTCAGCTAATTTGGGTCAGCTGGGAGAAGCTGCATCTTCTCCCAGGGGCTTTCCCCCTCCCAGACCCTTGACAGAGAGGGAATGCTGAGAGGCAGTGGTGATGCCAGCACTGCTCGGCAGTAGCCAAAACACTGGTGACTTATCAATGCTTTTCTGACTACCAACACAAAGCACAGCACTGTGTGGACTGCTGAGGGAAAATGAACTCCAAAATGTGGGGAATTTATCTCCCTTGGGAAGGTCAAAAAGGAAGCTTCCAGAAACAATAATATTATTTTTTGGAAATCTCTCACTAATAACTGAAAGAATGAATCGCTTTTCCCCAGAAAAGACCTAAATTTGTATTTATGATTAAATGGATATAATAAAACCAAATTCTTCCACTGAAGTTTTCAGATAAATACTCAGCTGAAAAATGTCAGATACCTAATACTACATACCTAATACTACAGCATTTGAAATGGGTCTCCAGTATCTTAACATCTAAAACTGACATATGCATTGGATATACTATTTATTATTCAGCCTATTCAAGACAGTTGTCCTTCACAACTGCTGGATAGCAAAGCAAAAAGAAGTTATAATGTGTTTTATGGTATAGGTACTATAATATCACAGTTGCATTTTTATCTGTCCATGAATTTTATTACATCTGCAATACAGCTGAGTTCTGTGCAATGTGTGCAGCAGGTATACAGAACTCTTCCTTTCCTTTATTCACAGAGTTTCACTGGCTCATTGTACCTTAAGCAACTATTCCTATATGAAGTATCTGACACAGAGGGACTGAAATATTAGGAAAAAGGCAACAATTTCTTGAATAAATAAACCAAATGTCTATGGCAGATAGTTCTCAGCATACCCTGAGGTCCTATATAATCACTGTTGTTTTGTTCTTGTCTGATTTTGCTGTTGTTTCTTGAGATATGTATGCATATAAATTAATGTAATTCATCAATATGACAGCTGAATTTTAAATTTAGGGTTGTTATTTTTTCAACAGTTCAGCTGCTCACTTTAATGTCAACAGTGATGCAGGCTTTACATTATGTACTTTTCATCATCTTCAATTCCAGATTTATGTGGCATAGATGAAGAGGAATGCACATATTCCTCAGTGGAGCAGACATTTTTCTTTTCCAGAGATCTGTCTCAAACAGCACTGTAAGCTCTTCTGGAGTCATGAGACCATCCATGTTTAACTTAATCTTCTATTGGGTCATTAAAGTGACATGGGAGTAACTCAAAGATCTGGAAAGGCATGTTTCTGCTTCTGTTCCCTGCCAGCAGCCCTGCCTTAAGGCAGAAGTTCAAAATTGTTTTTATGACCTGAATCTCTCTGCTTCTGTATATTTGTGTTCCAAGGGAGCATGCAAAAAGCATGCTCTCATTCCCTTTCACAGGCTAATGATACAGGGTTTTTTTATCTGCCCTTGTATTTGTCTGCTGGTTTTTAGAGCTATTGGATATCTTTACCTCCTCTCCTCCATCCCTGTCCCTCCCCACTCCCCACAAAACCCATAAATCACTCACAAAACACCCCCAAAACAGGTAGGGAAAAAAAAAAAAAGAAAAAAGCTTATGAAAAAGTGTGAGGGGAGAAGTCTTACCTAAACCTTGCTTTTAGCATTTATGAGTGTGACTGTAAACTTTCACAGCAGGTTATTTTCCTTTTTAACATGTTAACCTTAGGAGAAAAAGAGCTATCAATCCCAAACTCTGGTTGTACCAAAGGGAAACCCAGCTCTTTGTTTGCCTGAGAGCAAGACCCGGCCAGCTGTCCTGGGGCTCTAAACTTGCTGCAGGTCATAGACCACAACCATGCTGCTGGATTGCAAACACCTTTATCATTTTTCAGTGGAAGCTGCTGAGCAAGCAATGATATCAGCTCTCTGTTTGTTTTGAGAAGCACTTTGCCTTCGTTTCCATTCCACTGAGTCTGCAGCAGAGCCACAGCACAGTTCTAGTGGTAATTTTAAATTATTAAACTTTCCACAAAGCAGCAGCTGTCAGGCTTGTCATATGGGAAAAAGCCTCACCCACAACAGAATGTGTGTCCGAACTTGGGACAAACAACCCGATAATGGGGTAGCAGCAATAAGGAACAGTTTGGTAGTAGGCTAGAAAAATAACCACAAAATTTATTATCAATGTAAAGAGTATTTTTATTTGAAAGTTCTGGATACTTTTACTTGTTTTGAAAGGAACCTTTATTTCAGCTAGCAAACTGATTCCTGATTTTAGAGTCCTGTACAAAAAAAGGACCTACAATGTTCAGACAAAAGTTCCTCACTTAAAGACAATGGCCATGCTCTACATACCCTTACAAACGTCTCTGTGAAATGTGCAGTGGAACTAGCTATAATTAAATATATGCAGATATTACAATAATAAGATCTTGATTAACTCAATTCTATAGGAAGCTGCATATTAATTTCCTTAATGCTTAAAATTAGATGAGTTCCATCTGAATTTTAACATTTTCCCTTGCCAAATGAAGATGCTAATCGCACTATTCAAATGTTTGAAGAGAGGATTGAGAAGCTTAGTGCAGGCAAAAAAAAATCTATAGTGTTACCATTTTAGCAATACTCATGTGCCCGACATAACCAATCATGAATGAAGCCCTTTTACTTAAATATTTGGGAAATGTCTAGCACATCTCAACAAACCAGAATATTTTATATTTATCTGCAGAGAATTAAAAAGGAATGGATGCTTTCTAAATAGATTACCATGTTATTTATTCTTCTTGAGGGAGAAAGTCATCATAATTTGTTTGAATATAATATTAGCTGAAGTTTAGAAGATGTTTATCTAAATCCTTCTTTAGAGAAACCATACATGTTTTGATATCATTATTGACTAGTGGTTATTTTTTTGGCACAAAAGATTTGTTCTACATCTGGATGTTGAATCATCTACATACCAATAACTATTTGATCAAGCCAACATGATACATGATTACAATAATCAACATAACACTAGACTCAAGATACCCTTTTGAAGAAAAATATGCTACTTTCCTATGATATTTCTTTGGTTTTGCTCAGCTTCTATAGCTAAAATGTAAATTTTCTTTCCATACAGTTTGTTTCTAATCCAGCTTTTGGGCGTGTGCTGGGTTTAGGATTTGTTCTGCTTGAAATTGAGTCTGCTAGCTGTAAATAGCTACTGCTACTTTCAAGATCTTTTCAATTCTGGTACTGAGGGAAATAGCCCAGCCAATTTAATTCCCAGCATGTGTCATGGGGGCTAAGCATTTCAGGACAGTAAAGTGTTGTTTTATTTCTTCTGGAGTTACCAGTTCAATGTATCATGTTTAAAGTAATGTTCAATGAGAAGTCTGAGGTGATTCCTTACTGTAACAGCAAATAAACCACCAAACTTTAGAAAAAAGATTCTGTGATAGCATTAGAGAATCAATGGTTTTCTGTTAGGCAGGCTTCTCCTACAACACATGCGGCTGGTTTTAATCCTGCTGTTTTAGGCTTCAAAGTCTTTTAGGGTGCCAGTTTTCATTTACACCTTATTCTCCCGCCAAGATAGGTGGCTGATGCATACAGCATTCATTGAGCAGTTGTAGTGGTGATTGCAACCCACTAGAGAACAAACCTATTCTTTTCATACCTCCTGGCTTATGTCTCAGCTTATTGATTTCAGGACATCATCAAGTGTCAGACATTTATTTAAAAATCATCATGTCGGAACAAGAATTATACAAGTGCTATGAAAATTACACAATCTTTGGCTAAATCTTAATCACTGATTTTCTGAACAGACTGATGATGACAGCTATCATGATGAGAAATGTCATAATTTCTGACACATGGTATGTGTTCACAGAAAGACTGTAAACCACTACTCCTGCTGTTACTAGATATTTAGGATGCAGATTGCTATTTTGCATAATTATGGCTGCCACAAAAGATTAAACTTGTACTAAAAATATGTATCACTATCTAAACACAAAATGTGGGCTTTTTTTCATTTCTCTTGCTCCCTCCTATCTCTATTCAATCCATATCTCATTCTCTTTCAATTGCGCTGCTTCTATTCTCTTTCCCAGTCATTCTTTTCTTTGTTCAGTTTTCCTTTATGCCTTTATTATTTCTCTGTGCCCTTGTATTTCTAAATCATTGTTTATTTGGGGGAAGGAAAGCTCTTTTCAGCCTTTTTATTTTCTGGTTTTGCATCATTCTCAATTCCCTTTGCTTCTCTGGTTTGAGTTTTTTTTTTGCCTTAGTATTACTTGATTCTACCCGTTTCACATCTTTGCAATTTGAAGTTCTTCCCTTTTCCAGGGTTCCTGGTTTTCTGTGCTTCCTCCAAAAACATATGTTGCTTCTTCTTCTAATAATTGATTGAATATTCTTCTGCCTCCTTCCAATGGAATGTTATTTTCAAAATTGCGAAATTTTGTAATTTCATTTTAAGCAAGGCTCAGATACCTAGAACATTTATATAGGGGTGAGTGTACCAGCAAAAATCCTTAAGCCATCAACAGATATCTATCCAGTACTCTACTTGTCTGATCAGTGAAAAAAAAAAAGAGTGGGCTGGAGATTTGGATGAAGAAAAGCTAAAGAAAAGACCATTGAGAGTGTTCAAGTTAAATGACACTTCAACATAAGTGACAAGGGGCTTGTTAAAATTTCTGTTCTTACAAGGGTAGGTGGACTTTGGATCCCGTCTTCACATAAACTTTCTTAAATTTCAAGTACTTAATATGTTTCCTTCCATTTCTTATCTGATTAATCCTTCATCCACTGTTTCAACTTTTGCCCTTGAGCATAAGGGGAAATTAAGCTAACCTTCCTTGGCTTTTAATGTAGATATTTTTTAAATGGATCTAATTATCATTTAACTGTCCTGATAAGGTATTTACAGTTTGCTTACTAATTGTAAAGAACATCAAGACTATCTGCTTAAAGATAATTTAAATGCAAACTATTGTAATTTACAAAATAACCTGTGCCCTCAGAATGAAGTAGTTCATTACTCACTTAAGCATGTAGCCTTCAAAGTTACTTGGTTTAGAAAAATCTATTTCTGCTTTTGGTATTGCATTTACATGACAGAAAATTACTTTTTTACTTGCCAACTTGTGATTAGTATGTCATATACTGGTTCTGAAATATCAACTTCTTGTTATGCAGTTCTTAAACAGAGAAAGGTGGCAAAATTATACAGATTTCAAGGCTTGCCTTGTGATTTTCTTACTTTCTGCCCTATGTGCATGCTGAGGCACAGAAACACACTGGGTTTTTTTCGCTACCTAGAAGAAATCTATAAATCAAATAGAACTTTCAATATCTAGTTGGCACTGGCAATCTGCTCTGACAGACTGCAGTATGAACAATCTGGTAGCTGAGTAAGAGAGTCATTATCAAGGTCTTGCATCCTGCACTGACTTCTTCTTAGCAGCTTAAAAAAAATCTGTTAGTACAACCCCTGTTTTAAAACTACAATATTAAAAATCCTGGCTATGAATGTTTAATGTTGCTTAATTAATTTAAATTGTGCCAACCATTATCTTTCTAAGGCGACTGAGATACCCAGGGCCTCATAAGAAGCAATTAGGACTGTGAAATGGGAGCTGTGATCAAGACAGTCATGCACTGATGCCTCCGTCTCCATGTTCATTGTTGCACTGCAACATTATTTGGAAAAGAATTTGAGCAACAGATGCCAGTAGACCTGTATCATAGGAGACATGATCCTTTGTTTTATTTGAAGGCCTTTTGACCTGCCTCATCTGCCTGAGGTGGGTGATGGCTCCACTTGGCCATTGTACATCCAGACAGTCTTGGCATTGTGCTCAGTGGGATTTTTAGGCACTGGGATTTTTTTTACCACAGGGCAGGGAAATTGCCACCTGCAACTGCTGTTTCTTCCTACATAAGCATTGTTGCCTTCCAAATATACATAAATATAGATGAGAAGCCAGTTTCTACTCATAAGGTTTCACCCATTTAAGCAACTGAAGGAAGAAAAGGTCAGAACAAAGGAAACACTAGTATTCTGCTAATGTGGCACTGAAGTCTGTATAAAATCCTAAATTTCAGATCCTCAAAGGACTTCTTTGCACATCTCATTTAGCCTCACTTGCAGTTCTTCAGTGTCTCTGTGTGTCTGGTGGCATGTGGCCACTGAAAAACAAAAAAAGATGGTAGCAGTTAAACTCACTGGTATTCACCATCTTCATCTTCTAGATGGTTTGTATATACTGTAAAACTGGAGGAAACTGTTTCTGCAATCTGTTATACCATCCTTTACAAGTCTGAGAAATCAAACAGGGATATTAATGTGTATGTAATATTGATTTTGTGAAGAAAAATAAACATTTTAACTTTCTAATAGGGAACTAAGAGTAAGAAGAATATATTATTTGATTTAAAGTCTTTCTGAGTGCCCTGTGAGTTTCTCTAAGTTTAGTTCAAAACTCAGCAAAAATTTAACTTATAGCTACAGTCCATATGATCTAGCAGGAGTTTAGATGGAGATAAATCCAATTTCATGAACTTTGTTGAGAGACAGCAATAAAGCTCCAAAAATATTGAAACTAGATTTTCTCTGTTAAAGTAGGGATACCACTATATTCTTTCCTCCAAAAGGCTTTTATGACTAACGCACTCTTTCTCGGTAAATTGTAGAGTTGTTTTTAGCTTTAAAAAGGAAAAAAAAAAGAAGTTATCTTACTAAAACTGTGTTTTCTATGCATAATTTGCTATGTAAGTTCAAACTATTGTTTTTTTTTTTAAAGAGCAGATCACCCACAATTGAACTGGTGCAGTATCTAGGGGGGATATAAAATCATATCCCAAGAAGGTCACTGTTATAACATGTTTTTAACCTTAGTTGCATCAGTATGGCATTTCCCTCACTGTCACCTTTTAGTACTCCCTCCAGCCTCATGTTGAGAGACAACTTTCAGATGATTAGCTATCATCCTGAGAGCAGGAATATAACCAGAGAAAGCATGGCACATGGGGCTGGGAAGGCCCCCAAGATGTCGCACAGTCTGTGTAAGTTGGTCTAAGGCTGCTCCTAAATCACATCTTGTAGATGTCCCTGTTATCTTTTTCTAGAAGCCTAAAATGGCAGCTCAGTATCAAGTTAGGTATCAGTAATTTGTTTCTAACTGTAAGGGTAGGGCAGCAAGGACATAGCTGCCTTTAGAACCTGCTAGGTGAGAAGTTTTTGACTGGGGGTGAGACAAACATTAGTCAAGTGTGATGGAGTCAGCAGTGGCTGAGCCTGCCTTGGGGCAAGGAGATGGATTGAATGAGCTTGTCAAGACAGGAAACAGGAACTGTCTGACTTTGCCCAGTGTCCCTCAACAGCAGCCCTCAGCACTCTCAATGTCGATTACCACATAGTGTGGTGTTTTCCCAAGAGGCTGTCCATCATCCAGATCACTTGTGCTGCCTTTCTCCACACATTTTTACCAAGGAAGTGATGTTGTCTTCAATCCATTGCTGCCTGAAGCTTGGGCTGAGTATGCTCTGTGACTTCTACTTTTGAAAACATTCTAAACTAGCTCCAAATACAGGTGTTTTCAGCCCTGCTGGCAGGTACCAAATATGATTATGACTTCAACTATCCTATTCAAGCCAGAAAGATTGAACTTATTTGTGCCACTGAACGCAATCCAGCAGTGTGTTTTAGCAAGGAAAGCTAAAAGCACATTGGGCTGCACTGGCTGCAGCCTAAGTAGCAGTTTGAGGTAAGGGATTAGCCTGGCACTGTGGTGAGGCTTTACGTACATCCTGTTATTGATCTCCTCTCCTCAGTACAAGCAGAATATCAACAAACAAGAGAGTCCAGCACACATGCACCAGGATGTTTAGGGGCATGGTGTATATATCTTACAAACAGAAGCTACAGGAGCTGGGTTTCTCAATCCTAAAATATTGTCAGGGAATATTACCTACTGTCTTTGTGCATGTAGAAAGGAGTTTTTGAGAAGATGAAGCCAGTGTCTTCAATGTTACAGAATCATAAAACAGCTCAGGCTGGAAGTGACCTCAGAAGATCATCTAGTCCACAAATCCTTCATGGGAAACAGAGCCTAGATGAGATTATCTATCACTTAGTATTGCTGCATCTTGAAACTTCCAGTGGTGGGGCTCCACCACATGCCTGGGGAGGTTGTTTCAGAAACTGATTATGTCACTGCAGAAAAATTTTCTTACATCAAGAGGGAACTTCTCTCAGTGCAATTTGTGCCTTTTGCCCCTTGTCTTCTCCATGCAGCTCCTTGTGGAAAGAAAATCTCTGTCCTTTTCATAATCATCCTTTAAGTGCTGGAATGTGTAATGTCCTATGAGGTCCCCACTCCCTTCTTCAGGGATGAGGACATCACTTCTTCAAGTCTTTCCTTATGGGGCAGGTACTCCAGCCCTTTGATCATCTTCTCAGCTTTCCTCTCTACTTTCTCCAGTTTGTCTGTATCTTTACTTAAATGTGGGGGACCTGGACTGAACTCCAGTGTGGCCTGGCCAGCAATGAGTAGAGAGGACCTCTGCCACTGATGCCCCATGGTTGCAGCCCAGGATTCAGTTTGCCTTCGTTGCTGCAGCCATGCTCTGCTGCCTCAGATTCAGCTTGTTCAGCTCAGAAAGGCTGCTCCCAGGCACACAGATACCAGCTTGTACCGGGCTCTTTGGTTGTACCCATCCCAGGAGCAGGGCTTTGCACTTGGCAAAAGTAAAGTAAGTAAAATAAAATCCGTTGAATCTTTTGTATATGAGAGCCACTTCAGCTGAAAATGTGTGGGAGGAGAAAACATGAGGTGAGTATGACTCCATATTGGAGTGTAAAATAGGATTCAATAATTCCTAGGACTCCTGGAGTGTATTGCAGGATATAGTTATTAACAATAATAACAATAATAACAACTCCTGTAACTTTCTTTTAGTATCACATTTGTCCTCCATTGAATAATAATAGCACTGTTAGGCTAATTTTGAAAGGATTTGATGTAATCTGAGTATGAGCTAAGATACTATGATTATGCCAAGGGAAATGAGAAATCAGAGTTTTTTAAAAAATACTGCACTAAGGAAATGATCCAGTGTTCAAACTACAGTTTGCCTTATTTTCTAGAACTCACAGTCTTTTCCCTGTGCTACGTTTTATTAGGAAAAGGCAAATGTCTTTTTCCTTACCGAGCAACTCAGTGAATGACTGTGTTCTATATAATGTTTGAAAGGAAATTATAATGTGTGTATTTATCATCAATCAGAAGCACTGTTCGCTCTTGTAATCACCATCATGTGAAGTCCAAGGACCTGTAATTCACCAATAGAAAAAAAATCAGCTATGATCAACTTTTGCTGTAATGTGGAAAGTTATGTGAATGACACTACTTTTAATAGTTATGCTTCTTGTGATCCAGAACATACAACTAAGTCTCAAATATGATTTTAGCTTTTGTGCTAGAGAGATTTCTCTGCCTATAAGAATGCAAAATTACTTTTTTTAAGAGGTCAATCTGTACTACTATTGTGTGGTCAAAATTACTACTGTGGCTAACAACATAGCAAACTAAATGCATATATCAGAATTTTATACCCATACAAACACCAATAGTATCTCTTACATTTAAAGTAATTAGTTAACTGGTGTTAACTAATCTAATGTTAGAATCAAAATAGAATTTTTAACTAAACATAACAAAATAACAATGCCAAGGTTGAATTTATGGTTAAAAAAAAAAAAAAAGGCAGCATGCAGTCTTGCAGTTTTCCAGTGGAATAGGGACTTCTATCCTTCCTCCTTATAAATTTTAAGGCATCATAATGTACAAACTGTATGGGTTTTTTGGTTCTGACTGCTGCGTGCATTGTGTCCCCCTGTCTCTTCCTGTGAATTGTCTGTCCTTACTGAAAAGCTTCAGGTAAAGAGCCCATTTGGAACATGATGCTTTGCACTGTCTTCCTTCCCTCTACTGATGGTGTGTAAGTGAAGGGACAATTTTTCCATATGACTACTCTATCTTTCATATACTTTTGACACTCAGGAAGCGTTTCTAAAAACGGTCACATTATTTTATCAGCCTGGTGCCAAACATACCTCTCACAATCTTTTGTCATAAATATATGAAATATTTTCCATTTTAATCTGTGAAAAGGTGTTTAAATTGGTAATTTCTGTGGTAGAATAAACAGCTTTTTTTTTTTTTTTGTACACTAGTCTCTAGCAAATGTTGCTCATTTTATCAGAGAAGCTTTGGCATTCCTGCAGTGAAAATCATTTATCTCCTCTGAAAATTGCTTTTGGTTTGTAGAAGAAGTTAAATGAAGCTGAAAAGGTTCAGTTGCACTGCGAATTGGCAGAAATATTTTTCATTTGCTTAGATTAGTTTGAATTTTCTGCATATTTCTGACAGAACGTAAAAAGACCTAAGTGGGCATATATACTATATTTGTAAGCTTAGCTTAACATCTGAGACAGTAAACACCATATCTAATACATTTATCATTTTATATTCTTTCAATTTGGTATAAATGTCTTGTACAACATTATTTAGGGTTCAAGCCTACAGGGAGAGCTGGAAACTGAAAGCCCAAGAGTGCCAGCTCACTGGTCCCAGATCTGAGCTGACTTTTGGATTCTGCTGATGTTGCACTACCAGGAAATTTAATAATGTTACACTGGAGGAAATTATGTCCAATATTTCCAAAGCCAAGTTCTTGAGCAGGTACTAGGATTGCTCAATAGTTTGGGGTTTGTGTGGGTTTCAGTGAAAAGGTGAAGCACAAATAAATACATGCATATTTTTGCCTACATAGATTGAAGAAGAATTTTTGCTAGTTTCTCTCAGCAGTGTTTGCAACTCTGATCGGATTCAGAAAAACAGAATGGTTCATTTCCATACTCTCTAAAATAATGAATACAGTAATTTATAGTCATTTGGCCTAGGGTGGGAGAAAAAAATGCATTGGTAAGAGGTAAATTATATTTTTTCCCCATTCTGCAGATGCTGTAGTTCATAAATTCAGATATATTATATGGATATGTATGCATATGGAAGCCCATCTGGAAAATTTCTTTTTAATGTGTGTGTGTGCACTGCCACACATTTTATTGTGATGATTTCCAGCAAGTTATCTAAGAAACATCTAAGAGTGTGCATAGTCCATCTCATTTCAGCAGCACTCTTTAAAGCAGGCAATCAGATTCATGGCCATATCCTTCACAGTGCTGAGCTTTTAGGGTGCAGCCCAGTACTGGCTGAAGCATTGAAGAAATGTGCCAGTGGTTTTAACTCAGACCCGATCGCTGCGTCTTGTGATTTTTGTCCATGCTGCCTCACAAGAGGCTGAACAATCAGCAGCAATTTGGAGGCAGAGCAAGCACCTGTGGTAACCTGCATCCTGATGAGCTGCTTCCAGACTGCAGAAGCATTTCACCTGTACATCCTCAAAGACAGCCTAATTTTGCTCAGTGGGGTCAGGAGCAGTGCAGCCATAGAAACAAAGTGGTCTCATGGGTGAGATGGAAGCCTGTGAGCTAACCTTACCCATTATCCAGAGGTGACTCCTGAGAGCAGATCCAGACTCAGATTTAATTGGAGATGGGAAAGTATGGGAGTGCAGAGCAGGACCTAAACTGGCTAAATGCAAACCCACCTCAGTAGTCCTCTCACCCACCACCTTGTCAAGATGCCAACTTAATGAGCCAGTTTAAAAAGCAATGCCATCTCCCTCTGTCCAGATAAAAATGTTTTTGAAGATTATTTGAAGGAAGTTTAAAGGAGTTCTGAGCTTCATTAAATTGAGATAGAATGATGATAATGGATAGTTCAGGGAAAAGACTAAGAAGTTACTTGAATCTAGCATAATGTGGTAGTAGCACCAGCTGTACACTGATTTCTCATATGCAAAATTGGTGCAGTCATAAAAAATACTGATATCTCACGTAACAGTAAATCTAAGAAAAATTTTAATGCAATCCACCAATATTTTTGATTGAATACTTCCCTCTGATACATTCTGCCTCATGTGTAATGAATAAATAACTCTTTGTCCATGAATTAGTGGAAAATATGAACTATTTTTTTATTTCCATTTAGAAGAATTAGGTGAAATTGGATTTCAACTACATTTTCTTCTCTTATTATGACAGGAAATTTCAAAACTTTCTAAATCTATCTATCTCTATTTTCTTCCAACTTAGTACAGGGCAGCCCAGATGACTTCATTCCAAAGGATGCACCACAGGTAATGATAACTCTCTCAACCTTCTGGCTATCACACAAAAAGCTGTATGTACATCTTCCACACCACAGACATGAGTCTTTAGTCTCGATGGTGAAGAGGTTTACCTAAGCTTGTTAAAAAACAAATGTGGACGTCTGCCTCTGGAATGTCTATCCCTATGCATACAAAGGAGGACAAAATTCTCATTAATACCTCTGAATTACTTGTGCTGGAATTGTCCAGAGATGCTGCAAGAGGCTTAGTGTTTGCCAGCTCTATTGAAATGCTTTTCCTACTAATAAATACAGCAATGATACTCCATTTGTTGAAATAGGTAACAGACATAATGAAATTGATCAAAGTGTATTACTCTCTGGAGCCCACCATTTTTATTTTTTTTTCCAAATCTTTTCCTATTTTTTGTTATTTTACATTGAGATTCATATTTTAAAGTGAATTCTAATACAAACAGAAACATTGCAAACTCCACTACTTGCTGCATAGAGTATTTCTGAAGTAAATTCTTTTTTTATAAAAGGTAAAATCACAGTTCAGTAGTTAGATGTGGAAGCTATTGCCAAGTTCCAAGGATTTCTCAGATTTCATGTTACATATGGCAGTGTTGGGTGAAACCAGGAAGAAAATGAAGCCCTTACAGGTTATTATATTCCCTGGGCCTGGGTAGCTTAAATAAATATGCCATAAAAGCTGCAAAAAAGGGTAACAATAGTCTTAGTATTTACCTGAATGTGTCAGCATCAGTGACTGAATATAAGAATTCAAAAGTCTATTTTTTTTAACAAGCAAGAAAACAGTCATAGTTAATTTATTCCCTAATTTTTAACCTAAGAGGTAATACATGACATCCTCATGGATATTCAGAAATCAGGTTGAGTTTGAAATACGCAATCTCTACCATAAATTAAAATAGTTTTCTCCTGAAATTCTATTTGTCTACTCATCATCAACTTCAGTGCCTTACAATAGCTTGTAATTGAATTACTTCATTGCATCATTTCATCACATTGTATTTGCTCAAAAACTCTTAAGGCCTCTCTATTTTATCTGAGTTTACCTAAAGCATTTTGAACTGCTCCTTTCCTCTGTTGAGCTCTGACTCCATGTTTGAAACTGACTCCCTAAGATTAGCAGACTGCAGGTTTTTTAATAGAGATGGAGAGGAGTGGGGAGGTTGCAGACAGGCTTTTCTAGCCTGGATCCTCTCCTCTGCTCTAGGGCAGCTTTCAGTGGGGATGAAGATAAAAACAGAGTTCTTATAATGGCTGTGAAGAATCTCAAACTCTTCTTGCCACCATATTAAGACACGACTCCATATTGGGTGTCGGCTGCTGGCAGCATTCTCTAACTGCACTTGCCTCTGAAACAGGACACGGCATAGGAATCTTTGCTTTCAGATTTTCTGTGGTCATCTACAAATAACAGACCCACTTTTGGTTTCAGTCTTCTTCTAAAGGGTAACTCACTGGGTATGTAAAAGGCCTTATAGGTTATTAGCATCAAGCTTTAAAACTCAGAAGTTTTTCTTAGTAAATTGCATCTCCACAGGGAAGTCAGTCTGTGTGCCATCTTCAAAGCTCATTTATTCTCCCCAAAGATAAAGTCTAGAATTTCCATCCATTACTCACATTTTTTTTCAGTTATGATGAACTAGGGGCAAAAGCTCAGACTCTGTTTCACAGTACTCTATTCCATTTTCCTTGTTTGAAACTCAGGGTTTCTACTTCAGTACCTGGGTGACTATTTTGGATAGACTGCTCTAGTATTTTTATCTTCATAGGATTTTGAATTTAATGATTGTAATGTCACAGTCACACAGTCTGTAGGGATTTTCTGTCAGATATCAAACCAAAAAGAGCTATGCTTAGAAGTAGGGCAGGCATTTTTTTCTGCACCTGCATTGAAGTCTGCATCGAATGGAGAAACTTGATTTAAAGTGTGGAATTACTCTACTCAATCAAATAAGCATTGTCCTTGTTTTCAGTGTTCAGCACTCATTATTTTTTCCTCTTTCTGTTTGGTTGAAAGGGTTTCCTAGCACCTTGGGGAAGAAAAAAAAAAAAGGATGGCAATCATTATGCAGCTACAACAAAATATTTCCTCATCCACTAATGTAGCTGAGGCATTTCCATTTCCATCACAAAGTAAAGAAAAAAGTGAAGCTGGAACTGAAAACATATTTCCCTGCAATGATCACTAAAACTGGTAATCTCTCTTGTTGCTCTTGCTTCCTCACTTGTTTCTCCTAGGGCCCACAACACCTTATTTAACCAAGCAGCAACAGATATTGCTACATCTCTTGGCTATGAGTTGGAAAGATTAGTTTCTTGATGGTGATTACGTGTGTGAAGACAGTGAGGGTTCAAAGAAATTGGTCCTGTTTTGTGAGAAGGACAACCCTGCGGGGAGAGCGCAGGCATATGTTTATAGCATTATTGCTCTGCCTCCCACTCAGCCGCTTGATGCAAGCTACTTTGGCGTATTGCTGTCTGTGAATGTCATCGAAAATACTGTCTGCCTTGCAGGATACCAGCTAATATGTTTATGATATTTAAACACTCTTTCTGTTATATCTGCCTGCGGGTTTTTTTAATTTGTTTTATTTTTAACTAAAAATGGACTAGAAAGAAAATGCGTTATTCTTCTCTCCAGCTACAATATATTCTGCTTTATACAAGTAAAAGATATTACAGACTATCCATAAAAGAGCATTGGCTTAGGTTTGTACAACTAACTGTCTTAGCAGCTAATAGTGATTTTTCCTGCAAAGGAATGTAAAATGGGGAGGATATAAGGACTTTTATTTCCCCCCGTCCCATACATTGTATGTGACTTTTAGTTATAATCATAATATCCACACAGAAAGACAGACAAGGGACAGCTTGTCTCACATCCTCAGAAACACACCATTTGAAGGACCCATCCTCAAAGGGTGATATTTCAGTTTAGTTAAAGAAGATGAGTTTTGAGCAAGTGTCTCTGTTGTCTTCACTCAGAGTGCTTTAGGTTATGTTATGCAGCAGTTTTAGAAGTCTAGGATCCCCCAGTGCAAAAAAAGACACAGCCAAAGAGCATGCATAATGCATGCCAGTGACAAGGGAATTCAGTCTAAGGGGCCAGGCTAGAGTGAATGTACAGCAAAACCCCTGAGGTGTATAAGATGGATAGCAATGCCACAGCAACGGTAGTTTTGCCACTGAGACCAGTTCTTATCAGGACATGCTGCTGTTGTGTTTCTGTGGGACTGATGTAGACATAAACTCAGTTGTACATGTCATAGGAAACACTGGACAGAACAGGATGCATTGGGGAGTTGCTGAACATGTATTTCTGCATCACAAAACCCAACCAAAAGTGTAGAAAAAGCTGTATCCCAGCATGCTGTGTGTGGAACAGAGTTTATCCTTTACCTATTCGGTTTCAACAAATTGCAACAATGCTTGATCTTGCTTTTCATAGTGTCTCTTCATTTTCTGCTGGCTGATAATCGCTTTTCCTTCATTCTTTTAAGAGGCTTCCAGCAAAATGACTTCGCTCTGTTATGGTAATCAGGCTGGCACTTGACAAAGCCTTCATTTCATGGGCTCATATTTTAGTGCTCACCATGGCCAGGTCACAGCACAGTTTGCTGCTACTCTTTTATTACAGTCCAATGTTGCTTTACCTGAGGGGCAGCAGCCAGGATGGTTGGAAAAGATCTGGAAGGTCAAACTTGTGATTTGTATCAATCACTTTAACATCTAAGGGCAAAGGAAAGTGTGGATGCCAGACTGTTTTGCAAAGGTCTGCAAGAAAATTTTCTTTCTTTTTCTCCTATTAGCTAATCTTAAATTTTTATGCCAGAGGAGGAACATTATCCTAAAGGTGAGTTAAGCTAGTTATCTTCTAATTTCTGGTTTTATATTTAAAAGCCCAAAGGTATGACCTTGCAGTAGCTATTATATATTGTTTTGTAAAGTTACCAGTGAAACTGCTGTCTTTTTTGCAGTACTGAGAGTCTTGTAAATTTGTTTCCCGATAAAGCCCTTTGGGAGCTCTAAATATTTCTAGCATGTTCTGAATAAGATTGAAGAAGGAAGAGGGAGATAACCTATAAACAAAGACTCTCATTTAGTGTGGCAAGTTGTGAGTCATCATTAATTACTGAAAGCAAGGCAAGCATCAAGAGATGTATTTGTGAAACATGGCCAAGTGTTAGTAATTGTGGGCCACAGGCATAGATTGTAAATTGTTCACTTACAGAGAAGGGCGGTGTTTATAAAGTTTAGTTAGACAGCATGAAATTAATCTTTTGTTATTATATGGAATTTATCCAGCCTTTGTCTCCCAGTCTCAACAGGTAGGCAGCCAATGAATAGAAATAATTTTTAAACATAAATAAATACACATGCACACAAAAATCAAAAGTCATGTCTTTGGACCAGGACATTTTTCCTATTGTCTTTTTGAACTATCAACAATGACTTACTGGATCTGTAATCACCATTCCCAGGGAATTCTGTACATCGACACACAAAGGGCGTATGTCTAAATACAACTAATTATTTTCTGATTCTGACCAGTAACTCAAAATATTAAGAGAAGAGATGGGCAGTCACTGTACACTTTAAGTCCTTGCTGTGAGCTATTTTGGGTTTTTTGATTTTTGGGTTTACTTTTTGTTTTAAATAATTGAATGTTATTTCTCATTGTCTGAAGGTGTGTGTCTCTGCAGTGTGAACACCAAGTAGGATTATTATGAGGCTTTTTTTCTCTCTTGAACTTTAAAAGAGAATTTTAGGATTTTCTTCAAGAGCTACATTGTTCACAAGGAATTTGCTAAGAGATTTCTGTTCAGTAACAAGAGGAAAAAGAAGCTGAAAGGGTTTATGAAGACACCTGAGATTAAGCTGACAGCCATCCAGTCTCTTTGGAATTAACTGGAAGTGTTCTAAAACACTGTGTTTCAAAGTGATGTACAACATGACAAGGAAATGAAAATTGGTAAACTAAACAGTTTTTGAATGGATCCATGAGTCACTTATGATAGATTTGAACTTTATTGGTAATTTTCTTTAGCCAAAATTCTGATCATACAGATGGGACATACATATTGAACAATAAAAATCCAAAACCTACAACACGAACAATAGAGCCAACAATGGTTTATTGATTGCATTTTGGAATTTCTGTCCTTTCCTTCAATGAGGAAAAGGACCTCTAAAAAAATAATAAAATTGTTTTATAGGTAAAGAATCTCAGAGTCCTTATGGGAAAGAGGCATAAATTATAACTGTGCAGTCCATTTAAATTTAGCATTTTCAAACACTGGAGTTTAAACACAAAGTTTGGGGTATTGCAGAATTACATCTTAGTGGGACCGCATGAAAAAAATAACTTTGTTTGTGAACCATCATAGAACGATTTGAGTTGGAAGGTTCCAACCTTCCAGCTTGAGTTGAGTCCAGCTCCCTGCCATGGGCAGGCACACCTTCTACCGAGCCAGGTTGCTCAGATCCCCATCCAACCTGGCCTTGTACACTTCCAGGGAATGGGGTATCCACAGCTTCCCTAGGCAATATTCCAGATCTTCACCAGTCCCACAGCAAAGAGCTTCTTCCTAATACCTAATCCAGACCTGCTCTCTTTTAGTTTGAATCTATCCCTTACTGTCCTGTCATTACATGCTCTTGTGAAAAGTCTCTGTCTTCCTCATAGAGTTTCTCTTCTCTGCTGAAAGGCTCCAACTGGTAAACCCAAAGCTGAAAAAACCCATTTCTCTCCGTATTTCCTGGTAATCAAGCATTTCAAATCAAGCAAATACAGAAGTATTGAAGCAAATTGTATAAATGTATGTTGTGCATTCTTTCAAAATTTACAAAGCTAACAAAAAATTTACACTGATAATGGGCAATGTTATTCAAGTTATTTCTGTTTTCCTATTATGAGGTTCATTAATATGCATGCATACACTTATTTTTTCCTATTAGGAACAAATATCAAATATGACAATAGTTAAATAAATAGTTTAAATAGTTGTGTTAGGTTTCCAAAAGATACAATTATGCTGTCTACCTGCAGACAGGTGCTATAATCATGAAGTCTTTTTCCTGCTGTAAATTGTCCTTTAACATTTTTTTTATTTAGTCTTGGTTCCTCTTTAATACATTAAAGGAGAATAAGGAAATGTTGTTTGGAGGGTGTCCCCAGCGCCGTTGCCCAGTTTGAATATCTTCTCTCTCTAACAGATGGGAACAATATTTCCATGAGATATCCTGAGAAAATCTTTCTATTTTAATGGAAGTCACTCAATGTGAGATTAGTCTAAGACATCAAAATACAAAATGTAGTCCTTTACCTCTCACCTGGGGGCTTCTTTTATCTAACTTTGCACTTTAAATATGAGACATCTTGACTTATCCCTGTGTATATCTAAACCCAACTGAGAGCAAAAGACACTTCCCAAAGTAATTTCTTGAAACTTTGACCTCATTTCTGTGCTAAAGTTTCACGTTTTTAAGTTAGTCATACTGTACTCCCACTGACCTCACTTCTTGGAGCATGCAGGGTGAGGTGAAAAGAATGTCACATCACATTCTGAAAAGGAATCTGATAATGATGATAAAAAATATTTTAATGGCATTAATATAATTAAGGCAAAAAATATGTAATCCTACATGTTTCACAATTTCTTGCTCATATTATTTAATGTGAAAATGCGAGTTCGTTAACTATTTTACCTGGATGCATAGTAATTATGTGTCATTTGGAAAGTGCTGCCTCAAAAGCAAAGAGCTGTGTTAAGCAGACATGTTCAAAAGAGCAAATGGCTTTTTGGAAAGTAAGTCCTATGCATCTCTAGTGAAAGTCACATAATTTGGGGGGAAAAGATATCTTTTATAATATTATCTTCTGTTTAATTTTCTTCTCATTTTTCTCTTTGATGACAATATAATCTGGTGACTAACATCCATACAAAATTTCTTCATATATTGGTCTGGTTCATCTATAATTTCTAATACATATTTATTAGTTTTCATGAACAGACTTGCCAGAAAAAACCCAAATTTCCTATCTGGTGCAGTGTCTTTACCACATTTGTAAATGGACAAATGCTGGTAAACTAAATCTTCACCAGGATAGGGATCCCATGCTCTGTCAAGCTGAATTTTTCAAGTTCAGTCTAGAACCAGAGATGTAGGGACCCTTCAGTCCCTTTATTAAGTGCAGGAAATTTCCATGAGGGGCCCTCCCGCTGATCTCTATGGCAGACCATGCCAAATTTGCAAGGTCCCCTTGCCAGCAAGGGGGAAGCCAACCTTCTCAGAAAGCCACATCTAATGATAAGCACACTTGAATATTTAGAAAAAATCCCTGATAATTCACTTCTTTCATTATGGAGAATTGCAGCCTGATATTCATATTAGCAGTAACGATGCACTCACACTTCAGTGGTATCCACTATAAGGATGAAAATACCTGCCAGCCCATTACAGACCCCTCCTTGAATGCTCTTAGGTCACACAGGTTGAGGAATCCAGCAGTGCATCAAGATGAAAAGGTACGGTGAAAAAAAGTATTCCTGAAAGTCTAATATTGCTATTATCTAAAATATTCCTTCTCAATGTAAACCACGTTTTTTCCACTGCAGTTGACACAGAGCAGTCTGAGAGAGGACAGCTTACGTGAACTATAAAATTACTGCCTCACATTGGGAAAAGACTGTGTTTATTTCCAAACAGCATTTGAGAGATATATACAAATTAAAACGCAAGTTAAATATTTGCCAGAAGCTATTGACCCATTTCTGATAGAGGGAATATCCAGCATTCTGTAGGAGCTTCTTGGGTTATGTTTTTCTCACCCAAGATTCAGGTGGTGGTTCTGGTGGATCTTTTTGCCCTCTGTCCTCTGAAGGCTTTAAATCTGCATGAGAATGAAGTGGAGTCTCAAGGTCTTATTTTTCTTGCTTTCTCGCATGTTTATTATTTCTTATCCCACAAGTTGTTTGTGCCCGGCCAAGGTGTTCGCAGCAGCTCGGACACAATACAACTCTCCTCACGATGGGAGGTCACTACCTTTTATACAGATAACTACGTGTCTCTTATTTACCATTTCATACCAATGCCTAGCATCTATACTAGAAGGGTCATTTCTACTTTGACCCAACCCACTCAAACTACTTTGCGTCACCGTCGCTGGAGAAGCTGGATGATGACGAAGAAGGAGAGGAACTCAGGGCAACACTCTAATTCCTCCATCTTGTTCCCCTGCACCTAAAAATCTCCAAAACTACTAAATTTTCCACCCAGTGATTAGCTCTGTGCCAGGCAAACCCTCCTGCACAGACCCCAGACCCTCTTTCTCAGGTCTCAGACCTCTCTGCTGAGGTCTGTGACCTTCCAGGGTGCCCAGAGGGATGCATTAGACCCTGACAGGAGCTATGCTCAAAATATTGTTTAATGGGCAAAGAGGGAGAGCACCTTCCATAATCTTGGAATTCATGAAGGAAACATTTTGTAAATATTCTTTTCAAATCTTTTTCATGTCTTAGGCTCCTTGGAACTTGATTTGAGTAAGCTACAAAAATCAAATGAAAAGTCTATATAGAAATTCCAAACTTTTTATAGAATGGAATAATGGAATCATAGAATCTTCAAGGTTGGAAGAGACCTTCAAGATCATAATCTGTTCTATAACCTTGTTGGGCACTATGTCAGGTTTTTAGGCCTGTAGTTCCCCAAATCCTCCATCCAGCCCGTCTCATAGGTGGGTGCCACACTGGCCAATTTTCAGCCATCTGGGACCTCCCCATATAACCAGGATTGATGATAAATGGAAAGCAGCTTAACAAGCTCTTCCACTAACTCCCTCTTCATCTCCTAGGATGAATCCCACTTGATCCTGTAGATCTGTGAGCATCTAAGTGGCACTGCAGGTCACTGACTACCTCCTCCTAGATTTCAGGAGTGTCATTCTGCTCCCCATCCCTGTCTACCAGCTCAGAAGGCCAGTTGCCCTGAGAATAACTAGTCTTACCATTAAAGAATGAGGCAAAAAAAGACATTAACTACCTCAGCCTTTTCCTTGACTTTGGTGGCTATATTCCTGGTCTCCCCATCCAATAAAGAGTGGAGGTTTTCCTTTCCACTCCTTTTTGCTATTAATGTATCTATAAAAACACTTTTATGTATGAAAAAGTGAGAAATTTTGTTTAGGATTTTTTTTTGAATTTAAAATTATACCATGTTGGGAAAGATGTAGTTTGCTTCGAGTCAACAGTAACTGTAAAATTACAAAGACTTCTGAATTCAGGAGTTATATGGAAATCTCAATTTAAAACCTATTGGAACCAATGGAAAAATCTTTTCTATTTCAGAAAAGTAGCAAAAAGTTTGGTTTCATTTTTCAAACTGTAGCAATTAAATATTTATATAACTTATTTACATTCCTGAGGTGACATCTGAGGATATTTTATTAAATTATTTATATTTGATAGTTAAGAAAATTGTCTCTCTTGAAGTAGTAAAGTAGGTGCTGAACTGTCATACACCTAAAATCTAGCAGAAATTTAATTGAAAGCTAATACAGTAGTCAACATAGAGCAAACATGGAAAACTCCAGATATTTCTACCAAATTATCTCTGCTGTAACGAGGTCAGCTGGACAGCTCTGCAAGAAGGTTGAACAAAAATAAAAATACTCTTCAGCTTCCAGAGTAACTACGGAAATATTACTCTGTATGAAAATTGTATAGAAAGATTTGCAAACAGGTTTAGTTTTTGTCCTCTGAGCAAGTGACATATCTGCAAATGTAGACTGAACGATAAAAAACCCATCACTTACCCATTAACTTAGCTGATTTGAATACTGATAAATGAATAGCAGAAACATTTGCATTATTATTTAATCTGATACTAAGATACAATAATGGAATAAGTTCCATTTTGTGTCTCCACTGAAAAATCAGTGGAAGGAGATACTACAGAAAATCAGAGACATTAAATGTGTTTGTAATCTTCTTATTTTCATACAGATGGAAAACAATGAACAAGTGATAGGTAATTATTTTCTCATTCCAAAGAAATGAACAAAAACTTAGTGCTGTCAACTTGTCTGTGAATAACTTCTTGATTGTCCTGTCTGGAATGTATCAATTTTCCCCAATATAATAAAATGTGTGTGGCTTTAAAAGAATGTATTAGCACTCGTCACTGATGTTAATTGGATAGGTTTCCTCCTCCATTTTGCTTCCTTCTGATGCATTTAAATTCTTACACGTGGATCTAAGGTGGGTTTTGAGCTTCCCAAGATTTTAACAAAAATTCCAACTCTAACAGAGCAAGAAACTTTTTTTTAAAGCTATACAATGCTGACAGCAAATTCTTGTTTAGTGTTTTTTATAGATCAAGGTGGAGGTCTATGTAAAGGGGTTATTTTTCTATTGTACATAAAAGAAGACCTCTTCCAGGATGACTTTCTTAAGATGCAAATATTTCAAGAATTTAAAGAGAGTTTTTATTTCCCCCACCCCTAGGTAAAACATAAAACAAATGCATGGCCCTATCTGCCACATTTCTGCTTGCCTCTTGGCATTCAGTGTGTGGGAACACAGTGTAAAAGAGCACCTCATAAAGCGTATACCTCTTGGTGTAATGTTGATTATGAGTTCATAAACTTCCATGGTATTTTAAATATAAAATATAACACCATCCACTTTCCATTACAAAAAAGTTTCTTTCTCTTAGTTTAGAGTGGCTGGTGCTTTATGTCACAAGAATGACATACCATGTAATTTATGTCTCTCTTTTTCTTCCCCACAGCCTTCTCTAGCAAGTCTCACTGTTCAGGGGAAATCAGGTGATGCTCAGGAATGCAACACACATATATGCCTTTAGATTGTAGGCAGCTATACCTATTTCATTTCCAGTTACTGCTCTATTGTAAGTAGAAGTAGATGTTGCCAAGGTTGAAACTAATTTTTCATGCAGTTTATTTTTCTGCATAAATGAGAGTAATGTTGTTGATGAGGCAGGCAAATTGTTTTCCACTGATTATAGAGCAGACATTTTATAATCTGTGTGAATCATTGTGGTCTGTGTTTTCTTTCATCTTCTTTGCTGGATGTTTGAATAAAGCATGAAGCTGATGAGAAGTGCACATTAAAGTGGACTGCAAGGGTTGCTGCTGGGCAGCCTTCTGTCTGCACCACGAGCCAGACACTGTGAAAAGAAGCAGTGCTTGAGTCAACCATAAGTAAAGACAGGAAAAAATATTGGAGAATCCCTACTGCACATGTCTAGAGCATGTCTGGAGCAAAACTGAGCACATAGAATCACAGAAATGCAAAAAGGGTCAGGATTAGAAGGGACTGCTGGAAGTCATTCAGTCCAACTGACCTGGTCAAGCAGGATTCCCCAGAGCACATTGCTCAGGGTTGTGTCCAGACATTTCCTCAGTGTCTCTAGAGAAGGAAAGTCCACAAACTCTCTGGCAAACCTGTACCAGTGCTCAGTATTCAAAGTAATGAAGCTCTTCCTGATGTTGAGGTGGAACTTCCTGTGTTCCAGTTCATGCCCATTGCCTCTTGTCCTATTGCACACCATTGAGAAGAGCTTGGCTCCATCCCCTTGACACCCACTCTGCAGACATTTATATACACAGGTATGGTTAATCCTGGTTTGTGCTTGGATGAGGAACTGCACAACTTGGTGAGACTTTCTTTAAATTAAATTCCCCTGATACAAGGGCAGACAAAGTTGTGTGCTGTATTGAATTGTCCCATGCCATGAGGTTGGCTCTAGAGCAAGAAGGTCTCACATAATTCTTTCTTGGCATGTGTATCACACTCAACTTTTCTGTCCTGGGCTATTTCTGCACACATGAAATAGAGTGAATGAAATAATTTATCCTGAGCTATCTCTTTACGTAGGCAGTAGCTCTCCTGGCATTTTCCTGCCCAGCTAGGGGCATTAAAGCTGGCACCTGGGAATATGCTCTGCCCCATAAGCATGGGGCCCTGTGAAGCAAGGCATGGTCTGGAAGAAAAGCACCTTGCTGATAGCGGGTACTAGAGGAGCCCTTCAGTTCTGAGCCTCTCTCTAAGAGGCACAGAGGAGCCTGAATCTCCACTCTCCTTCAAACAAGGAACGCACTTATCTCTAGCTCTGGACAAATGCAAACGGTCAGAAAGATTTCTGCACTGCAAATAGCACTTTTCCCTGCTTCACCTCTAGGGCTGCATGTGAAGGAGCACACAAGCATCTCAGCATACACTGTTGATTATATATGCAGGAGGCAGTGATTAAAAGCAGTATTTCTCCAGATTTTTTTTTACCCTAAAAATCCCCAAAAGATTGAAAGAATTTCAGGACATATTATAAACTGAGAGCAGCTATGTTCTGCAACTTGTAGCTTAGTGAACTCCCCAAGAGTACTGAGGTAAAATTACTTCCAGCATCCCCTTTACAGGTATTATTTGTAAGAGCTTTTTCAAGATCTCAAAACCTTATGGGTGAAAAGTCTATGTAATATTAACATATTACAGCTCTGAAGGAAAAGAGGAGATAGTATCCTATAACAAATTTGACTGGCTAAAAAATTAAAAGGACTTGAGTTTTTCAAAGTGTACAATATCTATAAAAGACTTTGAAGTACAACACCATTTCTAGCCCCTGGATGCATTCTCCGTTCTGCACTTAAATTTTACACACAGCTGTTCAGAAACAAAATATTAGAATCAGTGTTGCTGTGTTTTACAGCATGAATGGAAGGAAAAAAGAATTATAGAACAAAGAATTAACTTGAAAAATGGTGTAGTCTTTCGTGGATGGCATTTAAGCCCAAGACATACATTTAATGTGTTTTTGCATCTCTACAAATCCTGAGGGACAGAAACTAATCTAAAAGCATATTTTTTTTGTTAAATGTCTGTATGTAGCATTGTGTACAGAATGTTGCTGTGTTATTGTTAGACAGAACAATATGTCATGAGGCTTGGGAAATATTCTAATTTCAAACATTTCATCATGTTTATTTTCTGTATTATACAAATCTGTAGAAAATGAAAAGAAACCCTGCATAGCAGTTTGTGATAAGTCAGCAGTACATTTTGTCCATTGTTCGTCAGTTTTTCTTGCCAAAACCACCTTGACTATGTTACATTCAAATTCTTGGAATCATTAAGTGCCATCATGAAGAAGCATCAGTTTATCTTGTTATCCTATTACGGTGTTTTCATGTCTGTTAGGAACTGATTTTTAACATTACTCCTACACATTTGGTGACTGATATACTGATGAAAAGACCTGAACACACTTTGCATTTCCCATGACTGAATGAATAATAGGTAGCGTATGTTTTTAAGATGTAGCAACAGATTCTACAGGGTCTTTGCTTTTTACCTATACATGCAATCCAAACTTTTTTGAAATCAACATGCCTCTTTCCATTGGTTTTAATGAAGATCGAATTTTATCCTTCACTTTACAGATTATGGCAAATTTCTTGCTTTAGTATCAGCTATATTTATATAACTTTCTTGTTCCCCTAAGAAGTCTGCTTAGTCGGGTAAAGCATCTTGTACTAAAAGACAGAGGAATTACTTTAGAAGTTTCTTTTTGCAGCTTTAAATATTCCGGGATTACTAGAGGAGGAGTAACATATCTGCCAAAGGAGCCTGGCTAAGCTACAGAAAACTGGTTCATGTGGCACTGGTTTTACGCCTCTCCTGTCCCTGACATGGATACACAGCACAGGAATTGTGTGAAAACTCATCCCTAACAAATGAGGGGGAAATGCACACTTTCTCTTACAAGTAAAAAGTTAAACCCATTAGTATATTTCTTGTACCAAAACCTGACAGGGATATTGCTGAAAAACCAAGGTCAAATGCATTTAAGTTCCATTATTATATAACTCAAAATTCAGTTATTCTAAAAAATGTTTAGTTAATTTAACAATGGCCTTTCAAAAATGCATTTATTACATTTTACTGTAATAACAAAACAGTTCCTCTCTTAACTGAAAAATGTAATTCTATGCTTCATTTCTTTTTTTCTTACTGGCTATGCCCAAACTAAAACAAATACATAAATTAAGAAAAAAATGCATTGTTACTACTGTCATCATGCTAACCATTCTTAGTGATTTTTCTTTCTGTTACCAAATTATGGCTAAGCTTCCTCAAAAACAACAACAACAACAACAAAAAAAGAAGATGAATAAGTCTGACTTTGCTGAATTCGAACAGCTGCAGTTGGTTTTCAATCCATACTTCGTCTAGTTATGTGATTAACACCTGTATATGTATTTTCCTATTTAAAATAGGTTTCCCTTCTTTCTACATTCATTCTGCCAGCCTTCCTGTGAACCAAGAAGGGAAGCCACAATAGAGCCTGAAAGCAGCACTTTCAGGGTTTACAGAATATGGGCTTCTCCAGTGAATAGTGAGAGAGAATCGTTCCTGGCAAATGACAAAGCAGTGTGGAGGCAGTTGTGAGTCTCACGGATACTTTGACCCAGATAACAGGAGAGAAGATGCTGGTTTTTATCCTGTAAGGCTGTTCAAAGGAAAGACATTTCTCTTGCGGAGTAAACAGTAATTGCAGACATGTGCAGTGATATTCATTAGTCAGTGGGCAAAAAGAATGTTAAATTAGTCTGTGCCTGATGGATTGAGTCAAAACTCAGCTAACCCAGCTGAAAAACTAATGCAGTTGTATAGGAGAGATGATACTTCTTCTTGGAATATCAAACAATAATCAGTAAAAGAAGAAAAACTCATTTAAAAAAAGGCTCCAAATTGGACATTTTTTTTTTAAAGGTTTATGAATGTAGTTTTTTAGAGCCTTTCTTCCCAGGGAACAGTGAACGCAAATTTTATAAATTCGATTTTGAAAAAATTCCATGTATCAGCTACTGTACTCTGTAAGCCTTAAAGAATATAGCACATGCTGTAATCAATGCTCATGTAACTGTTTTTCTTTCTGTAGCACATGTCTTTGAATTCCTATATTAGTGTGAGGAACAATCCTAACACACATTTTATTTTTTCCTATACCCTCAGGTAGGGCTGTTCTTCCAGGAGGTAATTACCTGGGGAAAGTAAAGAAAGGCATAAGGGACACTGAGAAGAGAATGAGCTATTTAGTTGAATAAATAATTACATAAAGTAGGACACAAGATAAAAGACATGAATGTGTTTAAGTATAGGTTGTAAAGCAGAACTAGTTTATATCCCTTGCTGATAATGATTATGTCCAGTGAACACCAAGGGGACTAGACTGAGCCTACTGCTGTGAACGAAATAAAGGTCCGATCAAAAATCTCTTTTAAGAATAGAACAAGGGAAATAATCCTGTTCACTTTGGCAGGTCCTAGTTAAATTGTCTCCATGTCCAAGCTATATATAGAATTCCCATATGTCTTCAGGTAGGCACACAAAAAGGAGTGGGATTTTTTCAGGTTGACAAACATGGAGAAACCTTTCCCATATTTATGGAATAACCCTTTAAAACATGCACATTGTACAGTTATGCAATGTTTCACCATAACTATATGTTCTAAACATGCCGCAATATAGATTCAAACACTTGAGTTCAATACAAAATCTTTACATAATGCGACAATGGACACTATTTCAGCACTCAGTGAATCTCAAAAAATGGTGCTGGATGTTGCTTCAGTGGAAGGTAGCCAAGAAAGGCTTAGCTAGATCCCAGCCTAAAATATGCCTATAAACTATAAGGCTGGTTGTGGTGAACAGCTGTGGGGTATGGGACATTCTATTTCCAAAATTGTGGATGGGTCCTCCACCCACAATTCAGGACTCAGACAGTGAATACTGGTCTAGTTCTGTGTATAAATACTAAAAGCATACTTTAGGACAGCAAGTTTTTCAAGTCTGTCTGGACCAATAAATGAGGATATTCCAGCATTTGAAATTTTCATTGACAGAGATTGATTGTACAGTGATGTATGGAGCTTGGAGAAGAGTCAAGAATTGCCACATGGCTATAGCAAGTCCAGAAGAAGCAGATTGCAGCTCAGAAGAGGGGACCTGGCAGAACACTGAAGGAAAGAAGAATTCTAGTAGATTGGAAAGAGACTTGAATCAAGGTCAGAAGGCTTCTCATGGATAATTGAATGCTTTGGTTAGTTTTGTTTCTGTTGCCTTCCAGAATTATACATTGGTCTTCAAAAGGAATGAGGTATTTTATTCAAGATGTTCAGAGACTCCATTTTGCTATGGAATCTTTTAGCAAATGTGTTACTTTCTTTAATTTTTTTCTCCAACAAGTAACTCTGCTATATTTCAGCCCAAATCCACATTTGTGCATACAGCATTACATTCTTTAGCTATAGTATGAAATGAATCTGCTGAAGTGTTACTCATATTTTGAATTGCCAACTAAAATGGCTACATTCTCCTCAGCATTTGTCTTTCTTGCTCACATCAAGTAACTAGGTTGATTTTGCATGGATGAGGATAGCTCACTTAGATTAGGTTGATTTTGCATGGATGTTTCAACTCACTTAGAATCTTGCCAGGAGAACCATAGAAAGAATTCCCCCAGTTAATTGCAGAATATTCTTACCTTTGCAAAAAGAGACGTTTAGTCAGTGTGCTCATTTGCCCTTTAGATCTCAGTTTGATAGTCTGCCAAAATATTCTGTCCACTTTTGATTCTCTGTCTCACAGACCCCCAGTGACACTTTCCACTTGAGTTCTGTTTGTCGCAGAGTGAACATGATAACTTACTTCTCAAAAGTGAAATCAGTGTGTCAGATCTGGGTAATTTGGGTATGTCCAGAAAGCCTCAGGCTTAAAAACTTCAATAAGCTCTAGCATTTCAATAGGTATGCCAGACCAATAATTTGTTTCGATTTTGTCATCTCACCACAGGAGAAGTATACTGTCATTTGTCTACAATGACTGTAATTAATGCCTCAGCTCCCAATTCAGTCTTTGGAGGGCTGCAACTGGATAATTCATTCTCTGCAGTGCACTAAGAAAATAATGTATCTGCTTGTCCAAAATGACAGTACACTCCTGTATGCTGTCAGACATTTCTTTGTATTCACTCAAGTGAGTTTTTTGGTTGATCTTTTTCTAAGCAACTTGTTAAGTGATTCATCTTTATTTTCCTGGTTGCTAATGTGGGGGGCACCGATTTTTTTCTTAAAACTTTCCATCATCTTATAAATTACTTGATTGCTTTCTGGCTTCTGGGGGAAAGAAGCATAAAATTATTTTTAAGGCATTTTCTACTATCAAAACAGTGTGTATAATATTCCCTGAAATGTATAATGAAAATGTACGAAACAAAATGAGTGGATAAATGGGAGAGACAGCCCCTACAGAAATTACCACCATTGAGATGTCATTCTCACTTATCAGATATTTGAATAACAATAGTGATTGTATAAACATATATATGTGTTTCTTCTTCACATCCATGATTTACAATGAAGAAAATAATGGTTGTAGTCTTATTACTATGTATAATAACAACGGTAGGCAATTAACAGTACTTGAAAGATTCCATGATTCTATGATAATTGTTTGAAAAAGGATTCAAGACTTAATGACTGTTTCAGCACTTCTGTATCAGCAATCACTGCAGTAAGAGCTTTAAGTGAGAAATTAGCAGATGGCATCATGAAATGCATTTCTTCTGCCCTTGGGTTTCTATAAGGTCCTGTTCATCTGTTTCCACTGGATGCAAATGTGCTTCTCATGTACTTCATATCTGACTTTTAATTTGATTCCTGCAAATCTCTCAGCAATACAGCAAAGCATAATTGATACCTTGGGAGTGGAGGAAAAAAACAGGAAAAATGAGAACTTCTGGAGGGCAGAGGGATCCTTAGAGAGCTGCTGTGAAAGGAACAGTGCTACAGGAGCAGACCCTGTCAAACCATGCAGCACCCCCTGGAACACTTTTCAAAAGAAGGTTAAGAAGTAAGCAGGATGCTGCAGTGCTTTTATAACTTAATTGTACCTGTTCCCAAAACATCCCATTAAGCCCAAAAAACATTGTTACTGAATCTTTAGTTTCCCTGCAGTACCAAATTTCAAAGAAAAACAACTATCCCAAAGGAACCTAAATGAAACCAGAGTATTAGTCAGCAAGCAGAAAAAACCCAAGAAAACCAGAAAAAAAAGAAGCAGTGCATATTTGAGAACAACTCCTCGTTATTATAAATCCATGAAATTACTGTATCGGGGGACTAGGAAAAGAATGGAATTCGAACAGATGAGTGTGCTGTGGTTATTACTCCCTTCAAATATTTATATAGCTAAAAATTGGCAACTAAGTACTCAATAACAATATTTGTAAAATTAAAACACAAAATACTGCAACAACATCTAATAAAAGAGAGTGAGGTCTATGAATGTAGAGACATCTAATACTTGATTTGAAATTATGCAACCAGTATAATTCATTATTATGCATTATCATACATTACCTGTTGGAGGCATTAGTTAGTTAGGTCTTCAGAAAATGTCCTATTGGTTTTTCCTACCAAGTGAAATGCAGGGATGTAAGTCAGAGCTAGAAAAGGGAAAACAAAATACGATGAATTGTGAGGTCCTTGGTCTCTGACATTCTTTAAAAAAAGACTCAGTGAAGCAACAACAGAGATGAAAAGAAATAGAAGAACGAGTAGTGGGTGTCATAATACCTCCAGTGTTTAATGTAGGCACCTACATGTGAGAAAGTCAGCTAAACACCTATTAAGGTATAAAAGAGGCATAAGCACTTCTACAGCAGCTTTCCTCTCATCCTAATTTAGATATATTAATTATAGTTGCTTATAGAGGTGGGAAATGAATTCCACATTTGACAGTTATTTTTATGTATTTGCAGCATCTTATCTATTGTCTTTGATTCAACAGAATTTATGTAGCCACAATAATAAATCAGAATTTATTCTGCTGACTTCCATTTAAATAACCATAAAAACTTGGCTCAGTGTATATGCTGGACAAAGGGACAACAGAGAGGAGAAGATATATAAAGAGAAATTTATTTACAACAGAACAGCTAAAATGGTTGGTATGCATGAAATGGAAAGTAGGATATTTTCAAGGACAGTCCATGAAGACTAAGATGGAAAAACTATAAAAAATCATGGAGAGCTAGCAGCACAATTTAAAGATGGTCTCCCAGATTTAAATCTTGAGTTTAGTGGTTCAAAAAGTATCACTATTTTAATAGTATTGAACTATATGAGAATATAAAGTAGTTTCCAATCATTTGAGTTAAAAAAAGGTATGAATAAATTCAGTGATATTTATTTGTTAAAAATTATCTATTGTCATGTCATCAAGCTTAATTTAGTCTTGATGCTCTAGTCCTATTGTCTAGATTATGTGTTCTATCAGTGCTATCTGTGATGTTCAAGATTACTCTTTAATTTTCTTCTTTGATTAACCAAAGAGCAAATTCCAGAATTATCATTAATATGCAGATTATGCAGCTGACTTAGACCAGTACAAATAACAGCAAATGTCACTTAATTTGGAACAGTTCTGCTGCAAAAGCAGCGTGAAAGTATTCTGAAAAAATAATTATGTAAAATTAGAAGTAGTTTATTCAGCCAAGAAGACAACATGTTTATTCACACTTGTAAATTCATTAGTGACTGAATTAAGTATAGCATTCCTTTATTGGGTCTGGTGTGCATTCATGAATCAATACAGCTCTGGGAATGTAAGCTAGATGCTATCCCAACTTTTATGTCATTAATAGACTAAGTGCCTTAATTGAACTTCAGCTATCTAAAAGTTAGACTCCTAGATTGTTCAATTCAAGACAATATTAGGCATCTAGGTTTTGTCAATAAACATTGAATATCTCAGCTTTCGTATCTCTGCTGCTTCAAGTCCTTTTCCTCTGGAGGTTTTCACTGCTATTGAAGCTAGATTGAACAGTAAGCTTTGACTAACCTTTAAAGGGTTGAAATGAAGTGAGAGAAGTCTCTCTTAGATAGTCATCCTATAAGCTATTGGTTTATCACTGTGCTTATTTCAAGCCATCAAAGAGATAGGCTGTAGATTGTGTCAGTTAAGGTTCAGAGTTAAAATTTATCACAATATATATCAATGAGATGACAAAAAAAAAATAAAGTCAGTTTGACATGCTGATATTGGAACTGAATGAGTAAATTTGTCATTAAAAAAAAAAGTCCACGTTTTTGTTTTGAGGCTGCAAATGTACAACGTGTTTTCGTATAAACAGTGTTTTACGTAAAAGTGCACAAGACACATTTTGTGAACTAAAATATAAAGAAAAAATAAGTACAATGAAGTCTAAGCAAAACTCCTTGAGCAAGTCCAAAAAATTTTATCTTTTCAGCAAAGATGGACGAATCCTATAACAAGACAGATATGTTTCTGGGCATATCAACACCCCGTCATCCTCACTGAAGTGTCCATCACTGTAATTCCATTTTGCAACTAATGATCCTGTTTTAGAAACATGTTCTTCTGGAAACGTATGAAAGCTGTCTCCAAAGAAAAGTTGGAAAACTGGCATCTTAAAGACAAGAGATCATCACATTGTACCTGAGTGCCTCTTGTAAGGGAACAGCAGCCACATAGGCAACAAGCAGAACATGGTGATAATTTACAGTAGTTTTAAGGGAAAAAATTCTTAACTCAGGCTGAGTTAAGAAGTGTGCTGCAAAAGGAATGATTTTATGCACTGCAATTTCCTCAAGATCAGGCTTTTTAATGTTTAGTAACTAAAAACACTGGATTAAAGTAACCCCTGCTGCTCAATAGTAAAAACAGGGTAATATATTTCTTTTAAGACAATAAAGCTTATGTTGTTTTTATGGTAGCTTAAACTGCACATATGACAATATTTATTTATTTCAGTTCTAAAGATCTTGTAGCTCAGTAAAAGTTTTCTGCACATTTAGTTGCAGGTTAATTTATGTTTCAGAATGCAAATGTGATTTCATGAGATACTTCAAATCTCAGAAGAGGAACAAGAGCAAGTTTTGCTGTCTCTGATAGATGCCTTTGGAGAGAACTACTGGTATTCAAATAGCACAATTACTCTCAGGGAGATTTCTTTGTTTGATGAAATTGCTCCTACCACGTCACCTGAACACTTCCACCACTCCTCTGCTCCTTCCAGTTTCCTAAACACACCTTCTGTCCATATTTTAATAACAACTTTATCATCCTCTCTAACTTAAATTACTATTTCAAGTAGACTCTTGGTCCGCCATTTGCACACGATTGGCGGGATGGGCACCAAGGCCACTAAATGTATGTGTTTCACGTATGTTTTTGAGGACTTGAGTGTTGAGGACCAAAGATTTGTGGCTTTCCATACACATCCAGCAGTTCACCCTTGGTAGGAAGTTGGTTGTCCTGCTATCCCCTGTGGCACCTTGACACCTGTTTTCAAAAGTAGCAACATTTAGACAATACCTTGCACTGGCCACTGCTTCATCTAAACCAGGAAATGGCACCTTGGAAAAATTACGTATTTAATATTTTACTTTTTTTTTGTTTGCCAGGCTGACATCATGCTGTGCTTCAATAAGAGTTTTTTAGGACAATAAAATAGCAACCATCAGCTTTTTTTAAAAAAGAAGTCCTTCTGACTGCCAGAGGGAATGCAGTAATTACATTTTCTGATGTACATTTAAAAGTTGATGTCAGCACTTGGGTTCAAGGTCCTTGCAGAAATGGATGGCAGGGATCTGCTGATCCCAGGGAACCTGAAGGGATTGTTTTTTTCTATAGTTATTTGAAACATTTATTGGTATGATTTTGTGTTTCTAATCCACTGCTTCACAGGAGTAACTTTTCAGGTGTAAATGGTGTTTAGAAAATTTCCACTACCTTGAAGTCATTGAATTGAATTTACTCCATCAGGAGAAGTGATAGTTTGCTAATGGTTGGCATTTATACCTTAATTCTCCTACACAGTCTCCTAATCTTTTTCTCTTTCTTTCTAAGGAGTGCTGTAGTTACCCATCATAACTGCTAATACTTTTTCTTAAATTTTCCTTTGTCTTTTTAGTCATCTCTACTACTTTATTTATATTTTTGACAGCAAACACTTCAGAGACTGAGTTATTTTAAAAAGCCTGTTTTCTCTGTAGTTGCCAGACTTCACTGTAACATGCTTCTGGCTCCTTTGGGTTGGTTTTTTTTTTAATTTGAAAATTATTTTTATCACATTGTGTGAAACACAAGTTATTTCAGTTCTTCCTGCCACATGGACGAAAGTTTAGGAAATGTGATTTTTTTCAGGCAAATGGTTGTTGTTGTTGCTAGAATAAAGCCTAGCATCAACAAGTTAATTTTTCTGTTTTGGCTATGAATTCACATCAATTTTTCTTTACTACTACTGCTGAGGACAACGTATCTGACGTAGAAGTTGTTTGAGCTTAACATCAAGCTGAGTCTCAGCTGGCAGAGCAAGCAGCAAAAGGGTGAGGGAGTCATGTCCTCTGTCAAATAGCAATTCTCCATGAAATGAGGAGCCAGCAAAATTATCTCAAATCTGTCCCTCTTGAAGGGCACTAATACAGCATAATGCTGCTAGCCCTTTGTGTAAACTATATTTGCTTTTTAAGAGTAGTTAATAAGTGACATTAGTGGATGGCTGGGCATCATCCTTCTTTCATGGATTACTGTATCCCCAGTCATGTACACACACATGCTTTGCTGAGAACCCAGATGAGACCTATGCTACCCAGTCTGTCTTTGCATGACCTTTATATACATGCACAAACTCCTCCATATTTAATGTTGACATTAGCTCTGGCCTTCACTGAAAACCTCCTAAGTAAATTAAATCTCAAATAAACTGCTTCCTGAGACTGAGGGAACAGTTCAGTCCTGCACCTCAGCACCTTCAGGTTGAGCAATCCTTTGTACTGCTAAGAAACACAACATCTCTCTGTCATACAGACCTCACCTCTCAAAGCTCATGAGCTGTTTTCCTTTTGCCTCTAGTATTTGAGCCAGTTTCTTGGGTCTCCCTTGCAGGCTGGTGGGATAACCTCCGTCCCCAAATAATGGCAGTTTTTATATATGCAAGTGGTTCCTGTGGCCCACTTTGTATTGTCCGAGTCAGCCAAAGTTCTGTCTAATGTGTCTAACTCTCTTGTGCCTTATTACTTCACAAATTGTGTAAATTTACATTCTTAAGGGAGGGACTTAGCTGAAACAACAGAATAAGCCAATAATCTCCTACAGGACACTTCAGATTTGGCTTGTTCCATCATTTCCTCTGAGTTGTTAGGGGTCCTAACTTGGAGTCTGCTGGCTGTTGTGAATCCTAATATATCAGTCCTATACACCTAATGGTAACAAGCTGAGTTGCCTTAAGCAGTGTTACGTGTTCCATTCCCAGAACTGGTTATCTCAGCCTTAGGCATTGTTTAAGCACAAGTCTAAAGTTTCTTTCCTAAACTGAACCGTGTTATTACTTCGCTAATTACAAAGACTATCTAGAAGCATTTCCTCTTTCAAAATAATTTTCCTCAAACAGACAAGCCATCATGAGTAAATCCCACATAAGACTATGCCTGTCCTGACCGTATGGAATTTAACAAATTTAGCTCTCTATAGTACAGCTGTTCAGATCTGAGCTTGTTTTGTAGATACCTTTTGTACTCAGCAGAGAAAAATAGGCATTTCTGGGCAGAGTTTCATCTCATCTAAATATAAAATAGGTCAGCTGATTACATTCTTGGATTGGGGTGAAATGAGCCCAAATAAATTTCAGAGACTATTTTGAGGGTTTGATGCTAAATCTGGATGATGCAAATGTCACATAAGCTTCTGTCCCAAGTAAGCGAAAAGACATAGTCACTTCCTAATTCCTACTAAGGGTGACTCACAAACTGTAATTAAGAAAGAGGCAGTGAGCTGCCACAAAGTCAGTAAAGCCCACAAACCACAGGGAATTGGAGGCAGATAGACTGCCTTTATTGGCAAATAATGTAAGCTTCAGACACATTCCTCAGAGTGGGCCTCCTGCTTGGTGGTCAGTCACTGCAGCTGGAGCAGGAGATGACAAGTGTAACAGCAGGTTGGAGAAAGCAGCAGCACTGATGGTGAGCAGCCTCTGTTGAGCCCTGGAGACAAAGCTGCACCTTCCTGCTCTTACAACAGAAGACAAGGTATCTTTGCTGCATAGAAGCAGCATTCATTCTCCCTAGATTAAGATTGTTAAGTGGGCATGGCAGCTTGTTCTTAGAAAAAGATGCATCCATTTCCTCTGTGTAAACAGCTTTATTCTGTGAAGGAGGAAGGGGAAAATTTCCTTTATCCCTGGAGAAAATGGTGCCCTACTTCTATCTAGTAGCGTTCTCACAAATGTATACAATAGCAATAGTCATTCCAAGGAAGAGACAAGGATTTTTAGGGATCTGCTTGAAGTGTTCAAAATTCTACATGTTAGAGGGCAAGATTATTAAAAAAATACTCAGCAGTTGCATTCATTAAATGAGTCCCTTTTTCTTGAATTCTGAAGTCAATCATTACTTATTCTGGATATCTGAGGCCTGATTCTCCAACAATTGCTTTGCTGGTGGTACTTTTATCTGGAGGTAGAGGCATGGCAGAATTGAAATACATCAGAAAATGTAAATTAAGACAATCCTCATTGACTGGTTCTAAAATCTAGACTTAATCTACAACTGCTTTCTTTACACATCAAAAATCACTATTTTGGGCTTATCAACTCATTTGAATAACTTATTTTTCAGACTAGACCTTTATAAAAGTGCCTCTTCAGGATCTTTACGTGTAACATGCTTGCTCCCAGAGAGACAGTAATAGTAATTTTAGTGGACATTTGTGTTATATAAGATTTTGCTTACTTCACTGACGTCTGTCTCTCTGCTTGTTTATGAAAGTTTGATTTTTAGCCAGTCCCCCTAACTACGCCACTTCATTCCAAGTGCTAGTTTGTGTCTTACCCCTGTTAATTTTAGAACAACTCTTACCTGGGACAATCGGGTTCATTGCTAAGAGTCTGATCCTTTAAGTTGTCAGCTCCCAGAGAACTGGGCCTTTTGGCTCCTACAAGTTAGAGTTGGTTTCATTTGTTTATTTATGTGCTGAAGTCCCTGAAGAACAACATGAGGAGCCAGTCACAGGAGCATTGTGAGCCCAGTGGCCCTGGAACCAGATTTTGTTAAAGGCAAGTCCTCTACCCACTAAAGGCATAGGATAAAACTTCTTGGGACCATGAGTTACTGAACACTTACACACAAAGTCAGAATTGGAATGTGCCTCTTATGAGGTCAGATGTTTCACCTAACTTCTCTGCTGTTCTTACTCAATTTCTTACTGAAATGATGTGCTTTTTTTTACAATCAGTCATTGCTGCGAGCACGATTGCAAGCTCTTAATTATGCAGCAGTTATTCACATTGTATACTTTTGTATGTTGCAAATTTTTGTATTTCCTTCAGAAATATTTTAGATGTACCAGATTACTTCACATCGTAAAGGTCTAAGCAGTGATTTCTAATACCCATGTAACTCTTAGTCCCACCTTGTCCCAACTCAATTGACAAGTATGTTTTCTTTCATTTATATGTGGTAACATGACATATATGGACATCCTTTGAAGAGCTATACATTTAAATTTAAATATGCAAATCTATGCAAAACATACAACTTTTACCTTCAGGATTTTCACTTGGTAGAAGATTGAGTTGCAAGGTGAAGGAAGACAAGCATCATCTGACCCATCTGTACTGTCAAACTCTGAAATTTTATTTTCATCAGATTGAATCATCTATTGGGGAGAGCATGAGAAATCAAAAATAGATTTCGTTTTGGAGCTTGAGAGACACCTCTCCCCCTTTTTTTCCCAGAACTTGTGATGTTGAGTGGTTCAGTTTCAGGAAAACTTCCAAGGTCATGGTTGATGCATTGCCTCAGGAATCTAATACATTCAAAGGGAATGTATGTTTCTCAAGCATGCACTTCACCATCATTAACATCTACCAAACGTGCCTTAGTTTATATTCAACATCATCAAGTCACCTTACTGCCTTGCTGACACAAACTCAGAAGCTGTATTAGATTTACCATTACACTGTGTTTTATTTCCCAGAAGTCTACATTAGCTGCAGTTTTCCTTTCATATTTCCCCCTGTGATAATAACAGAGCTTGTTACATGCTGCATTTGCCTTGAAGAGTTTTATCTTTTTTTGAACAAATGGTATTGCAACTCAGGAGCCAAAATAACTTGAACACTAAACACATGATATCACCATAATTTTTCATTTTTTAAAACCAGGAAATGTCAATAAAAGGGTCTTTTTTAAAAAAGGAAAAAGAATATTTTTGAGGTCTTTTGACCTTTAGTTAGTGCTAAATTTTACTTCTAAATCTTTGGTTTGTATTCTTGAATTGGTGAGAATAAGAATTTTCATGGTGCACCTGATCCAAAAGCCTCATGTTAACAGTGTTCAAAGATGGAATTTTCCTGCTTGTTTGAATGTTTCTGCAGATTTTCAATCCAGAGCACTGTTTAATTTTAAATAGCCAAGTGATCCAGGTAGACAGTAATGCTCCAACAGATTACAAATGCATACACTTAGAAAGTAAGTCACACAGTGCTGATACATTAAAATATTTGCTTTTATTAAAACAAGTCTTTCATTACATATAGTCTTCAAATGAAGTGTATTTTTTTTAACACTGGAACCTCCATTGTCTTAAAAATATTTGGATCAAAATCCATCCATGCTTTCTTACTTTCATCAAAGAAAACCATGTCAGCAGAACTTCAGAGACTTCTCAAGAAGTTATGGTTGTCAAAGTAGGACTTGAGAGGAGGATAAAAATGATTCAAACATATTATGAAGAATATCATCATTTTACAAGGAATCTTAACAGTGTGCAGAGACGTGACTGTACTAATTGCTAGAACTCTGAATGTCTATAAATAGAGTAGGTCAAAGTGTCTTCTTTGAATCAAGAACTCAATCAACTGCCAGCATGAAAATGTCAATGAATTATTTGATATAATTCCTATTTTTGTCATCTGCTTGCATCTCTTCTTCTCCTCTTCTATCAAGAGATTGATAACAAGCAAATACACAAGAGGTCCTGGAGATACTATTTTTGCTGCAGGAGGTTCCAGGAAGCAAAGTTTTGATGTGCTTTTTTTGACTAATACAAGAAAACAGTCAATGTCCAGAGAGTTGTTTAGGGAACAAATGGATAAGTATTGACATATTAGAACACTGAGGTTTTAAATGTTGAAAAGGAGAATTGCAGGTAAATGGTCCACAGGTCTAGGCCTAATGGTCAGGCTGGGCAGTTAAAGAAGAATTAAGTAAAATATCTGTTTTATGAGAAATCTGGTTTCTACAGCTTTTGAGAGAATATAGATTAGGAAACATGTCGGTGAGCAGGCGATGGTACCTAGAATCTTGTGGATTCTCTCTGAGACATGATTAAAGAAGGACATGTTCTTCAAAGAAGAAATGAAAAATAAATTTTTTCTCTCAGACCCTACAACTGAAGACTTAAAAGAAAAAGCATAGTGAAAATATTCTGCCTGAGCCAGACCTAGGCTTTAATACTTAACACCAAGGAGCTATAGGGATTTGTAAGTTGTGAAAAGAAATGTTTAATTGACATCTCGGCAGCGGTAGAGAAGAGGAAGAAAGACCGCAATTAATGAGAAAGGAAAATATCATTTGAAATTAAAGGAAAGAGAAAGATTTCACTCTTAAGGCTAGAATTATAAAAACATTAATAGATTAAATGAAAATGCACTAGTCAAATTACGTATTAAAATTATAATATTTAATTAATATAACAAATTAACTTTTAAATGCAATTTTTCATTGTTTTTTATCTTTAGAGCAGGTATGGTATGTGTGGTCTTCTGAGACTACCAAAAGATATTGTTCTACTTGCTGGAAGTTAAGCTTGACGGATCTTGTGGGTCCCTATCAACTCAGGATATTTTGTGACCTGGAAATATTAAACCTCTGCCTTTACCTTGCAAAGAGGACTTTGCTCAAAAATCCTTAAATGAAAATATTAACCAGATCTTTCCTTGTAAAAAAACCTCTGTCAGTAGCCAGAATCAGGGCTCACAATTTTACTAGAAGGAAGATACTTACCAAGAAAGAAGAGTTAAAAATAAATAAGGATTATACATATTTAAAGATATCTATAAAGGAGAGTTAAGACCATTTAGGAAACCATGACATTTAGTGGACATTTTCGTAGAGTCTCTCTTTGTCTTTGCCATTTTTAAGAATTTTATTCTTTGTGTATTAATATTCATGTTCTTCTAAGAAAGCTGGCTTTTAAGCACTACAATGTCAATAAAAGGACATTATATACTATCCTTTTTCTGATATATTTGCTTTTTGTGGGTTTGGAAGAAAAATAAATTAAAATCACATGTGAACTGTGGCCCTATTTCTACTTTATTTTTATTTGTTTATATGATAATCTATTTGATCCATGAATAAAAACATTATCTGGGTGATTTTACCACCCTCGAAATGCTGTGTCACTATTGTGCTTTGTTTGCTGAATTATACAGGAATTATCAGAAATAGTTATTACTTTTGCTTTGTCCCTTATATTAATGCTATATTTCAGTATACTTCTTTGACAGACTCATTTAGACACAAGGGCAGACTGGAGAGTAGTGCATCTTCTCCTGCATTTTAATATTGTGAATCCATAGCAAATGCTTCATTGCTAGTTAGAGCTGACAAAAAGAAACCATTTTTAAGTCTTAAAAGCCTGACTTTCTCTGACTGCTGCTGGGGTAAGAAAGGTAAGGATAATATTTTTTATAAACGAATGATGAAATTATTCTTGTATTTCTTCACTTGTACTTACAGGTTCTCAGGTTTTAGTGTACAGGAACCCCTTTCTTACCTGAAGATTTTTGCCAATATAAAACCGATCCATACATTTCTTCTGAGGGTTTTAGAGAGCATAGATTTGGAAGAAATTTGATTGGAAAGTGGATAAATGGGCACCACTATTGGTCACTACCTTGCTTTAATTTGAGCAGAATTGTACTTTCAAAGAAAGCTGAATCTACTGAAAGGTTTTTTCAAACTTCATTCCTTGAATGAGACAAAAAATTTCTTTCCTTCTGCATTGCAAGGTTTTCATTGTCCTCAACAAGTTTTATATCTGTTCAAGGATCCTCCAGATAATATTTTGTATTATATAATTATATGACAATCCTTTCCAGATCATCACAATATTTGTATTACATATAAGTATTGCATCTCCTGTCACAAGAAAAATTTTACATGTTGTTTTGGTGATGACCAAGCAAACTAGGAAGTTTAGATTTAAGGCTGAAACTTCAAAACCAGTTTGTCCTGTATCTCTCAAAGCAAAGACATATTTAATTCTAACTGACAAAAAATCTAAATTAAGTAATAAATCAGACACAAACATTATCAAAACAGTTTGAAATCATATTAACCAGCTAAGCATTTCCCCAGTCACAACGTAAGAACTGAAGGTCAAGGTGTGTTAGCTGAATGTGCATAGAGCAAAATTTTTCAGTTTAAAAATTCCCCAGCATTGTGTAGACATCCACTTCGATGCCTTGGAGAATGGTTGTGTTTGTTGCTTTCAAGCACTCCCTGCTTTCATGAAAGTGGTGTTCACATGGCAGCAATTGTCTTGGGAGAGAATCAGTGAAAATTTGTGTAGCCCTTGATGATATGGGACATAGATGAATACGAGATGGCAACATTATTTGAATTGAAGGTTGTTGAGGCTTCTGCTACAGAGACATTAGAACATCAATTGTGAGATTTAGATTCGTACAATGTTCTAAGTTCAAGGCTATGGAGACCACTTGAGGTTTCCCTTATGATGCTTTGATGAGGTGATTAGTCTAAAAATTATTCCACTTCAAGCCTGGACCATTAGAGGGATCATTATAGATGTATAATGTATAGGACATTACACTATGTTCTGACAACGTGATTATTTTAGTACTGTATTCACAGTAAAATAAAATTAACAGCAAATTAGAAACTCTAAGCAAGACTTCCGAACAGCATTATGGGCAAAGAGAGAAAACCAATTGACACTGCATTGCTTAGTGCATCAGGAATCAGAAGAAATCTTGGACAGTAAAAGAAAGAATCAGAGGAAGGTAACATTCCTTGGATGAGGTGACTGAAGAAATGGGTGATCATGGAATAAGACAGAAAAAGCAGCACTGGTAATAAAAATCAAAACTTTGAAACAATAAATCACAACCTTAAAAAGCATCTCAAAAATATTTTGATCTGAGCTCCATGCCTGAAAAAAAGATCACCCCAACCCTGGCCTGTTCCTCCAGCCAAACCCTTTAAGATTATCCATATGAAAAGAAAATCAGAATATTTAGAAAAGATCATTCTTCTGCACAGAAAAGAATGGCTAGTTTAACTGTTGAAATACATTTTGAACAAAAAATTAGTTTATTTAAAATGTGTTCCATGCACACATCAACATGACTTTGAAATACCTTGCGGTGGGGATAGGGCTTGTATAATCTGATATTTTCAGATTTAAGAAAAATTATTTCTTTGTTGTGGTTTTTCTATTTTGCCTGGAACATTTTAAATTTTCTTTGGTATGGCTCTCAAATGAAGTGTATAAATTGCGCATGAAATTGTACACACCTTACTATCTAACCATATAACCATATAATCTGTTCCAACCACTCTAAATACTGGAGTGACACAAGCCTCCTTTTGGAAGCAAGTGTTATATTTAATATATTTCATCCTGCTTTGTGTAATTTCCCATGTTTTGAAAATGAAGCTATTTTTTAGATGACAAATTTATGGCTGACAAATACATACTTGTTACAAAAGTCCAGGAAACACCTTTAAAATTTCAGTGGGAGATAACAAAACTGTGAGTGAACAGTGCACAAGTGAATGCTTGTGTTGCAGTGTTCTTTTGAATTACTCGTACACATCACCTCATTAAAAGTTAATTACAACCAACAGAGGAAATAATTGACATCATTTTGGAGAAGTTAATAAAAGATGTTGGTTAATGTGTGCCATCCACTAAGAAAGTGAAGAAATTGATAGAATATCTAGACTATAACATGGAATGGAAAATACTGAGGGTGTCATTGTCTTGAAAAAATGGATATAGGAATCATACACATCTTGAATCTGCTCCTAAAAAATAGATGGTTCAGAATAAAAAAGATGGCAAAGATGAGTGTTACAAACCTCCACTAAAAATGCTGAAGAGCATAATGAAAAAAGTATCATGAAAATCTTCTAACAAATTCAGATTAATAAAATGATAAGGGCTCCAGTTTTAGGTGGCATGCACTTCAGAGGACTGTTTTTCCCACTAATCTGTTGCTCAATGTTTTTTTTACACTTTGATAGCATTCATTTTGTACCTGTCTAGTGACTAATGTGGCAATGTTTGCTTAACAATCAGTGCTGCAGATGGTGCCCTGCCTGGAGCTGGAACCATATATGGAGATCTCATTACAACTGAAGAAAACAAACTCTTGATTTAGATTATGGGATCATGAAAAAAAAATTAAGTTGTGTGTGATGTCGAAATGCTGGTATCGTGGCAAAAGTCAAGGAAAGGCAAGTGCTAAGGATTTCACAAACTGCTTTAGTCTTCACCCCAAAGCTGGCAGTGGATACATCCCTGTGTCCTCTGAAAGAAGAAATTCATTTATCATGAGACATGCTGCAATAGCCAAAAGCCTAAACAGCAAGTTGCTTTAACAAATATCTTTCCCTTGTTGTTGTCACTGCTTTGTGACACTTAAAAGGAATATAAGCTGAATTATTCAGTCTCGTGCAACAGCGCTGTAAATTTCGCTCCATGGCTTTGTGGAAGACAACTGCCTTTGAGCACAGGAGATTTTCTGCAGTTCACACCGGATAAATGTGCTTTCCCGTAACCCAATTCTGCTCATGTTTTCCACATAAGTGAGAATGCACAGTACAATATTTGTTGATCTGCACATTTGAGGCTGAGGAAAACTCGAGACACCCAAGGCATTTCTTGCTTGCTTCCACAAATAGCCACAACTGTAGCAACAAAAGGTTCTGGGCTTGTCTGGAAGAGGTTAAAATGACACATCTAGTACTTTTAATTGGCACATATGCTTCAACAGGCTTATATAAAAGGATTTTTCACAAAATGGAAACTGTTTTATCTCCTAAATTTTTGAAAGTTACATAACGCCTCACATTGCTTGAAGTAGGTTTCATTAGTCAAACATGTTAAGACTATCCTATTTCCATTGGGAAGTTTCAGTACGGTCTTGCAAGTAGCCTAGTGCTTATAATAAGCTTCTGGTTCACAGTTCTAGTGCTTAGATTTGGTAATTAAGTTACATCCCAAAATGCACTGTACCACTAATTTAGGGTATTTCTGGCTTTAGGGGCCCGTGTGCTAATTGTAGAAACAAATTTATTCACAGTAAATTAAGACAAACAGGAAGGCCTTCAGCTGAAATAGTGTGGAGAATATTTGCTAAAGCTGAAATGGATTAAAAAGCTTCAGTAAGACTTTGTACTATCAGCCTAAATGAAACACGTTTCAGAATTTAAACATAAATAGATAATTCAGTTTTTTAAACTACCTAGGGAGCATTAACTGAGAGTCATGCATGCTATATCTTGAAAAAATGCTACTGCTTTAAATGCTTTAAGCTCTGCTAGCATAACTGGCAAAATGTATTCCCACTTACAGGAGAACACAATTCTATTAAAATGTTTAAGTACATATTTTGATAACATGTGAGAAAGCACACATGGTTGTGCTCCAGTTTGTGCAGATGCAACCTAAGACTTAATTTTGGTATTTTGGATTATTGCTGTGTTTTGATTCACTGTTACACAGCAGTAATTAAAAGAGGCATTGCTTGTAATAGAAAACTCCCCACTTAGATACTGCTGTGTTCTTCCATTACAAAATGTGGATAGTAGATGATCACATAATAAGAAAAGTATTAATACCTGCTGTCTCATCCATAGACAAACAGCAGATGTAGAGATTTAAACATTCTGGTGATAATCTGGTAACTTTCGTTAGTATAGCATTAATTGAACAAATAATGCTTTTTGTTGGATCAAAAGTATTTCTGAATGTAATGAAATCAGTCTCCTACTTTGAGTTTCATTTTTCCTTTGGTAAATACTTGTAATGGTCATGCCATGACATAGTATTTTTTTTCTGTGCTAAATTCTGTGCTGAATCACTACTTGGTGAATCAGCTACAAACTTGACATACATACTTCCATTACTTGGTCAGAAGAAAGACACAGCTATCTTCTTTTACTTTCAGCCAAATAATAAATCCCTGTCTTATCAGTCCATGAAACAAAGAGGTTTTACTGTGTTGTGGGTATACACCAACCCAGATTCATGATGCAGACCAGCAGTGGGTCACACCCCGGCTGGTGAGGGGGCTGCCCTGGATCCTGAAAGCACAGGGAGGACTTGCACTCCCCAGCTGCATCATCTCCTCCCTGGAAAATGCAGTCCAGTGCTATGTGGTTACAATTAAGATTGATGAAGAAAGAGAGGACTTATCTCCCTTCGGATTAATTTTGTTTTTCTTCTTTTTTCAGCACCACTATCAGTTTCTCAGACAAGTGGATCTGGACAAACTAAAGGGGAAAATGAAAATATTGCATGGTTGTGTCCTCGCACTAAATTCTAAGAATAGATTATTTAACTTTTCTTTATGGTCAGTTAAGGCCATCAGTGTGTCCCTGAGGACAGCTAGCTGCCAACATGAAATATATTCCCTCTGCATTTTTTAACATTATGATTCACTGGCTAGTTTTAACCAGATTCTTCCGAGCACCCAGTTTTCTGTTCTGAAAAAAGTCTCAACTTTGAACTCTGACAACCCCTTCTGGAGATTTCACTGAGTAATCTGGAATATTTCTGCTGTAGCAAAACTTGCAGGAATAAAGCCCAAAGGAGATGCTACTACAGAAGACATAACTCGGTTTTAGGCGATGGAGTTTTGGTTATTTCCAAAACAATTTGTCCCCAAGCTCCTGTGTAATTCAAGAGTGTATGCAGGATGTGTATTGTACGGTGGTATCTAAGTTCCTATTTCTTAGCCTCATGACATGGTTGCATTTTTATGGTCTCTAGAAGTCAGTGTATTTGGTTTGACCTCGGTGCAGCATTTAGAAGAACCAATCCATATTTTGTTAATTTTGAAATATTTCCTTTAACAAAATGAATGCAATTAAAAAGAGATCTATTAAATGGCCATCCAGTTTCGGGTGCTACAGAATGTGTTCACTCTTCAGAGTTTAATTTAGTTACTTTACTTTTCAGAGATTTATTTTAGGGCTTCCTGATTCGTTGAAGTAGCAATTTGCACATTGTATAATCTGTTTATAGACTTCAGCCTCTGGAAGGTTGTTAGGGATATGAATATATTTTGCCTTCAGGCATGTCTGTCAAAGACTGATCTGAAATGAAAAAATAATTACATACTCTTTCAGATTATGTTTTGATGATATTTTTGATACCCAATACAACTGAAACAGGCTTTTTTTTTCCCTAGGGGAGAATAAAAACAGCAAAATCATTTTGTTCCAGTGGAAGGAGCAGATTCATTTATACTTATGCTAAAAAAACCTGTAATCAGGATTGGATGTGCTCTCTGTGAAGAACATGGACATCACATCTGAGAGAGACAGAATGGGTTTGTTTCGTCATCTTCCCCTTTTCAAAGCCTAACTAAGTGAAATATCCACAGTGCTTCAGGAGAGGATTACGTCACCTAATCACTTGTCCCTATGCACAGTTGAGCAGATGTGTGTTGTAACTACATCTGAGAAACAAGCAGGCTGAAGGTAAAGCCTGAGCTCTGGGTGTCTAATCTTTCCCTCCTGAGGAGCATCCCTGCCATTGCCGTATTGCAGGGAGCTCTTCAGCTCTGGCAGTACAGGAGCAGTATTTCCCTTGCAAGCAGTGGTGGTGAGCTGTGTTTTGCCCACAGTTTCCTAAAGTAAGAATACCCATTCATTAAAAAATACAGAGGATAGGAGAAAATGAAAGCAGTGTTTGTCATTAAATTTAGTATTCTCTGCCCACTTTGCCTGATCTCAGGTTTAACAATGGTAGGACTGGTAAAATAATAAAGAATAATTACAATCCAGTTCTAAAACTGTAAGGAATGATAGGCTGGCAGCAATCTCATTCAGCTCAACAAGAGCAAACACAGATCTCTGCATCTGCAGGAGAACGACCCATGCAGCTCCTGTGCAGGCTGGGAAGGAGCTGGGAAGGAGAGGACATGGGGATCTGACGGGTGCATGATGAGCAGGAATCAGCGACAGGTCCTGGTAGCAGTGAGACAGAGACTCATCAGAGCAGTGCTGCCACATGTATGGCCAGCTCAAATTACAGATACGAAAAAATGTCCTCACAAAGGGAGTGGTTAATTCCAAGAGCAGGCTCTCCAGAGAAGATGTGGAACATGCATCCTTGGAAATATTCGGAACTTAGCTGGCGAGGCCATGGGTAGGACTTTCTTTGAGCAGGACCTTGGACCGAAGGACTCTTACTGTGTAAATTATTCTGTGTTTCTGTGCCAAAGAAGGCAAGCATAGACTACTCCTTCCTGCTCCTGAAGTTAAAGCTGATCTTGGTCACTTCTCCCTTTCACAGATCATAAAAAAATTCTAAAAATGAAACAAATACTGAAAGAGGGGATAGGGGGGATGATGGGAGAAGGGAATTGGATCCTTTCTGGACATATTCATAAGCAGCAAAAGTCTCTTTGGATTATAAAAACTGCAGCCTGGAGAATTATTAAGTCAACCACACTGTTGACAGAAACCGACCTGAAATCTACGAGTTTGACATAATTTGATCTGTTTACATGAACTGAGGTGTATGATGAGGTATTCTTAGCTGGTGATAATGAACTTCAACAGTTTACAGGACAAATGGCAAAGATGGGTTCAACTGTGCAGAGATAAGACTGAAAATCAGACAGCTCCTCACAGACCTACTGCATGCTAAATATTTTCCACTAATGCTTTGAAAAACCTCAGATGGAAGATACTGTACAAATGTAATAGAATATTATTCATATTATTGTGTTCTCCTGGCAATAAAAGATGAGGAACAGAACCCTGCTATACCATAAAATTTATATTAAGCAGAATTACCTATGAACAGAATCTTTTAAGAAAGCTGATCCTTAATGAGACTCTATCCTTCATGCTATACCATGTGATTAGGAACCACAGGAAAATAATCTTCCACCTGGCATATAAATGTACATTTATAGGATATTACAAATGGCTATATTAAAAAACAAGGATGGAGAGCAGACAAAGACATAAGAATAATTTTTTAAAAAAAATGTGTCTGTACCAGTAGCTTGTGGTTAGATACTATTATCAGTTTCCAGAAACTGTTGAATCTTTCCAATATCAGTCTGTCTACATATAGATATGATTTTCATTTTATTGAAAAGCACAATGCTCTTTTGTCTTTTACATTCTGAAGACTTCAAGACCTCCTCCCACAGACTCCTGTGGTCATGGGCTTCCACTTAGTGCCTTTTACTGGAGTATGTGGATTTGCTTAGTCCTTCATTTTCAAGTTCATGAGGCACTGGGACAGCAGAGACTACACAAACATGAAACGTGAAGATCTTGTCTGTGATAATTAAATATGAATTTTAGGATTTCAGTGTTTGCTTGGGGATGAAGTTTTAAGACATTTTATGACCCTGTATTTCTGTATTTGAGCTGTTTCAGACACTTTTTCTGTGCTGCCCACTTAACCTGTGCAACTTCCAGTATTAATAACTGTTTCCTGCACTAATTCTAAATAAAGAGAAACTCATCCCAAGCAAGATCAAAGCTAGTCAGGTGCTACTTTATATCACTGCATGAATTTCTCTTTTCATGGGTACAATCACTGGGTAATCATATAATAAAACTGAATAAAAAAGGAATAAAGATAAATAAAAAGGAAATAATTTCTAATCAAAAGATTTTTTTACTATGTTTGCATCCCATTTTAATGTTTTGTTTGGGGTTTTTTGTTTGGTTTTCGAAGCTTTTAAGCAAATCAAGATTTGTGATAGCTAACACCCAAGATTTTTTCTTGTTCACAGAAAGACTTTTTTCGGTGAGTAAACAAATTTTATTTGAGTGAATGCCAATTGCAGTTTATGAAGGTTAGTAACAGGAAAGAAACAATGCTAGTCACTAGACCTGGGTACAGAATCGCAGCCATAATAAGAAATTACAGGATACTCAATAATCCACAGAGTGGGCATGTTTTATTTATTATTAAAAAATATTTTAAGAAAAGGAAACAAATTTCATACAAGTAATGTGTGTTTCCTGAAAATTTGCTAACTGAATAAAAATGGTAGACTTAACATGTTATTTTCATATTTTTTTGCCCCTTCATACCTCATATCTTCTCTTAAATTAGAAATGAAATTTATATGCAAAATAATGTACTAGATCAGCAGTAATGAGTAGGAAAAAATACTATTACCAATTCCATCTTTTTCTTGCTATTTTTTCTGAGTACATTCATGTCACACATGAACCATTCAGTTTTGCTTTTCCAGTGTATTTTTTTAAATGTAAGGAACTACTTGTCCTGTTTCTGAAATTGAATGTGGTACAGACACAAAGCCCATGATGCTGAGAAGACTTCAGCATCTTGTTCCATTCAGTATGAGAAATATTTCATTCTCTGCTAGAACACATTATATCTGGTACATGCCTGGCTACTAAGAAGAAAAGCAGGAGAGAAGGCTCTGGCCTTTCCTGGGTCCCCTTCAAAGGATTTAGGTGCTTTAAAAATGAGTTCACTTTCTGAGGTTACCTGGATGTTTCTTGCTTCTATCCCAGCAATAGTCAGCAGCAGGAAGAGAGCCCTGAGCTTGAAAAAAAAAAAATGGGCTTTGCTACCAGCTCTGCAATATCTAGGGAAAACAGGTGGTAAAAAAGGAGATGTTGCAACCTTTTACAAAGCTGGCTTCACCCTCAGTGCGAGTCACTGAATACTGGTCTATTTGCTATGGCTCACACTTGGATGATATTCTTGATACTTATTTTGAGTCTGCATCATTTCTATGGATGGTTTTAGAAGGTTCTGTTTTGATTTGTGCTGCAGAATTTGAGCCACAAATCTTCAGCTACAGAATTGCCACTGCTGGGTTTGGATAAAAACAATATACATTCTGCTGCCTGGAGGAACACGTTTTCCTCTTATTTGATACCTGACATCATTTCTGCTGAAATTTATTTACTGTGATTTTCTCAGTAATTGATTTCTATGCCATGGGCTTTTTCTTTTTCCCTTTTTTTCCTGTTGTTTTTGTTGCTGTTTTGATTTGCTGCTCTCTCAGTTCTTCAAATCATGCTTACCAAGATATGAAAGAGTATAACTTTAAAGGAGTGGAAGCAGTGGTGGCCATTCAAATCTTTTTCAATTCAATTGTCTGGGTAGTAGAGCAGTACTTGTGCTTGGTGGGAAATCTAGACATGCTTTTTATCTCCTCAGACAGAAAACCCTTTACAAGGTTTGCATTGAATTTGTGTTTTCATTTCATGATTTTTAAACTGAAAATATATTTTTGCTAAATTAAGAAGGAGATTATTTAAGTGTGTGCAGACATTTCCCCCTCATGTTCTTGTTTGTGATTGGAAAAATTTCTGTATAGTATTTAGTTCAGATACTGGCAAGGAAAAACAGTTTAACTGTGTATGGCTGATGACCATGTCAGTTTTTAGTAACAATTTTTAATTCAGAGAGATATTATATATTCCATGTAGCTTAAGACATAACTTAGTCTAAAATGTAAGATAATAATCATGCAGAATATAGGATGGAAGAGATCTTGACTTTGTATGTTTTGCATCTGTTTGTGACTGTTCCTTGTGGACTATGAGCTCTCAAAATAGCAGGCCTGCAAGCAAAGAAGTGGGAAGTTGAATGTATGCTGCTTTCTGCTGTGTGGATTCTTAACCATTCAATCTTTTCAGTGTGCTTTTATTGCCTTTCAGAACATGGAATATGCTTTAGGTCTTTTGGCATAGCTGAAGAAAGAACTAAAATGATGATGAAAAGAGGTTACCTACTGAATGGACTAAATCTATATATCATCTCCTGCTTGGGTATACACCAGAATCACGTCCAGGATGGAAAATGTAAATATATACCAAAGGAAGAATTAGGAAAACATGTGACTTAGGAATGTGCAGGAGAAGAGCTTGAATGGAAGAAGGAAACCTGAGGGTATGCCTGACATACCCTGAAGCATGGTGTGCCATCAACAGGGCACCTGGGAGAGCAAAGCCTGAAGTGGAAGGGGCAGGAGGAGCCAAACACAGTTGTCTTCTTTGTTATATTGCTCAAGTGGGACCTTGAAGTGAATCAGTCAGAATGGCTTGGTTGGAAGGGACCTGTAGACAAAGCAAAATCCTGGGAAATGCCCTGTACTCCTTCACAAAATATTCCTTCACAAAAGCACTTCTTCACAGCTACACCGTGTGGGCAGCTAAGGACCTAGGAGTAAACTATAGGGATAGGTTATGTGCCAGTTCACATTATAGGTGCATCCAATTAGACTTGCTCAGGCTCTACAATCTAACAAACAATATCCTGCAGTGCACAACATCCCTGATTCCACAACAGATGGGTAATTCTAGTACCATGAAATCTGCACACAAACTCTGAAATAAAACCTGGCATAAAGCTGAAATGGCTAGTAAAGATTAAAATTTCTACTTGTGAAGGGTCTCATCATGTAACATCCAAGTGCAATAATAATTTCTTTCTCTGAAGCCTTGCTGTGATCTCATCTGCAACAGTTGCGTTCAGTTCAAAGCACCCCAAAACAGAAAGATACTGACAGGAGTGTAGAAGAGAGCAACAGGAAGTGTTATGAAGATAGATGGATTAAAGGAGGTGATGTGGAAAGAAAGAAATTTTAAAATGCTGCATATGTGAGAATGAGGTTTAAAGAGGGAAAAGACAGATCATCACTAGAAGCAGCATGTTACATTGCTTTTAGATTGGGAGTTTCATGGTGAATGTCAAGAAAAAATCATTGGCATTATTTCTCAGGGAACCCTAAAGCAGCATTTCCACTTTGCTCCAGCCCATCCTAAAAATTGCACTAATAAATATTTATATTCATTTATATCATAGTAAGGACAAAACAACCTTTTCCACAACAGAAGATATATTGCTCTGGAGCCTTTCCCACCCTAATTTCCATATAAAAAATAAAAAGATAAATACTTAGACTACATCCTCTCGAGACATAGTCAGCCAAATTAAGCATGCACAAATACTAGGTCAGTGAAGTCCATGCATGCAGGCAAAAGCTGATTTGACCCATAGTGTGATATACAAGTAAAGCAATAGTAGTTGGACATTTGTACCCTTTAATGAGGATATATTTAATACTCCATGAGCACTTCTGGTCACCTCAGTATAGCGAGGTCATTCTAGAAAGGAAGTGCAGCAGGGGACAATCACTATTGTATAACATAGAGACTTAAGCATTTCATATTTTTTCCAAACATTTAAGAATTTAGGGCTGGAAAAAAGAGAATTGGAGGGACATTGAAGTACACAAAGACTGCCACCTATTTAAATTCCAGTCAGAGACAAGAGGACAGGTTTGGCACTAACAGAAGGTGAATAAAAGTTTAAAACAATTAATTCACTATGATTTTTTTAAAGTGTGGTTATTAAATATGGCTGCAGTCAGTTTGAATTAGGTTACTGAAGATTGGAAATGGGATATTAAAAGCTACTCACATCAGTGCTTTCCAAACAACTTTGCTCCACCCATAGTGCAATAGCATTTGTTATGGATTCTATGTGCCTCTTTCAATTCAAATTTAAGGATTTCTGGGGACTACAAGGGCTGAAATCCAGTTTAAATTGCCGTCCTTTGGAACACACTCTTAATTCTCAGAAAAAAAATGAAATGTTTTTGGTTTTGTTGCAGCTGCCTCCCACTGAACCCGCCCTCTTGGGCGCAGAAATCCATAAACACAGTAGGTTTATCACAGGCACATTCTCATGTTCTCTTCCTTTGGCTGAGAACAGAAAAAATAGGCTAAAACAGCATCCTGAAATCTACAGCCATGCATTGCCTGTCTGCATTTGTACTAAATCCTAGAGCAGATTTTAAATTTCTTTCTAATTAGAGGCCAGCTATATAAAAAGAGCTGAATTATTTATCCTTTCACAATATAAAGAGATCATGTTTTAATATTAAATCACTCTTTCCGTTTGCTTTCAATGGTTTGCTTTACTGAGGACCACTGTGTTATCCCTGTGGATGGTTTTCTTTTGTTCCAGCAGATATTCTGATTCTTTTCAAGGTGGTATTGATTTCAGTGCAGAAGTTTCACTTCTGCTCCTTGAAATGCATTGTGTTCTTTAAAAGTTCAGCATCAACAGCTGCTGGTTCTGTGCAGCTTGGTGTCTGGAGAGGATGAAAAACTTCCTGCTACCCTGTAGAGAGATTGTCTCTCACCAGCATTTGTGCCCTTGCAAATTAGATCCTCAAATACTAGAGATTTTATAGTCTTAGCAGGAAAATTAAGTGCAAGCGTTTTTAACCTTTAGTTTGCCATGTCAATAATATGATGTATGCTATAGTAGCTACGTATTCATGCGTTATCTGTAAGTACAAATAACTCAAGTCTTTTGCTTCAAAGGGATCAAAGTTATCTTGTGATTGACACTAACCATACTTCACAGCAGAACAGTGAGAGAAGTAAAAGTAACAGAAAGCAGACAAGCACATACAAAACGCTACTGCCAGTTACCCAAGGCAAACTATTCACTTAGAAACTGAAAGGGGATAAAATATTTACCATTTCAGGAAAGGAAAAAAAGAGAAGAGTGACAGAGAGAGAAAAATGAAGATCAGCACTATGTTGCACATGAACATGCCTTTTGATAATGAGGTCACAAGGCTAAGATGCAATTCAGAACAAGCAATTGAAAATTGGATTTTTTGAGGATTCAATCACTGAGGTGATTCGTTTTGTGTAAGCTGAATATTTAGCCCAATAAAAAGAAATCTAAGATCTATTATTCCCATTCCAAGCCAAAAATTATATTAGAGCTATGACAAATCCAACATTTTTTCACATTGTCATCTTTATATCTGTATGTCCAGGGTTTTAAAAAAAAAATTATATCATGTCGATTTTCTGTTAAACACTAGGACTAAAATGAATTATGTTCCATGAGAGGAGACATTTTTAAGAAATATGTTTTATGACGACTGTAAGATTATACATATATATAACAACATGATATTCTTATCACTATCCTATGGCTAATATTATTCAAAATAATGAAAATTTATTTCTTATGGTGAATCATCCAACAGATACATATTTTTAATATCACTTGTTGTTTTAATTGTTATGTTTACTCATTTGAATGCAATAATGAATAAAATCAGACCTCTTCTTTTACAAATATGTATATATTCTTCATTTAGATTAATGAGAAATCATTTTTTCCTTAAACATGAGAGCTTTGTCAGTATCTTGTCTTACAGGTACCTTGCATGACACTGTATGTTTTATATATTGCATCAATTATGTAGTTTCCAGATTAAAAAAAGTACAGATAAAAAGCCATACATATAGCTAATTGCTCTTCTGAGGCAAATTAAATACACGAAAAGAGAGTTGCATGGGCTGAGACCAGGCAGCTGTCCCTAGTGAGCTGTGTTAAATTTTGGGGGATTGCAATGAAAAAGGAAAAATATCAAGGGGAAAAAAGATATAAATAAAAAAAATCATCTTCCATCAGAGAAAATTATGAAACAGTTATGCAGTTTTTAGTTATGCAAATTCCTGTCTAGCAGTTGCTTTAATGCTCTGATTTTTGTGTTAATAAACATGAGCTTTTTTCATATAAAACAGATTTTCTCATTTGAAGAAGGTACTTGGATTAAACAGTTGAAACCAGGGAAGATACCGGAGAATATTCAATCATCCTTTGATCCATAGAGTAGTTATTCTTATTAGTCTGGAAAGGCTTCAGATTACTCATTCTACTTTGTTGTGCTGTATAAAGTCTACATTTGATTGCTAATACTTGATGAGTCTTTTATGTAATTAAAAATCCTGGTTGTTGAACAGAACAATGAAATGTACATGATTTCCCTTTGTCTTTTTTTCCTCCCCTAACTCAAAGCTGTTCATACTTTGTAATTTAGGAGAGGTAAAATGGGTCTATTAATGTGCCAATGACAAAAAAACCCTACTGACCTACTAGTTTTATATCCCATTTGAACCCATAAGCAATCTTACATCAGTTTCATCAGATACAACTATCCTCTTTGATATGGTTTGATTATTCAGTGCTGAAGCACGATAACAACTTGAATTAACTTGAATCCTCTAATTCTACAACTGGAAAAACTGATGCTTATGTCTACTTCTTCAATAAGATATTTAGTCTGGAGAATGAAGTCCAGGCTGGCCTCTACCCAGAAGAGTTCTGGGATCTGTCTCGGCCATCATGACACTGTATTTGTATCTTTGTGGTCCCCCATGCTAAACTCATCCTTAGCAGACACTCAAAAGCTGATGGCAAGGGATACCTTGGCATATAGGTAAACACTGGGTTTGACAGCAAGTTATCCTGTCAGCTCTTGTGACAGCCCCCAGTGGCAGAAGACCTGGAAGGTTGTCCCTTCCTGCCATCACCAGCACACACAGCAACATCCCCAGCATAGTGACATCCAGTGGAAGGATGGAGGTGAGGGCAGGCTGTGACTGATGCTACAGGAGGCTCCCAGCTTATATTGTCTTCCCCTTCCCCAAAACCTATCTCATTTAGAAGTCTCCTGCAGAGAATACCGGATGTGGTGAGAATGATTTCTTTGACCCCAATCTCTACACAGTTTCCTAGAAACCATCTATATCCAGGGCTCTGGGTTGAAGTTATTATTTTTGATGTAATCTTCTTACAGGGTCCATGCATGAGGCACTCCTGGTATTCATCTTTAGTTGAAAGTGTTCAATACAAGTAAGAATGTTTTAGATTTGCAATAAAGACCCTGAAATATGTTATTCTGGGGAACAAAACTGCTTGTGTTCATGAGTATGATCAGTAATCACAATCTCGATGGAAAGCAACACTGACAAGAAAAATATATTAGAGACAAGAAGTGGACAGAATAGGTAAGATCTAAATTTTATGCATCCAGTATCAAATCTGTAGCAGTGATCTGAAAATAAATGTGAATGTTTCATGCTCCCTATCCCAAATCTTTTCTAGAAGCAGGGGTGAATGTCAGCTTGTCAGTAACTTGGGCTTATTTTCACAGTGTGAAAATCAAAATGTGTGTGACATGATGAGAAACTATGGCATAAAAGCAAGGGAGATTGCCTAAGGATTAAATGTTTGATGAGTGGTGCTGGAGAGATAACTAGAGAAGCAGAAGGAAAGCGTAATGTAGTTTTCACTAGATATTACCCAGAATCAATATTGCCTTTTGAGAAGGGTCCGTACTATTTTTAATCAGGCCATTTTGGATCTGGAAATAATTCCACAGGTCATGGTACTGAAGTGCAGGACGTGACATGACAAATGTAAGGAAATGGACAGGAGCTTGCCCAATTAATCCTCATTGAAATCACAAGATTTCATTCCCTTTCCTGAAAGGAAACTCTTCCTTTCAGGAAATCTTGAAATCAGAGAACAAAGTCTAACAAAAGCTCTGGAAAGGAGATATGATAAAATAAAATGCAATTTAAAAAATTCAGAAAAAATCTGAAATTGAGTTACTACAACCAAATAGATTGAGATGAAAAGAGGGGCAGTGAAATGGACCAAACTTGCCAAAATTATACCAGTTAAAATCCTAAAATCAGGAAAGAAAGGTAAAAAAGGCAGAGGAGAAGAAACTAAAGAAATTAAATGTTAAAAATAAAAAAGAAAACTCTTACTTTCAGGAAAGGGAATGAAATCTTAGAATCAGAGAACAAAGTCTAACAAACACTCTAGAAAGGAGATATGATCAAAAAAATTGTAATTTTAAAAAATCAAAATATTTGGAAAGGGGATGACTGCAACCAAAATGACTGAGATGAAATGAGGGGCAAGGAAAACAAACAAATTGTGGCAAAATTATCCTAATTAATGTCCTAAAATCAGGGAATAAAGATAAACAATGAGAAAGGAGAAGAAACTGAAGAAACCAAATGTAAAAAAAAAAAGAATGTTAAAAAATGTTTTAAAAAAAATGAAATTAGCTCCATTGAGCTAATGAGTATTAGCAATACACCATTCTAGGGCTGGGGAAAGAACTGCAGAACTAATAGCAACTTGGCTTTGCGGTGCCCAGACGAAAACTAGGACTAGTCAAGAGTCAGCCTCAGACTTCTAATCAGAGTGAAGTAAACTTAGTTTTCCCTCCCTACTTACTAGGGCAACATTTAATATTTTGGGTGTGGTTTATCCCCTCAACTATAGAAATCTGGAAGACGGCTATCCATAGTCAGTAGTTTCCTCTTCATTGAAACCAAATGTAAGCTCAGTTTAGGAGTAACTTTATTCTTTAAATGAGAGAGACAGACCTGCCTGTTGAAAGCGAGGACTGCATTGACTGGACCCAGCAACCCCACCTTGGCATTCATGGGAGGACCTGCAGGCTGGGCAGGCTGGAATGCTGCATCAGTTAAGAAAAACTCTATTTTTCAACTAACTAAAGAAATACGTGTTTTCAGGCTGTAGAATGTGTGACTGTAACTGGCATAAAGTTGTCTCTCATGGAATAGAAATTGTTTAGAAAGGAACAAAGAAACAAAGTTAAAAAGTATAATCTTTTTCATTTAGAGAAGCATCACAATTGCAGACACATACACAATGCAATAACATATTTTATGTTTGCTACTCACTGTCTCAAAGCAGTTTAAACAGCCAAAGGAAATGAGAGAACCAGAAAGATTTACAGTATGTGTTGATATTCTTGCTGCAGGCAAAGAGACATAGCAAATTGGGTTTAGACAGTTCTGAAGGAAATTCTCTTGTAGAAGTCTAGGCACACCATATTTTATTTTATTTCACAGTGCTCTGCATACAGCATGCAAAAGAAAAAAGAAAGAGAAAGCAAGATTTCAAGCATAATTGCATATCATTGTAATTAAAAATGAAAAAGACCTTTCTTTCCATAACTTTATTTTCACAAAATTTTTGGTAGAGAAAAGAACTGGTGAATGAGAGTTACTGATAAGATGCACAGTAAATGAGATTATGTCTTCTTTTGGGATCAGTTTAGAGACACCAGCTGAGCTTCCGTTTTAAAATCTTCATTGGAGGAGACTATTGTTCCCTTACTGCTGTCATTTCACACTCCCATGGAGTACTCCACTTTCAATATGGGAATATCAACAGGAAGCGCCAAATCTCTTAAACCAAGGGAAGATAAAGTAAATGCTTGCATTGATCAGATATTAGTACTGGAAAAATATAAAAATCAAACCCATTCCTCATGCATAAATGTTCCACAAACGACAGTATAAATATTCCTATTATAATCTCATGGGATCGAGCATATTTGAAAATTTTCAAGGATCTAATATTCTTAAATATTCCTGTGGAGCAAGATGTTAAAAAACTGAAATGGCACATTAAAAAAAAACAAAAACACAGAAGTTAAAAAATTCTGTGACAAAATAAGTTTAGAATTGGAACTATCCCAAACCCATAAATCTTACTTTGTTTCTGAGACCCCTATTTTTTTCCTTACTATTTTGAGAGTCTTGAAAATTCAAATAGGAAAGACTGATAGGGATGCATATAACCTTTAAGTTAGCCACATGCACTTCAAAATTTTTGAAGTATTTCTTGGCCAAAGAGCCAGGGTTCCTCTGATCACTTTGAGGCTACTGGATAATTCCTCCATGTAAGCAGAAGTCTGCATTGGGGCAGAGGTGTGATCTCAGCCTGAGTAACACATTTCCCTTCATCTGGATCTGAGTGTATGCAGAGTCCCTCACAGCTACAGAAGTGAGCTACAGACTGTTCACATTCGTCTGGTCTCCTTTCCCACAGACTTTCCTTGTTTTTTTAGTGTTTCATATGATCACCACACTTGTGAATTCCCTTTAACTTCTTTTCCACCAAAGCATTTGGATGAGTTTTCCAACATGACTGTAGGAAGAGGAATGGAGAGCCCCAAAGAATCCTGCAGAATGTCTCCTCTCAAAAATGCACAAACACTTTCATGGTCATGCATTTATGAACAAGCCCATTTTCACCATCTTGCAGTGAAAAGTCATCTGCAATTGTTGTAACAATCAATAACTTATCACAACAAAGACTGTAAGGGTACCCTTCCCTTCAACCTCACCTTTCTAGAGAAAGTGTTCATGAACAATAATGCCAGCATCCTGCTATCTCAATGTGTTTGAGAAGACTGAAGGCTACTGTGTTTTCTTCTTGTGCTTAGGTAAGTACCTATCCTGCATCTGTGGTTCCTCTCACATCCACTTCATGATTTATTCTTGTTAGCCTACATCAGACAGTTCTTTGTCGAGCAGCATTTTTGCAGCTCCGTGGAGCCAAAATCTCTCTTTTCTTGTTCCAAACAGGGTAAATTCTGAAACATATTCATGGATCAACATCTCCAACTTCTAATTTGGTGTTCCCTCAGATATGTTTTCTGTGGAGATAAATAGAGGAGAAAGGATAGATTTCTCCCAAATTTGACTCAGATCTGACTTACAAAACTTTAAAAGGACTATTTAGAAACAAAATTGTCTGCAAACCTAAATAAATATTTTTCAAAAACTAAGTAATTGAAAATGCCTTGTCCTTCAAAAATGTTGCAATAATACCAAAGACTCAGTTGGATCATAAAGCATGAAAATGAGAAGTGTAGCCCTGTACTTGCTCCTGTTTGCCAGCATTTCCTCTGGGCACTTGAACCATATGGGTGTCACCTCAGCTAGAGGCTACTCAAGATGCCTTCATTTCTAACTCTACTAATGATGGATTTCACAGCTGGACAGTTTCTTAGTGGATTGCTGACATCTTAATTAGTAATTCCTAACTGTGAATAACAACATTTAGCCATGGGATTTAGGCTTCTTAAACCAAGTGCTTGTTTTTTCTACAGCTTCCTGCATTTCACAGCTTCCAAATCTCTGGAATATCACTTCATCCTGCATTACACACAGACGTCAAAAGTTAGTTTTAGCTGAATCAGAAAAAAGAGTTGCGAAAAGGAAGTGGGTGTATTATCATCTCAGCTGGATCAATTTTACAGTTCCCTAAGTGCTGTCACTTCCAACAGTGCAGGTTCAGTATGGATGAACCCAGTGTGAGGTGAGTGCTAGATCTTTTAATTGGGCAGGGGTGTTCAATCCAGCCGTAGCACTGGGAGCTGTTTGATAAATAACAAGAGATTTGTCACTTAGGATAAAACAACACCTTTCAATACCTCTCTTTTTGTTGAGTTAGATCCTCATTATATTTTAAATACTACTCTCCCCCAGAACATGAGAGGAGGTGGATTGTTGAAAACTGAATGTGTTTTTACTGACACAGGCAAACATCTAAAGATGTGCTGCAGCTGCTGACATGACAGTCACAGGTTGAAAGTATATCCTTTCATCCACAGAAGGATCTTCAAGCTGAGCACACAGCTCTTCTTTTGATGCTAGACACTTCTTCATAGAGACACCTGCTTTGTCTTCAATCAGCCTTCAACAGTAGACTGAAAAGTGATTTAGGTTAGAAATATACAGCTCAGTAGATCCTCACAAATGGCAAAGTGGCTGATGAGCTGGTAGTGATGGTCATGTAATATGCATGTGGACAATGAGTGCTGAGTGGGAATGTAAGCTATTAAGGCCCATATTTCATTTATGCTATTGTAAATCCATAATGGTTGCTTCAGAATTATCTGTATTTGTGATATGGGGTAGCAGCATAAAGCATCCTTAATTCCTGTGAATGCAAATGACATCAGAGTGGAGTCTATTATTTCAGCATTAATATTGTCGCCTTCGATTTTACACCCTCATGCCTAAGCTTTGCTGCTAACTAAATAGAAAAGCTAAAAAGAAATTAAGTATTTTTCTTACTGTATGTAAAATGCTTTTTATTTTAGTCTTGACTAACTGATTTGATCACTGCAGTGCTCATGACACCACATCTAATTAAACTTACGTTCTTGCAGCACAATGAAAGGAAAAAACACTTTAAAAATCAAAGATGTGGTCAGGATAGACTCCGAGGAGATAAATCAAAATTTAAACAATATCAGGAAGCAGAGCAATGCTCAGAACTTCAGGATGACTGTGGAGTAGAAAGTCTTAAAATAGTTCTGACACTGATTTCACCAGTATGTTATGTATGGTGTTGAATCACATCTAGACTAGTACTTTGGATGTGCTGCTCTGTGTCCCTCAGCATCCTCCCTCTGTGCCCCTCACTTGCATGACACCACTGCTGCAAAGAATTTCCCTCCCTACCAAATCCCTCAGCCCATCCTGACAGTTGTGGAACTGATTGAAGGAAAACACTTGTGGTAGCCTCCTTCATGGATCTGCCTTTTCCTTTCTGGCTCACAGGAACAGCAATCCCAGAGAATAGCTGGCATCAGGTGGGAAGGTTATAAGGCTTCAGATCACCTCACATAGATCCTTCAGCAGCCACATCTAAGTGATTCACAGGTTTGTATTGCCGTATATTTTCTTTTATCTTGGTATTAATGTAGCTAACTTTAATTATGATGCTTTGTTACACAGCAATGACAAGTAGCTGTGCTTTTTTGAGTTTAGGAAATCAGGATTAATTTAGTATGCTGTTGAAGATCCCATCAAGCTACATACACCTCCATACAGCCTGACCTCAGTTGTCCATTTTTGGAATAAGATTACCTTCTAATTCTTTTGATACAACACCCAACAGAATAACATGAAATTATTAAAAAAAGTGAGAAAAAAGTAATTATTGTGTTAGTTCTTCACTATCATTTGTTTGCAGTCTATCACAAAAGGATACCTGTGTGACTTTTTCACTCTGAGTAAATTACTATCTCCTCAGCCTAGAAAGAGCTGGCTGGTAGGAAGGAGCTAACTCACCAGGATTGGCACAGCACTGTGGTGTACAGCTTTCAAAATTATGCTCTTGCTTTCATAAGGCAGTAGTACTAGTTTTGGTTCCAATGATGAAATGTTTGTCTGCAAAATAATTTGTTTTTTTCAAGATGACATGTTCTTTATTAGCATACTTTAGTTCGATTAATATTTATAACATTTTGCTCATTTTTTGAATTTAATTCAATTTCCTCTATTCGATTTAATTCCACTTGTTCTAACTCTGAAGCCATTTTTTCCCTTAGTGATACAGTGCCTAATGTTTGTTGTCTCAAGTAAATGCTTTGGTTGTGTTTGGTAGTACCTTAGCAAAATAAGCACTTTCTATTCATTACCTAAATCAGCTATTGGAACATTTTGGTGTTTTGCTCCTCTTTGGTTATAGGTGCTATCTTACAGATAAACCTATCTGGTGGCCTGAATGGAAGTCAATATTTAATAAATGACTGCCTTATAAGAACTTCATCCTAAACTGCAAAATTAATAATAAATGTTTTGAAATAAATGCTTTCCACCATAAGGGCTCTTGAATAATTTATAAATTGGGTCCCCTCAGTAATTCTTTTCATATTTAATGCATTAAGTTGGAGTATTTATTGCATTTCTGGAAAGAACAAAGAATGACATTCAAGAGGAAAATCACTGAGGGTTTGGATGAAAGGGAGACGACACATTTAAGGTCATATACAACTAAACAGAGGTAGACTGTGCTCTTAGGTAGAACCTTAAATAAAATCCTATGTATCCAGTCCTCAGATAAAGGCTTAAGTTTTGTATTCATATCTGAGATATCACTTCTCCAGTAGAGTAAACCTTTTCCACAGCACAGGCAGCAAACAACTAACCCTTCCCACCTGCTTCCCATCTCCTCTCCTCCACCATTTAGCATTCGTGCGGAGGTCCATTAAGGAGACTGGTAGAATAACAGGATCACAGAATGGTTTGGGTTGGAAGGGACCTCAAAGGTGACCTTGTTCCAAACCCCCTGCCATGGGCAGGGACATCTTCCACTAGACGGAGTTGCTCAGAGCTCCATCCAACCTGGTCTTGAATAATTCCAGTGATGGGGAATCCACACCTTTTCTGGGGAACCTCTTCCAGTGACTTGCCACCCTCCCAGTAAATAATTATTTCCTAGTGTCTAATATAGATCTACTCTCTTTCAGTTTGAATACATTCCCCCTTGTCCTGTCACTCTGTGCTCTTTTAAAATGTCTCTCTCCATTTTTCTTTTAGTCTCCCTTCAGGTATTGAAAAGCAGCAAGTAGGTCACTCCTAGGCCTTCCCTTTTCCAGGCTGAACAATGCAATTCTCTCAGCCTTTCCTGGTAAGAGGGGTGCTCCAACCCTCTAATCATCTTGGTGGCCTTCTGTGGACTTGCTCCAGCAGGTCCATGTCCTTCCCTTGCTGGGAACCCCAGGGCTGGATGCAGCACTGCAGGTGGGGTCTCACCATAGTGGAGCAGAGGGGCAGAATCCCCTCGCTTGCCCTGCTGGCCACACTGCCTTTGATGAAGCCCAGGATACAATTTTCTTTCTGGACTGTAAGCCAGCTCATTTCCAGCATCATCTTCTGACTCAGCAGCACCCCCAAGTCTTTCTCCCCAGGGCTGCTCTGGATCTGTTCCTCCCCCAGCCTGTGTTGGTACAGGAGGTTGCCCCAACCCAGATGCAGCACCTTGAACTAGGTCTTACTAAGCCTCATGAGATTCCCATGGGCCCATGTCTTGAGCTTGTCCAGGCCCCTGTGAAGGTTCCCCTTTCACCCCTTCCCAATCTGTCTGTATGTCTCCTTGCTCCTGAAGGACTGTTGGAAAATGTGCAGCACAAATGGTTCCCTCATTGTTTGACTGGGCACAAGCTTGGGCGCCTACGTGGCTGATGCTGAATTGCATGTGGTTATTTCAGTACAAGGGACTTGTACGAGGTTGGCAAACACTTCACGGGGACAGAGAGGCCATGAGAAGAGATGGAGGCTGGCTCCCTGTAACATACTTGAATTTGATACGCTGATAACAGTGTTTAACCTGAAAAATATAAATGTTTTCAAGAGCTTTAAAACACTGGCATTTGTCATTGGCCTTTGTTTGGACACCGACATGGCTAGCATCTTCTATTGAAAATGATGGAATATTTCATTTTCAAAAGCTAGAAAATGTAAAAGAATGCACTTAAACAAGATCAAGGCACCAAAAAAAATTTTTTTTTCACTTATGTGAAAATTATGAATCACTTTTTTTTGTTTCTTACTTCAAACACATGCTCTAAAAATGTTTGTAATGCAGGTCTCCTGAATGAGCTTGCAGTATTAATATTACAATTTTTCTTGTAAAGGTAGATCTTGCTAGTACATGCAAGAGGTTTTGCATCTGTAACACAGACTAGCAGTTACTATTAGCAGCACCCTGCCTATTTACTTTGCTGTGATACCCGTTTGTCTGAAATGACTGTTTATGCTGTGGTTACCATTAACAAGATTAGGATCTGTTCAAATGACCTGATTTAGGCTGCACAAGGCAAATGAATAGCATGAGGTGTATCTTAGTCTGATATCCTGCAGATCCAGTAGGCCCCCTGTGATACCAGGTTCTGATATAATTTTGTCTTATATTAATAAAAAGCAGCAGGATGTAGCTGTGGATGAACAAGCTCCCTGCTTTCCCACCAATGAATCATGCAGCAACTGTGAAAAGCAGCAACTCAGTTTTCCATGCTCAGTCCTTAACTTGAAATATTTCTTTAATACAGTACAGAAGAACCTAGGACCACAAGAATTACCTTTGTAAAGCAGAGGAGATGCTTCCCAGCAGGACAGAAAAGGGTGGGAGGATGCTGTTGGTAATTGAGATTTTTGACATAGTATTTGATATGAGCCCTACAAAGCTCTCTAGTCACCATACTGGCATTGTCGCTTGCACAGAAACACATGAGCTGATTTAGACATTGAGCATTCTGCCAAGCATTGAGACAGCTGGAAGTTGAGTGTTCTAAAGTGCAGCACCCTGAGGTCCTCTGGGCTGAACCAGCCCTTTCTGGTATCTGCAGATGTACATGAAGTATCAAATCTTCACTAGGCACTGTAGCTGAAATTTTTAAGAGACTTTAAAAGAATAATTTTTTTTTCTCAGCAGCCTGACTAAAACACAGTGATTATTTTATAAAGGTCTCAAGTTATAGAATTCCTTACGTTGATTTAATAATTTCATTATAATTGGTTAATAAATCACTGTATCCAAGTGCATTATTAGTTTGCAATAGATGCTTTTCATTGGTTATATGACTCTTGCAACAGTGTTTTAATTAAACACTCTGGATGTATGCTATAAAAATAGATTGCAGACACTGCTCTAATTCACAGATTAATTTAAAATTTTGCTTTAAATTTCAATAAAGTTTCCAAACTTTAAGATCTTTACCACTTCTGACCAGCTGCAGTAGTGATAGAGTAGGTTTACCTGCCACTGTTCAGGTAAGCAGTTATGCAGAACACATTTCTTTGAGGACAATCTATTTTTGGATTCTTATCTGTCATATATTTATAGGTAGGAGAATGAACATTGTTTTGACTTCTGTTTTAAAGAAAATAAATTATTTAAACTGAGGTTTTCAGGAGAAAATGAATACAAGATCCCATGTTTATTTTCTCTAACAGTATATGGAGTAATGTTGATGCCACCTCAACAGCTCTTTTCAATAGGAAGAATATTTAGAGGAAAAAAGGGGTTCGGTCTCCCACTGTTACTCCAGAACCCCTTAAGTTTAAAATTTTATCAAACAAGTTAAAATGTAAAAATTAATATTTCCTTCCTAGTGTCTTCAGATGTTAGACCCCATGAAATATAGTTGGTTCAGGTTTTTTTCTTGTTGAGAAGGCCAGAGTAGCAATAAAGGAATATTGGAAGCAATTTTTAGTCCTACTGCTTGCCCAGAGTGTGTCTAAATTAGTGCAAATGGCTCTGCAGTTTACCATCAATGTTCTCATGCAAAGAGTTGGTTAGGTAACTGCTTGATTAAATAGTCACTTTTTTATCCTGCAAGGTGGCACCGGCTTTCTGGAAGCTGTGTTAAAACAAGGTCCAAGGTTTTCACAGTTCAAAGGAAGTAGCCTCCCCACAACCTTTGTTCCTTCACACCCCCAATGTATAAGCTCTTACCATGTAAACAGTACTCAAACACAAACAAACATGTTTTTTCCTGACAGAAAATGCAACTATTGTTCTCTTATTTCAGTTTTTGGAGACTGGAGAGGTAAGGCTCACACAGTTATTTTCTTTAAGGAGCATCACGTAGATTTAAACACAGTTATTTGTGAACATGGACAAATTTCAGAATCCCTGTGTTCTCCTACAGGCTCTACTGAGAATATACTCTAACAGCTGGAGATAACGTTAGTAAAGTGCAGCAAAGCCTATTACATAGAAAGGGAGAAGTCAATACCATCTTTGTAGTAATATTCTGATATGAAGGAAAGAAAATATCTTGTGCGAAAACTTCTATTTGATTTTGCCCAGGGCTATGAGAAATGAACAATCAAGGATTTAGTCATGCTGGATTAAGATTTTATTGCTCCTAAGTGCCAGCCCAACCTGACTGGCTGTATGCCAGGGAACCCAGTTCCTTGGGGAAAGAAGGAAATTGCAGTTTTCTAGGAGTGAAAAACAGTTTGTATCTCAGGTGCAGTTCGATAACCTGGTTGAAACACACCCCATTAGCAGTTTAAGCATCATGGGGCTGTACAAAAGAAGTACTCTACACTGGTGTTTCTCAAAGAGCAGTAATAATTCCCAGGCATAAGCAAAATTTCCCACATGCCACCTCTTCTCCTTCAGAGAGTGGAGAGGACAAGGAAAAATGTTTCCAGCAGATTTTCCATGTCACCATCACCCCAGGTGTGAGTGAGTTTTCAGGTTTACTCTGGGTTAAAAGTTCACATTATGTTTAGATGAGGGTTGGCATTTTGACCATCACGTCTTGCTTAACCAGTCTGATGGTGTGTTTTTCTTCTGCTCAGCATAGCAGAGTCTGGAAGCAACTTGATCACAAAAGATCACTTGATTTCCTTGTGCTGCCATCAAATAGCAACCTTACACAGTACAGAAAGTCTCCCATAAGAATCTGTAGGGCTGTAGACAATTTGCTTAATGATGAAAATTATGAAAGCAGTGGTTGGGAAAAAAAAATTAAAAAGGAAAGTAATGTTTTCTTCGAAGAGTTTTAAAGAAGGGAATAAGAAGAATACAAAGTCAGGAATGAGGATGGCATTTGCTATTGTCTATTAATAAAGTACAAAAATTATTCAGAAAAGCTGAAGAAGAATAATTCAAAGAAAAGAATCAGTAAGGAATTTACACTGAAACAAACAAACAAAAAGTAACTAGATAAGGCTGGCAAGTCAGGTTGTTGAATTGTCTTCCTGGGAGATACCAATCTGTGTGAGATGGCTAAGAATAACTAACTCAATCTAGGGAGATGCAAAGAGATGGAAATGACAGCAAGTCCCTGCCAATTCAGTCTGGAATGTCACTCTCCTACATTGTGTCATTTTGGTTTTGTGGAGTGCAAGTCACATTTTGTCTCCTTGATGACAATCTGATGATTTGCTATCACAAAGACAATCCTATTTGATTCATATAAACAACACCTAGCTTAGCTGTCATCTAGCATTTTTATTTTTTTTTACAAGAAACTGTATCTTGGCTGCTCACAGTTTGTTGGTAAATCTCCCTCAACCCTAGGGTTTGATCACAGCACTGAGATCACCAGCACTGCAGCACACAAGTTGTTACATCTGAAAGTGATGTCAATGTCTACTAGACACAACATGCTAATTTCACCCTTTGTACTCCATTGCAGTACTCCATTTGCAGGCTCCCCAGCAAAAGGCAGACATGAAGCTACTGAAAAGCATCAGGCAAAGGGCCAGGAAAATGATTAAAGGACAGAAGCATCCCTTCTACATAGAGGTTGAGGGAATTGGGACACTTCAGCCTGGAAGGTGAGAAGTATCAATCAAGGGATTTTATCCATGTGTATCAATACCTGATGCAAAGAATAGAGGAGCTGGAGCTAGGCTCTTCTCAGTGGTGTTTGGTGTCAGAACAAGAGACAATGAGCACTAATGGAAATACATAAAATTCCATGTAAATATACCTTATGATTTTTTAAATATTCTTATTTTTAATTTTTGTTTTATTGTGAGGATTTCCCAGAAAGGCTATGGAGTGGCCAACCTTGGAGATATTTAAAACCCAGTTGGATATGATCCTGAACCATCTGCTCTCACTGACCATTCTCTGAGAGGGGCAGTAGCATTAGATCATAACCAGTGGTGATTTTCAAACTCAGCTATTCTGTGATTGGTAAAATCTGTAAATGTAAGAAAAATAGTTCCTGTCCTAAAATGTTGACATATAATTAAAATTGTATGTCATGTCACTATGCACAGCTCCAGGATATGTTGTTCACTGGGACAGCTTATCATAACTGTCAAAACACTGGCTTGTTACAGGTTATGTACAGGTCATTATACTAATAACCCACATCATAGAAATCAGTAGATTCTTCTGTTTTATTACTTTCTAAAGTACAACAAATGTCACAGTACTTTATGAGAAGCAATAATCATTGCTGGATTTCCTAGCACTGATGACATTTTAAAATATATATAAGCATAGTCACATTCAGGTTCTTTGACATGACAAATATTAACTGAAAATTGGGTTTTAAAAGATCCATTGGTCCCTAAACCTGAGAAGTACAGAGCTCTCCCCTCTTCACTTGATGGTAAAATCCTACCTGGGTTGAATGAGTGTTTTGCCATTCTATTCAGTAGGGCCAGATCCTGGCAAGTAAACAACCCTGAGAGCCATTTTTAAAATAATGGGCAAATGTTCCACAACAGTCAATATAAAATACTGTGGGATGCTTTCATGGATTTCCCCAGCTGACAAAAAGCTGACAAAAATAATTAAACTTAATTTAGTTAAAACTTGCAGCTTTAAACCCCTAAAAGTCCTCCAGGATTACCTATAATTAAGACTTAAGCACAGCCTCAACCAAAAGTATTTGCAATAGACGTGGGGATTCTAACCATGCTTTCCTCCTGCTCTCAGGTAGTACCAGCTGATGACATTAATTACTCATAAAATTTCTGAGACTGGCACAAGCTGAATCTGTGTATCCCAGCACCCCTTGGTGTTTTCTGGTGCATGATTAGTCGCAAGAAAAAGCACAGGAGCAGGTACAGTGGGAGCTTCAGCTCAGGAATCCCATCAACAGTCTGCTAACTCTTCAGGATGTTCTGCTGTCTTATGGGCATCACCAGAAATCAGTTGTTTAGCACAGGCTGTGATAGAGTTTCCACTCAGATGAGTCCTACTGATTTTTAAAGGGTCTGGATGACTTATAAGAGCATTGCAGGCAGGCATTTGGCAGCTCAGGGTAGGGTTGAAGAGATACAAGCAAAAACTTTGTAGTGAGATGGACAAGATGAAGGCTTAAGCAAACGATATTAAAACTCTTTTAAGTTTGGATTACTGGAATGTCCAATTTATAGTTACCTACAGTTTGGATTAAAACAAATCTACTTTCAGGTCACCTTCTGTGGCTTTATTTCAGATTCTTATCTGAAGCAAAGCAGAGGACAGAGTAACATTTACACAAGTGGAGGCACAAGGTGTATGCAGTGACTTTCTTCAGCTTGTAAAAAAATGACACTTCAAACTCAGCTTCTTACTAGATGTACTCTTTGATTGTATTCACTCTGTCACAGGCTTCCAAAATAAGTAGGTTTTCTGGGAACACACCGTAATACAATGACATTACATATATATGTGTATGTGTGTGTATACGTATACAAATATATATATAAATATATGCCAAAAAATTTAGAAAACTGACATCACAGATGACATGAACTTTAATCCTGTTAAAAGTATTACAAAAACTGTGAATTTTATCTTCCTTTCTGGTAGCTAATGACCATCCTTCATAATGAAAACCCAAAAGTTTCTGACATGATCTCATGATATTCTCTTATTCTGGCTGCAGAATTTTTCCAGTTGTTTTATGGAAGAGAAATCCATGTGGAAGTCATGAGTAGTGATGATCACTGTCACAAGGGATAGAATAAATACGAAGCAAAAATACTAGCCATTCTAGGTTTAGTGTTACATACCATTAATCAAATAGACCAGGGGACAAAAAAAAAAAAAAGCCAGCTAATTTGAAAAAGTTACAAATTGAAGAAAGTCTATAAGAAATTGAAAGAAAAATCTCGCCGGAGCATAATCTTATTCAGCACCATTTTAACTGACTGGCACTACTATAGGTATCTCTGCTAAAATACTCTGCAGAGCTACTGAGTAGGGAATTTCCCAGAAGTTAGAAAGCCTGAATTACTGAGACAAACTGAATAGTGTGAACAGCCTGCAGCAGTTTATATGCAGGGAAAACCCCAAACAACAAAAGCCAGTGATCATATTCATAGGTACATAGGCACACAAGTCTTCTGTAAAGAGATACCCTTACAGTACAAGATGAGCAGTAAAGGGGAGAAACTGCAGAAATAAAGATTCAGGTTAGATAATATGAAAAAAGTTAAGAGTATTCTGCATCTTTATTTCCAGGGTTATAGATATTGAAAGGGTTTTCATAACCTGGCTTTTGCATTTACAATGTAATTCTGAATTTTGACAAGTCCCTAGTATTTACAGCTCCCAAGACCCAAAGAAGCCTAAGACATGTCGTCACATTTATGGGCTCTGCAGATACAATAACCAGGGTAACAGAGGAGTTTCTACCATCACCTGGTGAGTATAAAAACGAGTTAGCCAACATATGCCTGCCCAAATTCTTTTACATCTGAACTACATGTGGTTTTGTATGGAGATATGATATCCAGATATTATACCTAGGGCTACAGGGTAGTGAAGTTCTATGTTAATGGCAATTACTAATTTATATACAAATGCATGTGTGTGCACATCTGCAGAGGTGAAGGTGGAAATGAGCAACAGATATTTAAAGGCAAATTTGTACCAGCTGGTTTCTCTATAAACATAACTCAATGTTGCTGAGTTTTACTTAAAATCCCAATACAAAGTATATCCATACCAACAGATTTTTTATGTAGAAATCTCTTCAGAAGTTGGAATTCCTTTTTTTTTTTTTTGTTAATTTGTTTGCAAGAGGGGATTAAAATTTTCAGATCCAATTATTTAATTGCAGACTTGCAGTGACTGTGTTAATGACAGCGCATAATCAAGAGAGCAGAATAGTGGTAAACAATGACTTGGTTTCCTTTGTTAAAAATGGAAGCTATTTTTAGTAAGATTTCTCAGTTGCTTCCAATGTTTTTATTGAATATGTGCAGTTAAAAGACTGTAATTTAAAAAAATACTTATGTTTTTATAAGTTACAATAAACATAAACAATATTCCAGCATTAGCCACATGCCAGACCTATGCAGTGGAGTTGCTGATGTAAATTCTTTTAGAGTTTAGAAATAGTAGGGTAGCAAGCACAAAATATGAAGACAAATTTTCTGCAAAGCATCCCAGATAATGGGCTATAGAAGGAAACAGTTGTGATCGATCTGAAAATCTCTGGAGGAGGTTAAAACCTTCTCAGCAAAATGAATAGGTTTTGGCTACAGTCCTCAGTTGTCATCAGTGAGAGGGGAAGAGGAAATGCTGTTCAAAGGCTGAAGAGAGCCCAGCTCAAGAGGATGCTCTGTGGTGCAGCAGAGCAGTGCCAAGAGGCAGCATGCCTGAGGAGATCTCATGCTGCCACTCACAGCAGGCTCCTGAGTGCTTCTGGGCAGGCTGGAGCTGCTCAAGGGTAAGTTCTGTGACAGGTGCACAGAGCTGCAGTCAGTGCAAACAGAGAGTTGTGGTTATCTTATAGACATGCCCACAAAAATCAGAGTTACAGCATCGAGGCTCCTTAAGTGAGTTGTTGTCAGAAGCTACTCCTTTAGTCACAGGGAATACTGCTGGGTGCTCCTGCAACTGTAGGGGGAGAGGAGGATCTGAGAGGAGTGGTGAAGGTTTTGTGCTGGCTGCCACAGTGCTCACACTGAACCAAAGGTGGCTGTTACCTAACACCGCCGGGCAGTGCTGCTGGAGAAATGGCTTTTTTTTTCCCCCTGTTACCATGGAGATAGTCAGACCAGACCATTAATGAGATGTCTGATGGAGCAGGCAATATAATACCATATGTGGCAGGCTGAATGTGGGACAATAATCCTGTATTTCAGCCATCTACTTACCAGAACACTTCAAGCTGATTGTGATAAAAGTGGTAAAAGAATATCTAAGCTGTGGACTTGTACTTCAAGAATGATCTTTATTCAGAATGGGATATTTCTCAGCCTTTTTTGGCTAATACCTGACATTACTGCTATCTGTAATATTATTATAGACTCCTATCTAATATTTCAATTTTATATTAGTCTATTAATTATTAAAATATAGTAAAAATCACAATGATAGGAACATGCTGCAGTTAGGTCTGGAAAGAAAACATTAAATCTTTCTTACAGGGTAAGTTATTTTAGCAATCACATCACTTCAATGCTTTAGCTTCTAGCTGGAGCACTTCTAGCTTCCAGCATTTTTAACATAGTTTCCTGGAAAATCAGAGAAGATAAGCATATGTGTCTGCATAATCAAGTCTGCTCATCTCTAGTGGACTAAAAAGAGAGAAAGACTTATGTGCTTATTTCATTAGTGAACACTATTGCAAATTAAGTGTTATAAAACGTATGAAAATATTTTTGCATATTAAGTTTTTTTTTTTCCTAAGTCCAGATTTACTTTATTCCTTTGAAGCGGAAGAGCATGGAATCAATCTTCTACTTTGAATGTTATAGATAATCTGATATTCAGCAGCCTTCTGAGCACAAAATCCTATGTGGGTGGACACAGAGGTATGAAGCTGGGATTTCAGGCAATACAGAGGGGCAGAGGTTTTGAAAGTTGAAGCTGAAGCAGAGAGAGGAATTAAAGCAGAAAAAAAAAACCCTCAGGAATTTTTACTGTTGCAGGCAATAGACAAATAAAGACCTCAGTTTGAGGACTCTCCCTGCTGCAAGTAACCTTAGGCACACAATCGTACAATCAGACTTACTTACAGACTAAGGAATGCCTTGGCCAGAGCAGCCATATTTCCCCAAGCAATTTTACCCAAGCTGCTTATCATTCATATTTAAATCAAGCTATGGAGTATTTTAAATTATTCAGTTTGGGTAATTACTGTGCAAAATGCTAAGGCATAATGCTTTGGCTCATTTTTACACCAAATGTCTTTGGACATACCCAAAGTATTAACTGAGCCTAGGTCCTCCAGATACATGAGAAGCATCTGTGAGAGCAGTTACTCAAGCAGCTACTCAAGCCATTGTTCTCTTGGGAAAAAAAATAGGACAAGGAACACATTACTGAAATCTAATCCTGCAGTAATAATAGGTTACCTCAACCACCTGCCTGCTATTAAGTACATATCCTAAATCAATTACATAGCTCATTACACAATCACTATTTGGGCTATCTAGTTAAATGTACCCAGATAAACACAGAGATAAAAAAACATCTAAACTAGAGATGTGCCATAGAATTTAAGAAAAGGCTAATTAAAGAAATAGTCTGTTCACTAATGAGATATAAAACTCTTATTCCCTTTATTTTTCCCCCTTCACTTAGAAACAAAATCATCCATAACTCTTAAAGAATGGCTATTTAAAAAAAGGCACTATGGAAAGCAGTTTGTACAGTGAACAATTTCTAGACTTGGGTGTCTGCAATACAAAGACTAGATCACTCTCTCTGTTGAAGAGATGCACTCCTGAGGAGAGATTCTACATATGTCAGGTAAAAAAAATAAATTGAAAAAGTATTGGAGAAGTAGTTGTCCCTGGGCATTTTTTCTTGTCCTATGAATCTTATTAAGACAGAAAATGTCCAATTACACTGAACTATGTGTTGCTGTGTGTTTATTTACTGCAGATATTGTTCACCAGGTATGAAAATAAGAACAAACTTGATTTCATACCAATCTCATTCCCCTCTGATGAATTTAAATAGGAATTTGAAGTATTGAAGGCAGGCAAATCACAGTTAATTTTCCAAAGAAGTACTCCAGGGGTTATAGTTCATTATTATTACTAGCTGTTTTGTGCATTACAATATCATCTAGAAGCTCCTCTTATGGACCTGGAACTCACTGATATTAAGTCTGCACCACAATAGCTGGAGACAGGTAAGAATTAGGAATGTTTGTGTTGATTTCAACAGGCGCTGAGTTCTGCATTCCTGACATCAGTCCTGTAGCTGTTTCAGTTCTTTTTAATAATGTGGCAGTTAAAAATAAGTAACAGAAAATGTTAGCTTTTCTCCATTCTCAGTCTGGGGAATTCACACTGGCTGTCGTCATGTTATAAAAAATGTGTTTGCAAAGCCAAGAACCACCTTGCTGTATTTCACAGGGAATTTTTGTCAAGTTCTATAAATCAAATAATGCAAGCAACAATTTGGTGTTCTGCATTCAGCAATTGTTTAGGTTATCTGCTACCTTATGTCTGTATTTTCAATCCAGCTTTTTTCTTTATCTCATTTATATTCCAAAATTTATTCCCAACGTTTTCCCCACAAAGCATTTATTACATGGGCACATCAGAATTCTACAGGGAGCTCTTACTAATCCTCTGTGTCAGTCTCCAACAACATTATCTCTCTCCTGCTACTCTTAGAAGTTAGTCCCTTGCCTGTTTATCCAGGCGCTCTGTTCAACTCATGTAGCACATCCTCTATCAGTAACTGGGCTGCTTTCTTTCTCCCTTGGACTCCTGGATAATTTATTTAGGAGTGTACCATCCCCCCTTTTACAGGTACTTGCGACTTTTGGAGATTTTCACATTTCTCTGTGCTTAAAATCTCTCCTCTCCATCCTTATGTGTGATGAATCTCACACTGATCTTTCATGAGTCCTTGTTGCATTTACACTCACATTTTGGGCAATGTTTATTGCTGACACCTTCACTGATGAAAACACTCAATGTCAGCCTGATCCTAATTACCCCAGTTTCAAGGCAAATACCCACTGGCAATAGCTCTGAACTGGACTCTTCATTATCCATTTAACATGAATTTTATGCTCTGGACTGCTAACGTTTTTATGGTCACACCATACTTACTAAAGTTTATTGTGCTGTTTCTACTACCTGACTTTCTAACCTCAAAGAATGGAAATAGGGTTTACTCTTTAAAAAATTTACTGGATGACTTACGTCTGCTGTGCTGTTATGTTTAGTTTTGTTGTTAGCTACTGCTTCTACCAAACTCCAATGTTCTCCCTTTAATTTCAGTTGAGGGTTCTTCAGGCCCTCGCTCTTTTCAAATTCAAGGGAATTATTCTCCTTCTGTTTGAATTTCCATGACATATTAAAAGAACAAAGATTATCTCAGAGAGATTGGATTCAATTTATCAGAACTGGCTGTTATTTAAGATATCTATCTCTGGATAGACATGAATCACATGTCTCTTGGATACTATAAAATTGAAATGTGTATAGTCTTCCCCTGAAAACAAATCACACAACTCTGTTATTTTTCAAATAAAGAGCAGAAACATTTATTGGACATGTAGGCTTTTTACATTGTTTATGAATAATTTTACCATTCTTCATTCTTGATGTAACTTCAAAAAAATTATCCTTGCTTCTTCTGACATGGATTTTTTGCTGTATTTGGCCATGATTTTATCTGTACTGCATTTATAAATTCCAAGACATATTAATTTTGCCCTATTCTTACTCTTGAGAGTTTCATAAATATTTTATTGGTTTTAATGTTATCATTTGTAATTGTTATAATCATAGTATCTCCAAACTTTCTTCTTTCCTGGGGAAAGGACAACTTCTTCCTACCAAAACCTGACCCTCTATATTTCTATTTCCATAGTTTGTTCCTATTTAAAACATTCCTGTACAACTTTGCTTACAAGAGTTCTCAGTAAAGAGAAAATTGATCTGGGGTTAGTTAGCTAATACCTCAGTGCATTGTTGATTCTGATTTTCTGAGGCATTCAATAACTCTCGAAGGAGTAACATTGGTACAGAATTCCTCTAACCACCACAATTCTGTTCTCTTCTTCTAATAAAGTAATCAACAATGTTGTTTTGAGAAGCTTTACAGATCTCCATGACTTCAGACTTCGTTGTTTTCTTTTTTCCTACCTCATATTAGTTAAAAATAGGAATAAAATAATGATTTTCAAGGCCTGGTTTAGACTTCCTGGAATAGCTACACAGTGATAACATCTCAGGAGACTCAAGTGACTGCAGAACAAAAACGGCATTTTTCATTTTTGAGGACTGTAAAGGATTGATCACACATTTTAATTATTCTGGCTTGTGATAAATATTGAAAGAAACATAATAAAATCTACACCACAAACATTTACACCAAACTTGACTTAACCGTGGAAATTTTTGTGATGAACAACCTGACTCCTGAAAAATATTTTTCAGGCAAATTTTTATTTCTTCTAAACAAATCATTATTTCTTCCAAATGTGTCCCCACAGAAGACACTAGTGCCAAGTTGAGAGCTCTCAGCCTGAGTCCAGGATAGAGATAATTGATCTTTTGAATCAGAGATAACCAGCAAGACTCTGACATGTGGGGCAAAACTAAGGAGCACACCTGAGTGCCAAAGATCCCCAAAGATTTGTTACGATATATTCACAATTAAGAATTTACAAAGGCATCCCAGATGTTCTCTACATCTTACAAGAAGGAAAATGTGCCCGTGTGTGCTGTTGACTGTGCTCAAAGGCATTCAGGAGAAGAATGATATTATTCTGTATTGGACAGGTAATTTAACCCATCAGTGAGAAGCCTTCTGGAGTGGCTGGTATACAGACAATAAACTGAATGAGAAAGCAGCTCCTTCCTAGCTGGAATTGAGCTTCGCACTTTGCACTCTAGCAAGCTGTGTGTGTGATCATTAATGGAGGGGATGGTGTACACCTCTTGCATTTGGGAAAACAGAAAATGTCTTCAAGGCATTTTAAAAACCCATACTGAATGGGGAATTGGTCTCCAGAAAAGTATTCTTCTAGATCCAAGAGACTATTAACCACATTAATGCAGTTCACTGAAGAAAAAAGACTGGCTTCTTTGGTAGGATTCATTTATTTTACCCATTGTAATGTAACTTGTGTAATTCTAAATCAGCGCACATAAAATCACCTAGTGCAGAGCTTTACAGGCAACATGAATGCTGCCTGTCAACAGTGGTCCTTTAGCTGTCTGTAACTATAGAAAAAATTGAATCTGACTTTACTCAGATTGTTTTAAAATAACATATTTTCCCTAGTAATTATAACAACATCTAGTTGCCGGCCTGTGTCTCTTCTTCTTTACAAGCTACAACACTCCCTCCCTATTAAAGAGTCAATTTAATGGCTTTCTGGTCCTGATCATAAAACTTCAATCATCCAGTCATGGAACAAAACAGAACCCTGTAATTTAAATGCCTGATCATGAAGTTATAATGCTACAGTCTAACCAACTACCAGTCCTACCAGATAATGTACTTCATGAGTTATGGACTGAAAAATGATCATCCAAAAGACCTCCCTAATTATACTGAATAAGCACTTTATTTTTTTTTTTTTTCAGGGCAGGTAGCAAAACCACCCTTACTGAGAGCCTACTCTTTTCCTCAGAGATTTTTCTCTGTTTGTGTTGTTTGCTCTGCTTTTCTCACTGGCTCCTCACAGAGACAGGAAATTTTCACACTCATTAAATCCCTGTTGTAGTTACCAATAAATAAAACTCAGAGGGGACAGTGTTGACCAAGGCTCTACTTTGGTCATATCCCTTCTACTGGCAGGACAGGAACATAGGGCTATAAAAGATGATTTATTATGTTCAGAGGAGGAAGAAATCTACCTTCAGAGTCTAGTACACTCACTTATTTTACAGTTATTACTAAAACTGCCATTTTTAAAAAAAGTATGATTAATATACAAAGAATCAATATTAATAGCATTTTGGAGGTCTGAAATATTATACAGAGATACCATACTGTGGGACCAAAGAAATTCTCATTTTGCAATGAAAGTCATAGAAAGAATGACATTTAGCTAACTACCTATTAGATATGGCATTAATTATTCCTATAAATAAACTCAACTGTGGGATGGAGATTAAAGTTTTGGCCTTTAGTCCAAGATGTGCTGTTTGCAACTCATTTTATAAGGACAAACGAACTTTCATTTCTCACAAGTAATTTATAATGCATGACACCATTACTATTTAAAATGTTCAAAATATGTTATCAATTGACAAATTTAATTTTTAAAATTTATAAAAAATAATTTTGACAGTTGAGAATTCTGACAGGTATTATTCCATCTTATTTTGTACTATGATTTTCCCATTTTTAGTGAGTAAATAATTGAGTCTTAGCTTTAATCTGAACATCAAGACAAATCTGGGTTTGCTGTCCATTACAATATTACGAAATATGTCAGAATTAAAAGGAAGCCATACTTTGTGAAAACTGGTATAAAATATGCTTCAGTTTCCCTGAGCTCATCCATTCCCTAAGCTTGTCATGTGCATTGCAGGTTAAATTACAAACACATCTCTAATGGGTAATATTTCATTCCATTTTGCATTCTAATAATCTGTTGTCATAGTAATAGGGACAATCAGAATGAAAGACAAAATGAATTTTCAGAAATGGACAGTTTCAGTCCTAACACTGTCTCTTCATGCCCTTGTTCATCATAGCCATTTCCAGAGGTGGGCTCCACAGTCCAATTCCATGTACCATTCCCATTTAGTACATAGAGGACAAAGTGCCTAGTTCAGCCCTGTGAACTGTACCGATTTCTGACACCTAGACGTGCAAATATCAGGGACACATCTCTTTTTGGATAAAGCCCCTAAACTCAGAGGTCTCAGCTCTGGAAATCCTCAACCTAGGTTCCAAAGCACTTTTGAACTGATGCACAATATCACTAGCCATGTTAGAAACATTTAGTTTCCATACATTTTATAAATCATATATGGTATGATTCTTTCTATGTAAAGATTTCATTTGGGCTGTTTCACTCCACAGAAGATTCTCCAGCCTGATGTTCAATCTATGTATTCATTTCAGAGCATTAAATGTCCTTCTCTTTGTGTCTGTCTTCCAGGGCAGGAAAGTTCTAACAAAATCCTCCTCTGTTTACAAGAAGCCAAGTCTTTACTCACATTTCAGAAGACACTGAGAAGTTTTCTCTTATCTTTAGTTGCACATAAGGAAATGTAATCTCCCTGTGCTTCTCCATAACACATAGAATATTCTGGTCAACACAAAAGTTTTTGGCAAACCCTTCCGATCCCCCTGCTTGGCTGGAGACTTAAGGACAGGAATAACCAAGCCCTTGTTCAGGTCAAACAAAGTGAGGGAGAGAAAGTGGTGCAGCCTTTGTGCTGCTGCCTGGCATCTTGGCAAGTTTACTATTCAATGTTGCTTTCTGTGAACTTGGCAAGAAGATTCAGTCTCTCTGTGTCCTGCCTTTCTGTCCACTTCCATTATGAGTCTGTGAAAGAAGGGCCTACCTTTCAGCCATTTCCTGGGGGACAATGGGCTGGAGGGCACGGGGAGTGCAGGCACTGCAGGAACCATCTATCTCCTGTGGAGAGGCAGAGCTTTGCTGAGGGCAAGGGGAAGGTTTTGCTGAGTCAGCACCTTGAGGACCAGCTGAAGTCCCATTTGCTTACATGCTGAAGTGCTCTGCTGAATTATAGCCCAGGGCAGCCAGCTGCCAGCCCTTCGCTTCCTGATTAAAAACAAAACAGCATTTCTAGAAGCTGCTCATGTGCTATGAGGAGAGTCATTCAAGGTCCCCTTATTTTCCTGATTATTCCTCTGTGCTTACCTTAAAAAAACTCCATCCACTGCTTTAAGGAGTGCTGTAGTTTGAACAAAGTGTATGGAAAGAACTATATTTTCTAATTATGTGCCAATTTCTTTTCTCTTGCTTAACTCATTCCAGAAGACAGTATGGCTCTTAGCAAATATCTCAAGGCAGTACAACTGCCTATTAAATAGGACTCCCTGTTGATTTAAATGTACTTTCAAAGTGCTTCAAAAGGTTGATGGCACAACACAGCTCAAAGGTGCTTTTTGCTAGTGCATTTCCTAGTACACAGATAATAACAAAGGAAAATCTGAATGCTTCTTGAATATGGCTATCAGCACTGGCATTTCTAGATAAAATAAAATAACCCTTTCTTAGTGGATTAAAGCTCTTTGTCCTGGAAATGCTGTGTGACACAGAGTATAATTCCAGCCAAGTCTGAGAAAATGAAGTCTCTCCTATTCTTAAATAAATCAGAAAATCAATGCAAAATAGTCCAGGCAGAACACTTAATACTGTCTCAGAGGCTGTGTGATGTTTTTCCAGTGAAATTCACAATGCAGTCTCTCACATCAGAATAAAAAATCTGGATAGTCTCAGATGCAAACATGGGCAACAGAGCCACAAGAGGAAAGGAGGGCTGGCACACAGGTTTTGGGGAGGACATATTGCTTTACTGAAGACTGCCTTTACACAAGGCAGAAGTGATATTTCAAAGGAGAACCATGGCCATCTTGAGAAGATAAATCTTTTCTTATCAGCAATCACACTGGCCAAGCATAACATTTGCTATCAGCTCTGGATTCAGGGAAAATTCGTATAAACTAATCACCCATGTCTGAACACACTGACAGGGAGTAAAAGGATTTAAAAATTGATTGGTTTCATCATTCCGACACTTTATTTTTTCCTGTTTAGGTTTTTTATATAAGTTAAGCACTGGCTTCAGACATACTGTTCAGATACATGTGAGGCGATCTAAATAATGGAAAAGAGTCTTTCTAATATCTCTGAAAAGTTACTAGCCAACTTGCAAAAAGTTATTGTTGATTTTATGTGCCTATTATTTGAAGTATCCTGTTTAATTTGAAAAGTGATGCTTTTTATCAAAATGTCCTTACTCTTACCCTTTAAAGGTCAAGGACATCCAGTTTGGCAGTTCCATTCATTAGCTGCAGTAGTTTATAAAAATAGCTGCTGCTGAGAAAAGTAGCATCCTGTCCAGATGAGGATTTCATTATCATCCTGATCATTTGGTCATATGGATTTATAATATGCACATGGCAACAACATAGTCTGTGATTTAAGAAACCCTGCATACTCAACTTAATAGACAATTATGCTGTGTTAGGTGCAATGAAAACCAGAACGTTCTAAGAAAACCCCAATGAAATATCTATGTGATACACATGTTAAGTTAAAAAAGGGCTTCAGAAAGTCTTCACAATTATCTACTTGTCTGAAGACATTACTAAAGTTCTGGTTTGAATTCTCATCATAATTCAGTAAACTGAGAAACTTGTGCTATTTTTATGGTTTTCTTTATCTTAAAAATATTTGTAGTAACCCTAAAATTCAACAAATTTCTATTTTTAGGGGTTTTGAAACTTTGAATTAATTTCTTCTGGTTTGGATTTCAATGTATTTTCAAAGATGGGTTTTAAACATGTGACACTTGCCTTTATTAATAAAGTTGTAAAATATTTTTATTGGCTTCACACAAAATGGTGTTTGTGAAAATGCTGAATAAAACGCATTTTAAGGTAGTGTCTGTGGGCTTGAATCAAGTTCTTTTTTTCTCAACCATGAAGACATCAGTTAGAAATAGTTAGGGTATTTTATCCTCTACTCAAAATTTCATACTTGTGTTTCATAGGGTATGAAATCTTTGGTCTTAATTCAGTCAAAATTTAGATGTATGATGATCTTTCATTTTAATGTCGTGTTTGTATCCTAAAAATATACTTATTTTGGAAGAGTGCCATGGGGAACCAACAAAACCTACTGACTTTCTTTCTCTACACTTACTTGAATTCTTGTTTTCAAAAATGAAAACTACTGAAGAGGGATAATATTTTCTTATTCCTTAAATTAAATCTGATTTTGTGTGGCAAGTTATTGCACAGCCTGAAGCTGAATGCAGGAAAAATCTAGTGTACAAAGCTTACTATCAGTTTACCAAGCCTCTGTGAAAATCAAGCTGTGTAATCAAATTCATCAGAGCAATGGCACGGGAAATCTGAGCAATAAGAGTGTTACGTGCAATATTATAAGTACATGCTCTTAGCATGTGACCAGGAATCCTGCATTATGATCAGCTATGGGACACAGCTTCCCACATGAGAAAACTTTGCCTATAACAAAGGCCTTGGTTAAACCTAAGTCTGCCTGATTTCTCCTGTAAAGATGGTAGAATAATTTTGCCTCATCTAAAGCAAAGCAAAATACAGGACCTTTCAAAATATGCTACAAAAATGAACAATTGACTGGTTTTCATTTTAAATTTACACTGAAAAAAATCAGTATTTTCTACTGAAACTCTCAAGAACAGATATTTCTTGTCTGACTGACCATGCTTTTCCAGATTTTTCTGAAAGGAAGGGGATAAATGTTGACAAAAAGGCAAAATAATTACTGATTGCTGGAATTCCATATCCTTGCATACATTTTCTGTCAAAGTTCTGTGTCTTGGAGTTTCGGTAATCTCTGTAACTTGAATTGATTCCTTGGTCAGAATGATCAGAAATGCACTCTTCTAGTTACTTTGCAAAAAGATTGATCAGTGTCATTGTTATAATAAGTGATGAATTGCAACCACACTTAGTACTGCTGTGGTGGTTTATGTGGAAAAAGATATTTGCAATAGCTGAGCAGAGAGTTTGTGTCTCAGAAACAAAGTATTGCAGGTGATAAGGCAAAAACATGTGTTCAACTACATGCTGTATTTATCTGAAATTATAAAGGCTTCTGCTGAGCAGAAATGCTTTTTGCCCATGCATTTGAGACAATTAGAGGACTGTGAGACCAGCATGCCTCTGAGAAGTTTGGATTGTTTGCATTGATTAAAAAAGGCATCCGACAAATTCATATTAAATCCTTATTTGATGAGTAACTGTAGAGTTCATTCTTTCATTTTTGGATCCTTTGAGGAAGCCTCCACTTAAATATTTCTATGCCTCTCTGAGACTCTGTTTCACCTGTAATTGCTTAAGGCACCAAATCGTAACTGCTGCCTTAATACAATTTACTCTGGTTACTTCTTTCCCTCTTTTAATTTGCACTTTCTTTTGGGGAAAAAAAAAGTGATTTTATTAACAAAGTTAGTATTTAAATACTGAGTAAAGATTCGAATGATGTTCTGTTTTATAAATGTCCTTGTAATAGCCAGATAATGGTTCAAATGGGTTTTGGTGCTTTTCATAGTCAGTGCAGCAGAGCTCATTCAAACAAGTTGCCACTTAAGACTGCAGTGCCTCTGGGGAATCCTCAATGACAGACAATGAAAATAATAATTTGCTTAGTGTATAATTTTCTCTCAACAAAGATGGAATTTTTAAAAATACTTTACATTCTCCCAGTTGCCCCAGAGGAAGCCAGCTAAATATTTTCTATGGTATTTAGTAAAAATAAGCTTGACAACATAATCCCCAAATTTTGTTCAAAAGTAAGCTTCCCCTGATGATCAGCCCTTACCTTAAATATGTCTACTTGTCCTCCTTTGATCCTTTCCTTTGATGGGACTGCTGAGTCTCCTCTCAACAACTCCGTGTGTTCTAGGATAATCAGCCATAACACTTATCATGATCAAAAGGTGCCCGTAGATATACTATTCCCATGGCCTTTCCTGACAGCTGAAGGTGCATATCTAGGATGCCTTTCATTCTCTTGAGGGTCTATGGTGTCTGGGGGCAATGAAAGCAGCATTCTGGCTCCTTTCAGGACAGCATGACATCTCCCTGAAGCTACAGGTGATATGGGACTCCACCTTTGAGATAAATGAGTCACTCACCCTCTGCCTCATTTTGAAAGCAGGCTCAGTACACTGCAGTAAAAAGGGTTTGAGAAAGATAAAGTAGAATAGAAAAATAAAATTGTACATGTAGAAGAGAAAAAGGAGAAGCAGAGAAATTCAAAAGTCTGAGAACAAAGAAACAAATCCCAAGCATTGTGTAGAATTTAGAAACAGTACAATGAGAATTGCCAGGGAATTTCTACTAAAAACTACTGAAAAGAGGTGGGATTTGGCTTTCAAGACTCCTCTTTTCCCCATGCTAATACAAATGATACTTAGAAAAGAAGCAACTAGAAGAAAAGAATGAATTACTACAACTTAAAGAAATAGGAGCTACATAAAATGGAAGAATTGGCCTGAAGACAGTCAAATTAATTTTAGGGATTAAAATAAAGCGAGTCCAGTTTAGATGCTCTACTAGAATTTTCACTTAGCTTATGAAACAAAGGAGAATGTTGTCTTATATCTCTGCCTATTTCAATCAGACAATAACATGATTATCTGGTAGAGGTTGTAACTATTAAGTACATTGATAGAGGTTTGTTCTCAAGAGAAACAACATTTATGCCAGGAAGAATGACAATTTAATTTTACACACATCAATGTTCCTTCCTTGGTGTAGTCTTCTTTCCCAGCACAATACATTCTATCAAAATAATCTATGTTTGATGCCCTTTCTATTGAATTAAGAGTATTTTCAGCTGAAGCAAAGCAATTTTAATGCACCCTAGCTTTGCATTCTTGGGAATACTTCACAATTCAGCACACTACATATGTAGTCACCAATACAGAATAATTTTCTTATAAAAATATTAAAGGAAGAGATTGTGTATTCAACTGGCAGTATACTTTGGCTTGTTTCTTCATCTAAATACTCTTCACTCATACACAGTGGGACTCTTGAAGCACTAATGGTAAGCAGAACCTTCATCCATGTACCTCAGAGGATTTTAGAAATGGAATCTTCCCCCCGCTTCTGCAACTGGAATACAAAGAACTTGCACAAGATCTTCTCACAGGTTGCCTGTCTCCATGGAGAGAGCTGGTAACAAGGGCTAGGGACTGTCCTCTTTCCATTGAAAAGGCAAACTGGAAAGTGGAGGCACAGAAACACTGATTTGTATTTCCAGATAATTCATTTCTGTGACCTCTCTGAATGTTAAGAAATGTGTTTCATTTTATGAGGCATAATACAAAACAAACCTACTCAAAGCAGGTAATTAGTATAAGCATATTTTAGATGATCTGGTAATGTCAATAAACTCTGAAGGTTTTGCTTACTTTGCTTTGAATCAAATAGAGCAAAAGTCAAGTGTTCACTGTTCTAAATTGCCTCTGAAAGTGTCTTTGTATCTGTTTTGACAAACCTTCTTTCCATGCTCAAATGTTCCCATTAGAATTCACACTTACAACTGCATTGAAAAGACAATACAAGGAGAGCATCCAACTCTGCTTTGGGGAAATTGATAAGCTTATTATAAAGCAACCATTAAATGGTAAAATCAAGGTAATTTCTCTCAAGTGTTCTGATTTTATGATTTTTGAACTGCTTGTTTAGATTTTTAAAAGAATCTTGAAAGCATAGAGTTGAATTTCCTTGCTTTCACTCTCTCTTTTATGTGATGTTTTTATACACCAGCACAATCAAGTAAAAGTTATGTTTCAAATATACAGTCTGATGAACTGAAAACTAGAGATGGTTCTTGTGTATAAGCTCCTTGTCAAAATTTTATATGTCACTTTTTTCATTTTTCTAATATTTTTATATATTAATAATACATTTATAATATTCATATGTATGTGTATGTTTAGGCATTTTAAGATACTAAAAGGCACATCTCAAACTTCTGAGAGAAGCAAAGTATTTTCTAACCTAAAAGAATGGCTAAAAATAACTGGTTGTTACATCTGATCTTTTACTCAGTAGTTTTCACATGCTCCCTAGAAAGTGCAACCAGAATGAGATGGGCACACAAGAAATATGTGAGGTCCTTTTTTCCTTCAGAGTGAATTATTCCAAAGTCTGTAAGGCAATAGGAAAGCTATTTTTCACCTACAGAAGATGGAAATGCATAAATGAGACCTGCAAGATAACAGCACCAAGTGATTTTGTGGAGTCAAACTATATAAATCAGAAAACCTTCATTCTGATTTCAGTTATCATCAGATGCAGTTATCTATTGAAAATCAGAAATTCAAAGTACTTAGAAATGTATAAAATGCACCACAAACACTGATGGAGCTCGTAAGATTTTCAGAAGTATTTTCAGGTAAATTTTCATCAGGACTTCCAAAAGTAATCAGATCACCTTGTAAACCCACTATCATTCACTGAATTTAGTGTTCCTTTTCTGTCTCTTAAGGGCCAGTTGCACTGGGCTATCTGATTTCTGAGAAAGTAGATTCAGATAGGGCACATTTATCCAAATAATGACTTTCTAGAGAGTTAGTTAAACAAGCAGTTCCGGCTCACAGTAAAATAAGTATATGTTTCCTTTGCCTTTGAAATGAAGATCATCTTCCTCGTAACTGGTCTGATTTTTGACTAATATTAATACCAAAATATAGTAAGAGTAATAATAAAATTTAAAACAGGAAAATAAGAATTTTACCAGGGGCAAGTGTTGGATTCTGCACCTGGGATATGGTAATCCTGCTTATACATACAGGCTGGGGGATGACAGGCTGAAGAGCAGCTCCAAAGAAAGAGATCTGTCCATTTTAGTTTGATGGCAAGTTGAATATGAGTCAGCAGTGGTCTGGCTGACAAAAGGGCCAACCATGTAATGCGGAGCATCACGAACAGCATCACCAGCTGATCAAGGGAGGGGATTGTCCTGTTCTGCTCTGCACCAGTGCAGCCTCACCTTGAAAATTGTTTTGGACAGTTTTGGACACCTCAGTACAAGAAGACATCAAATTCCAGTTTGTCTGGAGAAGGGTGACCAAGACAATGAAAGGCCCTGAGCACAAAACTTGGAAGTAGTGACTGAGGTCACTTGGCTTATTCTCCTTGAGAGGAGAAAGCTGAGCTGAAAGCTTATCACAGTCTATAACCTCCTCAAGCAGGGCAGCAGAAGGGCAGGTGCTGATCTCTCCCTGGTGACCCACAGTAGGGATGAAGCACTACTGGACTAGACATCAGGAAAAGGTTCTTGACTGAGATGGTCAGTCGCTAGAACAGATTACTAGAGGAGTAACACCAAACCTACCAGAGTTCAAGGGATATCTCACTGGTACTTACTCATATGGCTGTTTTTGGTCCTTTGAGGAGCTGGAAGTTTGACTTGATGATCCTTATGGGTTCCTTCCAATTTGAGATAATCTGTGGTTGTATGATTCTGTTATCTAACCAGGGTGTTATTTTTGCCCTAGAACCTGAAGCTTGAATTTCTACTAAACAAAGGTGCTTTTTCATACTTTTGCATGGGCTCTGGTTCAACGACCACCAGCCACAGAAGTGACTAACATGGGCACCCAGAGGTAATACTGCAGAGAAATCCCTGCTCAGGATAAGCCCCGAGCAGTAAAGGCATGGATATTTATGAATTTTTTATATTTACTCTAAATACTTTGATCTGAAAAGGAGCATTTTTAAGGCTGTCAGTGATTACCCCTTTGAGAAAAGAGAAGACAGTGGTAGCAATTCAGTTACTCTTTGGGGCAGCCTGGCAACACAAACAAAACTTGTAGGCTCCCTGTTTTCCATATTTTTCCACACAGGCATGAGGAAAGACATAGGGTGTGCTCAGTATTTTACATCATAGGTGGCAAGGACTTAACATGAATTCACATGATGGCTCTTCACGTGAGTTCACAGATGGTACTTCCCCCCTGTTTCCATGGGTCTTCTCAAATGCAGATCAGGTCTGGAGAGTGTGGCAAATGTCATCTCTTGCTTGCACCTGTTGTGAGATGAGGTATAAATGCTTCTCTTCATGCGTGAGGTACAAATCATTCTCTTCGTCTGCTCTGTGTCCTCGCTGTACCAGGACTGGGGCTCCTTATCCAACTCATTCATGCTAAGCTTAATCCTGTGCTTCTTCATTTGAATTATAGTTCTCCCAAGATGATGGTGGCTTTTGCTCTAATTTTTGCTGGAATGTGCTGGAAATAAAGCCATGAAAGAGCTTCCAAATAGGCATAAATCTCAGCATTATGGACTGAGATGCTGAAAAAAATATCTAGGTCTTTTCATAGAAAGCAATTGTCTTCCTCTAAAAAAGGCCAAAATGAACTTGCAGACTTGAATATAATTGATTTTTTTTTAATCCTACTGTGTCTTCACAGTGAAACTAAAAACAGGACTGAAATTATGAAAAGAGGAGCTGTGGTTTCTTATCTATTTTTTCTGCTTTTACTATGACATGATTAACTATGTAATTATTAGAGTCATTAATGAAGTTAGAAGAGATCACTCATAAGTGTTTAAAGTACTCTGAACCATTACTGTACAATTCTTTGAAGGTTAATGCATGGGACACATCATGAGGTACAGGGATATACACAAGAGCATAAATTTCACCCTCGCTATCATTTATGGATTTAAGGTGCAGATTAGGAAGTTGAATTTTCAGATCTTAATTAGCCAAAAGACATGCCACTGAGGCATATCCCTGAGGAGGGAATTAGCTGGTAAACAAAGTTATTTGGCAGTGAGATGGGGGCAGTAAGATATCCTACTTTTCTGTGATGAACACTTTTATGACACTTCAATATGCATGGACAAAGTGCTGGGATCCTTTCTAATGCAAAGGTGTAGTTGGGACCAAAAGGGTTGTCCTGGGCTGACAGTGCTCTCTATCCCATAATCCCATATCATGGACTCCTTTGTTATGTCTAAGAGCTGTCCCTTCCCTGTTAGGGGGGCGGGCACTTTCCTGCTGGCTTTTCGGCGCTGCTGCTTTTGGCTTCCTGGCTTTTAGGCGTGCTTTGCTGTCTCGCAATTTCTGCTATTTTCTTGCCCTTTCGTTCTTTGGGTTTTTTTTCTTCCTTTCTTTCTGCCGCCTCTGTGCTCTGTTTGTTTTTTTTCTTTCCCTTTCCCTCTTCTCCCCTTCCCCCCCCCCCCTTTAAGATTTAGGACCGGCACCCGGAGCTGATCTGGCTGGAGGAGTCCGGAGACAATCGCCGGGGCTTGTAAAAGAAGCTCTGCACCCTCCCCCTCACAGTAACCTGAGGTTTTTTTTCTGTTCTTTTTTTCCTTGTGTCGGGGGGTGTTTATTCATTTGTTAATAAACCGGTTTTTTTCCACTTTGTGTTCAAGAGATTCCTTCCCAAACCCAGGGTGGGGGGAGGGGTGGTAGAGGTTTTGTTATTAGGGGATTTCTTGAAGGTTCTCCCCTAATTCAACCCAAACCAGAACAGGGTTCAATTCTTGCCCTTCATAAAGAAGAAGACAAGGATCAAACATTTTTCTTTCCCTCTGAAAACTTTGCAATTGTACTAAAAATGCAAATTTTGTTGCCAAATTCCAATTACTTGCAAAATAAATGCATTCTTGCCCTGTTCTGCTCCCCCTATCCAGAAACCACTGTTTGTTGTATTTTAGAGATTTGTACTGTAACACATGAGGATTAGGCTCAGCCAATGGTACTGAATAGTTCAGATACTGAGCTCTGAATTAACTTCAGGTTTTTGACAGTGGTCCCACTTGTGCAATCAATCCTTTGCGCATCATTTGAGTTGAGAATGGAAAGGTCATTGTTTGCCAGCTGTGGGAGAAAAGCAGTTAAATGTTTTCTGAGTAAACTATTGACTATCTTTAAACGATATTCAATAGCTGTAAATTTATACTGAGTTCAGGAGTTGTGTTTGAAAATTAGAAATGAATGTGTGGGCTGTGTGCTATAAGAGGGAGGGAAAGGACAGCTGGAAAAATTCCTCCTTGATCCTGTTTTGGGGGAGGGCACATTCTCCACCACACAATTTGTGGCAGATTTTGCACTTTTTGATGATCTAAATTTCCATGGAAAGCAGCACAGTCTGAGTCTCTATCATGAGATTCAATCCAGCGGTGCCTGTCCTGCAGGCCTGTCCAACCGGCCGGATGCTCAAAGGATTAACTGTGCCCACCTTCATCCTTCCTGCCCTGTCAAGGAAGGGCCAAACTTGCTTTTGTTTTCATCTTTTCACCTTAAAAGCCTAGCACAAAGCTTTCAATTTTCAGCCTTTTAATTAGTATTCAAAGTGTAGTGGAGGAGCCATGATGAGCTACATAATTAAGTGTTGATGTTTGCAGGGAGCCAAACCCAAACTTTTTATGAGAGTTACTGATACTCTTTCAGACCAGCAGCACAGTGGGAGGTTTTATGAACCAGAAAGTGGCCAGGCTTTTCTTCATCTGCAACAGATGATCTCATAAAATAAACAATTTACCCTGACAAATCTTGCCTCGGCTATGTTCAGAATATGAATTCTTCACTGAACTTCCTAAAGATACAAAGAATAATAAAGTTCATATAAGCATTTAACAGCCTTTCATGAGACAGAAAAGCAACTCACAATAAAATAATAGTCTATGAGATGGTCAATATAATTTATGTCCTCATGAACTGCAGCACATTGAAGGCAAAGCAAATACAGGACAAGGAACTACAGCTGGAAGAACGAACAATATGAAGGTGAGAGACAGTTCACTCCTGGACTTCGTGTTATCAACCCCACCTTCTTTCACCTACACAGCATGAGGGAGGGGAGTTGCTTATTAAGGAACTCTTTTTCCATGTTTTGTTGTGAACATCAGCAGTTAGTTTTGTTAACTTTGTGTCGAGCCACACACACACACATTCCAAACCAAATCAAATGGAAGTTATACTTCAATTCAGTGCATACTAGGTCACATTTTATTCTGAGCAGTGTCACCATTCAATTTGCAGGAATTTCTGAAAAGTTTTAGTTATGATTATTTTTCTGGTCTCTTCTTTGGAAATATTTTTTTACTAAAGAAATATAGGCAATTACATGCCATGATGCATTTCCTCATGCAAAACATTTTGAGCAAAGGTGGCTAAAGAAACAGTGTGTGGAGAGCATTTGCAGAAAAGAGTCCTGAGCTGGCTTGCACAAAACACAGTAATGCAGATATTTAGATCCTTCCTTTCTGGAAGCAGACAATCTGTTTTTAAACACGTTAACAGAACAATAAATCAAAACTAACTTTCAGATCTTGTAGCTAAGTGGAGGTATACCAATCTCCCAAAAGCAGAATGTGTATCTGTTTTAATTGGAATTACGTTTCAGAATATTGGATAGATGGTGATTTAGAAATTCCTATAAGCACTAGTAGACAGTTTTTGGCCCTCTCTCTATACACACATTAGAAATCAAGAGCATCTGTAGCTGTAGCAATAGGAAAACTCTGCAGAAGATTTTCAGTCCAAGGATTTAAAAAAAATGAAGTTTAAAAGAGAATAAAATTGTGAAAATGTTAATGTATAAAAAAAAAAAGAAAAAGCTTTTGTGATTAATTTTCAATGAAGAAAACATACTGTTTCATATTTAGCTTCTGGTAATTTAAAATTTTCCTATCTTAGTTATAAATAGCACATTGTAGTTTTCCACCAAGAACCTTGGATTGTCCTCTGCTTGAGAAATACCATATAAAGAATTAACATTTTTAGTTACACAATGTTGCCATTTTTCTCTTGTAGCCTAGTTTTAATATACTTTATATTTTACTGCAATTATCTGAATTATTCAGTATGTTCTTAGTACTTAGTAGAAAGAAAAACAAATTTATAGATCCATTAACAGAAAATGTAAGTCTTTCTTTTCTACATGTAGCATAAGAAGAGAACTGCAAAAATTTACTGAATAATTTTAGTGAAAGCATGGTCTAGTTAAATATTAGGCCAACTGAATCAATGTCAGTCTTATCATATTTAAGATTTGAGTCTTTCAAGTTTGAGTTCCTGTTTATCAGGAAACTATGGCAGCATATTACTAATGGAGGCTAGATTTCAAATTTATGGCAGTTAGTAGGAATTAACTCATTGATGTGGTAACTAACATTTGCTACTATTGTTGCCAAATTCTTAAGTTATTTGTAGGAAACACTCACCTGGTTCAAAGACTATAACATATTTTAATAAAACACCCTTAGCTATATTTGTCTGTGAGGAAATGGGATAGATATTCTAACTTTTCCAGCTATCTACATAGAATCCTTCAGAAAACAAAACAAAACAAAAACAACAACAACAAAAACCACCACAAACCCAAAAAACCCCCAAAAAACCCCAAAACCAACAGAAAAACCCAACCCTGAAAATTAAACTTAAAAAAGGAGCAATCCATGCAACAAGACAATTTTCATTAAATGTGGAGCTTCCAGTTTTAAGACAGATTGTCATTATCTATGAGTTCTGTCCCCCTAGTAATTAATGAAAGTGAAAATCTGTTAGACAAAGTGAAATAGAAAGTGAAGAATTCATGAAGAATATTTCTGTTATTTCTATCTAAACTGATTGTATAAAATTTTACCATAGAAACCCATTTCTTTCAAAACATTTGTTTTGAACTGTACTTTCAAAACATTTACCTTTTAATAGGAATTCTACATTGCAAAATGTAACTCCATACTACAATTAGCATTTTTAAATTGAAAATTTGAGGTTTTCCTTTATGTATCACCTGAAGAAGAAATATTGTATTCTCAGGATCTCTGTTGCTTTCAGAAAAATTAAAAAAAGATTTTGCTTTTAAAATAAATACTACAGGTAAAGAAAATGAATTTTGTCATTTTCTAAATATAAAACTCAGTATGTTGACACATCAAAAGCTTCATTTTTTAAGAGGTTCTGAACTTTAATTTTAAGTTTATTTTTCCATATAATAACTTTGGATACATAATGGCATACATGAAACTTTTTTTTTTTCATGGGCAGTTTATTGTTCTCTGAGCCAGAGCTTGGATTACATAACTTCCATGCTCTCCTCTCAGAGAGACATTTATATGACTCTGTAAAACTTAAAACCATTCTCCATTATTTTTACCTCAATTGGTCCTTGCAGTGAGCACAAGAAAAGTCCAATAACATTTATTAGAATAAGGCTTTTTCACATCAGTTTGGAGTGAAATCCTCTGTAAAACTTCAGGCAAGAGACCTTAAAATATATTTAGCATAAAGGAAGATGGCACATGGATCTAGTGGAAGAAGGAAAATAAACTACTATAGTTCCAGGACTAGACCATAAAGGTCCAAACTCAGAAAATCAAAAATTGAAGAAAGGCTACCATAGTTGGCTGGGGAAGAATACAAGGCACATTGCAAACATAGTCAGTAGGATATGCCAAAACACCTTGGAAAAATGCTATTAATGACTTGAGGTAAGACATCTGAAATAGGGTAGCATTGAGAAATTATTCAAGATGTGTCTTTTCTTTGAGCCCTCTTGCAAGGCCAGCTGTGTGCAAATACATAGCCAGTTGCATTGCATGTGTGTACTGATTTTGTCTACCAAGTCAGTCTTAAGTAACACAAGTGTGCTATATTTTAGTGGCTTTGCCAATTTTGAGTTTTTCTGGGAGTGTGTCCGAGGGTAGTGGGAATTGTTTCTTGGTTTGTACTTCTTTTTGTTTGTTTGTGTTCTTTTTGTAAATGCTAAGTTTAATCTTTGCATAAATAGAGAATTAACACTGCCTCTGCCCTGACATGAAAGGACTTTGAATGGAAAAACAACGTTAAACTCTGAAATAAATAATGTTATGCAGCTCAGTGAGATGTGTCTATATCCAGTCTTGTTCCTAAATGAATGGACTATCACCATCACTTTAGAAGTGTGTGATTTTGGTGAACGTTAGGGAAATTATAGCTCTGTTTACAGAAGATACTATCCCACAGTATCTGAGAGGAGAGATGAGGAACAGCAATTTCCCTACATGAACCATGATGTGCCAAGGAGAAACGCAGAATAGCTATTAAGGATCTGGCATCTATCCAGGACAGGAATTTAAGCTGGAAACCTAGGCTGACATTCACTTGTGTTACAGTTCCCTAACCACATAGTTACTTGAAAGAGAATAATTCTTCATCAGGAAAAAATACCTGGTTAAGAAGCTTTCAACTTTTCCCAAAACCACTGAATCAGGTAAATGTGTAAATATGGGCTGATTAAAATGCAAATTACTTACCTGCTAAACTGCATTTATGCATGGTCTACTAAAAAAAACCGGGTTTGCTTGTATTTCTGTTGGTAGAAATGTATGCATTTTCTAATAGTTTTTTAACTTCGTTGACTTTTGCCAAAATCTGGCTGTAAAAACTACTGTGAAAATCAATCTATTATAATGAAACGTGCCATCTACTATTTTTAGGTGTGTATTTGTTAAAAATGTTATTTTAATGGAGCAAAAAAGCATATATTTCTAAAATATGTCTTTGGGAAGATCAAAATTCTGTGTTTGAATTTTAACCCTCTTTACCTGAGAAGCTTATATATTTTTTGCTTATAAGATATTTCAGAAATGATCCACGTTTTGTGCCAGGTCTAGTATTTAAAGACCATAAACATTCTGAATTGCCTTCAACCATGGAAATGTCCGATCCTGTGTAAAATATTGGTGGATTTAATGGAGCCTGAAATATTTTGATTAGCTCAAGCATGTTTGTGTGGGTTAACCACCAAAGCTACTCTGTCATTCTCCTCCTCAGCCAGAGAGGGGAGAGAAAATATATTGAAAAGAACTTGGACTGAGATAAGTGAAGGGAGACATCATCCATCAATTACTGCCACAGGCAAAACAGACTTTGGGAAATTAATTTCATTTATTACCAATCAAACCAGCACTGGATAATGAGAAATATAAAATAAATCTTAAAACACTTCCCCCTTCTTTTTCCCTGGCTCAGTTTGACTCCCAGTGTTCTCCTCCTCCTTTCCTGCAGCTTGAGGGGAACAGAGGCTGTGGTCAGGTTGCCACACATTGCCTCTGCCACTCTTTCCTCCTCAGGGGGAGGATCCCTCACACTCCTCCCCTGCTCCAGCGTGGGGTCCCTCCCACAGGTGACAGCATTCCATGAACTTCCCCAGTGTGAGTCCTTCCCATGGGCTCCAGCTCTTCACCAACTGTTCCAACCTGGGTTCCTTACCATGGCCTGAAGTCCTTCAAAAGAAAAATTCCTTTCTCTTTCCTTTTATTTTTTAACAGTTATGAAGGAAAAAAAATGCACCATAAATAACATAAATTGAAAATTTCTTTTAAAAAATGGATACCAATTCCAGCTTTTTGAAAGTTGCTAAACTGCCAAATAATAAAATGAAACAAAAGCTTTAAAAGTGTGGACTGGGCTGCTTCTTATACTCTATTAAGTACACCTATGACAAACTAAGAGCACAATAGCAAACCTTTCTTTCCTGTGTTGTTGACAACTACATATTTTGCAGCAGGATTTATCTCTTAAGGCATAATTTTCTCAGCTTCTGGTCTGGGTGTTTATGGTCCATGTAGTTTTACCCAAGCAAATAATAATAAAAATCAATAGCTACCACAGTAAAATCAAGCTTCTAATTGTTTATTTCTTTCCTGAAGGATGAAAATACTGCCATGATTTTCAATTATATTGTAGATAATCATCACATAATGGTGCAATAAATTAAATGAACTGATGTGTGTTTCAGTAGATAGATATTTGGTGCCATCAACAAAGAAATGCAAAAAGCCTTTTTTTCCTTTTTTTTTTTTTTTTTCTTTCCCCTGACTGCTACAATTAAAATACCCAAAGTAAATGTGAATGTCAAGGCTGTCTCGAGATAAAGTTCTGATTTTTCCTGCTTTTGATTCAAATTACATTCAACAAGCCAAAATTTGAAGTGCCTCCCAAGAAGAGACAAAGCCATATAAAAATGTTTTCCTGTTTTTCAATGTTTAACCAAAAAAACCCAACAAAACAAAAAAAAAGAAAAACAAAAAATCCTCGTGTAGAGGTAAGGGAAGGGAAGGGAAGGGAAGGGAAGGGAAGAACATGCTCAGGACCAAANGGGAAGGGAAGGGAAGGGAAGGGAAGGGAAGGGAAGGGAAGGGAAGGGAAGGGAAGAACATGCTCAGGACCAAACAGGACCATTTCAAACATGGATATTCTCCTAAAAAACCCAGAAAAATCATTTAATGGGATTCTAGTTCAGAAAGTACTGTCCAACAAGGATCCCTCCTTAATCAGTGAAGAGAGAAAGCAATACTTCCACACAGGAATTAATTTCATCCTGAACCAATGACCAAATCATGCTATATTATGTCTTGGAGGTGACTCTTTTTCCCTATAAGAACCTTATAAGGCTTTTACTCAAGCCAAGTAACTTTTAAGTGTGCAAAGTTAGACAAATCCCAACTAAATCTTCCAATAGTATTTCTGGTGTATCAAACTTTCTTTTATCAATAAATAACTTAATGCTCAGACATCTCAAAAGGATATTTCAGGAAATTAATTCTACATCTTTATGCATCTTTGGCCCAACTATTAAGCCAAACTCCAACATTAATATTCAGGCATTTCATCATGCTCTGTCATAATATTTACATTGATTGCCTGGTTTGATTAAAAACTAAATCTTCTTTTGCAAAGTTCTTGGTGCTTGTACATTTTTTTCTTCTCTAATTTCATACTGGTATTTTCAACATCATATTGATATTTTTTTTGGTAGTATTACAGAGTTCTAAGTCTAGTATAGCTTAAAGCACTAAGATAAGTTGTCACCAATGGTTCATTTTCCCTGAAAGAGCAGCTATTGTACCTTCCCTGGGTGCATGGCTTGTTGCTCATGAATCTGTGAATACAGATGTTGGAACCTGAATAGTCTTTTTCCTGTTTGAAGTTTTTATATTCTAATATTTTATTTTAAAAATAATAATATGTTTATTTTTTCCACTATATTATTTTTTATTCTAAAACATTAATAACATGGGGCTGATGAAAATTATGAGGATGGAAAGAACTCAAATTACCATTTCATGTTATTCTCTCTGTGTTCATCTTTTCATTTCTGCAACAATGGGAATAAGATTTCCTTGCCTTTCAAGAGAATTGGGAATAGTCGTTAACATTTTCATTGTGATCAAAATGTAAAAGTTATTGGCCAAAAATATAAGTAGAACCAACTATGTTTACGTATGTACAGAAACTTACCTTGATTACGCTGTGATTACACCCACTACAATTTTAGCACAAACCACAAATTCTTACAAATTTTTATCACTTAAATGTACTGGTGGGTCAGTAAAGGAAACAGTTCTGTTGAAAACAACAACCACTTTCCAAACTGGTAACCCAGAAAATAATGACCAGAAAAATGTTGTATAAACTTTAGCCTAATGCTATAAATATCTGAAGTTAAAAAGTAGACAGGAAACAAAGGGAACTGAAACAGAATTACAAAAAATCCATTTAGTGCCTGATGTTTCTTGAAAACCTTTTTTTTTAAGATTCGGTGTGATTTATATACATAATGATTTTTTTGTAGATAAGCCACAAATTTTTTAGCAAGTAAGCTGATTTTTAAATGATATCAAAGGATGCTACACCATGAAAGAGGGGAGTGAAATCTCCTTTACTCTATAATGATACATGGCAGGCATATTTGAGTTTCCTTTGTGCAATATGATCATGCTGCAAAAATATTTTCTATATTTCTTATTCTCCTTTTATTGATGGAAACACCTTCATTCTTCTTAATAGTCTGACTGCTTTTGCTTGTTGTTCTTATTTGAATTCTTCTACCCAGATAGCTATATTGGCAATAATTTTCATGATGAGCCTGATTTCAAAAACAGATTAAATACAAGTCTACTTACACTCTCTAAGAAGTTAAGATATAAATTTTAAAGGCTAAAAGTGACCATATGGATTATCCAGCAAAGAAGAGATCTTGTTTAGTCAATAAACAATAGATAAGGAATCAGAACAAACATCACTTTGAAGATTTCCTGAATATGAAAGTAGTGATAAACCAATCTATTTTAAAAGTGAGATTTTAAGAATCTGTGCACCTTCAAATTTATTCTGTGCTTTCAATAAGTCTTTAAATAGTTGGGTTTGATTAGACTTGAAATTAGGAAGAGGCAACTAGAAAGAAAAAAGCTGTCATTTTTATTATCCTGTTTTTCTGGGTTCTCTTTATGAGATGGCGAGGGAAGTTAACAATTGGCTAACAATTGTATTAATTGGCTAAGTCAGAGAGCTGCTGATGATTCTAGGGAGCCTCTCCAAGTGGCTGTAATACTATACTGAAATCCCATATGTATTTCCAGTGAACTTGAAGAATGAGCCAGTTGAAATTACCATTAAATATAGTATTATGTAGGAGAGTTGTGAATCATACTTAATTGTAACCAAGATATTTCCCATACATAAATATAAATAAAATATTTTTAATATTCTTATCAAGATGGTACCTTAATTGCTCAATGGTCTAAGAGTTAATAAAAAATGCAATTATATATGTCAAGGCTGCCGTCTGCACTATAACCCAGACTTGGTTTCAAATTTGTGAAAGTGAAGTCAAGATTGACTTGGGATCGGACTGTGAAATCTCCTAATCACTTCCACAACAAAAGTCATGTGTTTTTTAAATACAGCCTTGCATAATAATGCCTGTAAAGGTAGAAACATAAGACATCCGTATAAGTGAGAAGCATGAACTGAAAAAGAACCAGGGATAAGTGTTTCTGTGAATGAGAGACAGAGGCACACATCAGAGACAGGCTTTGGTGTCCTACATGTGTCAAATTTGATCTAGAGATTTTTTTAAGAAATAATCTGGCATTTTTTCCTTATCCAAAGGGATCCTCAACAGCACTCAGACAAGAGGGGGAAGAGTTCTGCATCATGACAAGGGTTCAGCTACTGAATTGAGTACAGGGAGCTTTGCTTTCTTATGTAACTTCAGCACTGAAAGCAACATGCTTTATCAGGAATGCAGGCAATGGTACAGATATATGATCTGTGTCAAATACAAAGTATAATCTCAATTTTTAAAATCTTGTTGAGAAAAGAAACAAGAAAGAAAATGGCAAGAAAGAGAAAAATGTAAGTCAAAGTCAGCTGGCCTGGCAGAATATTTTTGCAACCCCGGTTATTTGCAGCAGTCTTAAGAGGACATAGTTTCTCAAAGTTATGTTTTTCAGACGCCTTTATTTGCCTACTGAGATCCACTACCTATACCTTACTTTTACATTACCTTATATAAACAGAGTTTAGCTTGAATATTACAATGCCTGTGAGAACCAGTTTTTCCTCAGCAAATTAGGAAGAGAAATGGCTGGGAAAGATTCAAGTCTTTTATCTCAGTGACAGGACATAAACATCTGGTAAAATTATCACGGTTCACAGCCACAGCACTGCTGAATCCAAAGCAGAGGGGTTCATCCCAGCAGGAGAGTAGTGGACAAGCCTCTGAGGAAAGAAACAGCTGTGGAATTTTTCTCCAGTATCTATGAAAGAAGGAAAAATTACTTGTCTGAGTGAAATGGAAGATGTGGGGGCTATTCCTGACAGAGAGCTTCCATTTTAATACCTCCTTTTGTAACAGCATTACTTGGCTATAATTATTTCTGCTGCTCACATGGATACAGAAGGGGGGAAGGCTTCCTGATGATGGCTGTTCAGTAATACTGACATCCATCCAGTTCAGTCTTACCTAGACTTTCTATTGCATTTAAACTTTTTCACTTCTATATTAAGCACTGTTAAACTGTGCAGAATCATACAAAATGCATAAGGAAGGACTGACTGTCTAAACTATCAAGGCTGCACCCACTTGGGGCAATTTTTCTTCTTCAGATTTGAAAACATCATCTCCAAAAAGCTCCAAATTGCATAGAAGTCAAGAACAGCTGAGAGTAAGGAGTCCAAACCAGTCCTTTGCTCTGTTAATTCAGAATTCAATGGTTCAGTACAGGAAACAACTTTAAAATTAGACACAGTCTAATTATTATTCAACATCACCGTGTTCCCGGACCAAAAAAAAAAAAAAAAAAAGTGATTTTATTTGGGCAAGGATTTCTGCTCTGGAGCTTAGTGATATAGAACACTTTCCTTGGTGGTTAACCCAAGAGTGAGGACTTTCTCATTGCCCACAATCAGGAATTCACTATGGGGGACGTTAAGCTATAGTAAGGTTTCTCACCTCTTCATTTACACACCAGCTAGCATTTTTGTCTGTGTGCCTCAGGCCAAATAAGGACTATCGGCACCACAATCTTGGCCTCTCTCTCAATATACTTTTCCACTGATAAAATTACTAATGAGAAAAAAATGGCCCCATTAAACAACTGGAAGTGTTTTAATTTACTTCAGTAGGCTCAGGATGTCGTCTTTATTTTCTCGTTTCCACTGGTGTATAAAATCCTGACAAGAAAAAATAGATGCACTTTTGTCATTCATGAAAAACAGCCCTATTATAACTTAACATCCTTTTCCAGTACTCATATACTGTTTTAAAAGTTTGCATTCTTCTCCTTTGAAATATTTACCTTCTCTCTTCTTCTGCACCTGACAAATTTCAGATTCTCTTAAGTGAAGATGCAATGACCTTGCTGCTTATCTAGTGGAAATACCCCAGCATGTAAAAGATCACTCTTTTTGAGACTGTAGGAAATGCTTTAGCCTATCATCAGATGCTGCTGCCTAATTAAACAGCTTTACACTGCTTTTGGCCTCTTCCATCCCATTCCCATTGCATATTCACAGCTGTGCTACTCTCAGTTAAATGCACTACTCAGCTTCACAAAATCACAGAATCACAGAATAAACCGAGTTGGAAGGGACTCACAAGGATCATCAAGTCCAGCTACTGGCTCTGCACACAACATCCCAATAATCACATCATGTGCCTGAGAGCATTATCCAAATGCTTCTTGAACTCTGTCAGGCTTGGTGCTGTGAGCACTTCCTTGGGGAGTCTGCTCCAGTGCCCAGCCGCCCCCTTGGCGAGGTACATTCTTCTAATATCCAACCTAAACCTCAAAAAAACAGGCTTAGTTTTGAAATTTCTAGAAGAAAGCAGAATCTTGTGGCTGTAGCTGGTGGGTTCTATAAGTCCATTCCTTGATCAAATAAAATGAGGGCTGTTTCCATCATCTCTTACAGAGTATTTAGTTGAGGCATGTTCTGCCAGCCCCAGAGGCTCTGGCTCTGTCCTAGAACAGATGGCAAGCATCACCCTTGCTAAGGAATACATGAAACCTTGACTGTACAAAAATCAATCTACTTTCATTGTCATAAAGCATGGAAGGTAGATTGCCTCTGAGAATGGGGATTTGTACTCCTGGGCATTCAAATCAACACAAATGAAAAACACTTTCATCTGACACTTTACAAGCAAACACAATATCATGTGCTTTTAGGAAATTATATCACAATAGGGCTGTTTTTTATTAATGACAAAAGGGCATCTATTTTTCTTGCCAGGATTTCATACACCAGTGGAAACAAGAATAAACAGATGATGTCCTAAGCCTACTGAAATAAATTAAAACTTTCATCACAGGTAGTCCAGAATTTTGCCAGCAAATATAGGACTGATGACAATAAAATAAATTAAAAGTCTCCTTATTATTGTAAGTGCTGACCTCAACAGCTTTTCACTTGTTCTCTGATATTTTTTTTTTTGAGTCAGCCCATCTTTGCTAAAAAACTTCCCAGCTAGAGCCTCCTCACAACTCCCTAATCAGATCTGGCCAGCTGAGAGGTACTGGATGGCCTCCCCTCAGTTCTCATTGGTGTCATTTATTGAACAGATGCATCATTTCCAGTACACCACAGGACTGTGTCCTCTGCAGAGGAGCTGAGCTCGCTGCCCTGAGCACATCCCTAGACTCTGCAAATTGGCAGTGAGTTTTCCCTTCCCCTTGAGGTAGTCTCAGCCTTCTGGTATCCTTCTGCAATTCTGCTAATGCAAATTTTCTGCTCTGCCCACATTCCACCCCTCCCCACCTTTGTGTGCGACATGTAACAGGGCACTACTCAGCATGGCCAAATCCTCATTGTGCCCTTGGGTACATCGTCCTGCTCTCACTCAGGTTTTGAGGCTGCTCTTCAGAACAGAAACACAAGGGGATGTTTATTCCCTCCCAGACCTATTTTACAGCTCTTCCTTGATGAGCTGCCCACAAACCAAAGTATGTGTTTAAAGTCTATACCTGATCAGCACTGTCTTGATGTCCTTGTGTGTAAACCTTTCCTATGGCCTTTTTAATAAAGGATAGGAAAGAGCATTTTATCTATAAACTTTGTTAATTGTAGTCTTGTCTCTTCAGACTTACTACTCAGGAAATCTTCCACTTTGCTCTGCAGTCCAACCACTCTCAGCATCATGTCCCTTACACATTTTCACTCACTCTCCTCCTCTGTTTCACAGGGTTTTGGTTACATAATTATAGGCTAAAAAAGAGGAAAAAAAGAAAAACAGAAATAATTAAAAATGGGGTTACTAATGTATGAATTCCATCAAAAATCAGAATTAAATATTTGTAATCTTCCAAAGTAGCTCCACCACACCAGTGTAAGAACCTTAGAACATAAAATGAAATCTGTACAGAACACATATTCTCTGTGGCAGACATAATCCTTACTGGCAGTTAATCTTAGATATGGGTGAACCATGCCATGCTGTCACAGAGGTTCACCAAGTGCTTCTCAGCTTTGCTGATTAACTTTGATTGTCTTCAGAACTTGGCAGTCACATCTAGGCTCTTCTTACTTATCTTATAAGGAGCCATGTAGGATGTAGGCTCTTCTTATTTCGTAAGTATATTGGTCCCAGATTTTTATACTTCCTATATTTTCTAGTTTCTATATATGATAATATAGATAAGTATAATTTCTATACCTTCTGGTTTAAACATAAAAATTAAAGATTTATCTCCCAGGCTAAAAGGAAGTACAAAAAAAAATAAACCTAGTGTTCTTTGGAGCAAATCACTAAAATGATCTCTAAAAAAATTACATTTCACACTCAGAATTTTGTCTTCCTCAGAGCCGTTGTCACAGCTGCTGCCTTCACTGCCAGACAGAAAGCCTGATAGTATTGTCAGCACTGCAGAATCACCAAAGCTATGGAAACAGGAAGTCTGCTCTTTCTGCATTAGCAACAAAACCAACAGCTATAAATCAGAAATTGAATTTTTTTAGTATAACTAAATCAAAGAAAAATGCTGCACATTCCAGAATCTGGAGAGGTATTCTAGCATGGGCTCAGAGAAACGTAAAGAAAACTTGCACTGAAATTTATAATCCAGGTATGCTTCTTTCCTACCTTAACTCTTGTAAACCCCATATATTTCAGAACCTTTCCACTGGAAAAGAAAGATTGGCTCAATAAACTAAGTTTTTATATACATTTATTATTTAACGACTAAGATACTATGGTTATTTATATTTATCCTTTTTTTTTCCTTGGAAGAACTGCCATTGTAAGTAGAAATTTCACAAAATGGAGACAATGAAACAAAAAGAGGCTGTAGGACCCCCCCAGGAAACTTTCAAGGTCAGTTTAGACATTATTCCGAGCAATCTGGTCTAGTTGAAGATACCCCTGCTCATTGCAATGGGATTTGAATAGGTGACCTTTAAATGTCCCTTCCAACACAAATAATTCTGTGTTTTTGTGATTCTATGATTCTAACAGCTCCTTCAAAACCCAACTTCATAGTTAAAAATGCCTCTTATTCTCCAACAATGCTCAAATTGTCTATGCAATATTTTGCATCACCCTGTCATACCTTCATGGAATGATCAGTGGGGACCACTAACCCGGGTTTGGCACTGAGTGGAGCTATGGAGCTGGGTGAGTCTCTTCCAGCAATGCAAGCTTAAACTACTAACCATCCCCAAACTAGGTGGTCTTACAGACTTTCTATTCACTGCCAAAGTGCCACCATGCCACCTTCCTCTTAGCTTTGCTTGCTGGGGACACACTAAATCCTCACTGTGGAAACTGAAGTTCTGTAAACTTCCTTGCATAGGTGCCTTACCTTACTCCCTTCTGGGGTGTGTTGCTTCCACTGTCCCTGCAGCCTGCCAGGGAGGCAAATCAAGTGTAAATCTCTACAGGAAAAAAAACAAGCAATCACTTTTTTATGGTTTCATTTTTGGAGTACTGTAAAACTATATTTTATATGGGTATGCAATTTGTTTGAAAACCAGCATATCAACCTTCATTCCAAGGTGTCTAAGATTTAGCAAAAGAGAAAAAAAAAGATCTGATTTTTTTTTTCATAAACTTAACTACATGGTCTCAGAACTACCTATTCAAAAACAGCACCTCAACAAAAAACCAAAGAAGTCATTATGTTACAATTAATTCTTTAAGAATTCTAAACCCAGTCTCTCTTCTTTCTAAGAAGAGAGTCTAAGTAGTCTAAGTCTAAGTAGTCTTAGTCTTAAGTCTAAGTAGTTCACCATCTGCTTTCAAAACTAAAGGAAAATGGCAATTTTGTGGTGTCTCTTCTGACACTCAGTCACAGGTTACTTCTCGTCAATATGCCTCATTTTGGGTCAAGACACATTTTTGCTTTCTGCTAGCCATTTCCACTGTGAAATTGAATTTCCACAACTGTTTCAAATCATAACTTGGCAACCATGGGAATTAATCTTAAATCTTCACAGTGAATAAAAAAGAATTTTTACTCATGGTACTCCATTGAGTAAAATGGTGCCACTTCGTCATTAATAATAATATTCCACAACAAATAAATGTAAAAACTAGAAACATTCTGACTCACTTTCATGGCTTCTTGTTTCAGAAGTCCTGCTTGGGATTCTTATAGCATCAGGGAGAGATTACATACTTTGATTTTAATCCTGGAAGAAAGATTGCTCTTTCAGCCATGCTGTACCACAAGATTTCTTTCACAGTGGATAAATAGGAAGCTGTCACCTGCTTTTTCCCCACATTCCAGTGACACTAATCAACTAGATGATCTTCCCTATTCTACCAAGATAGGGTTTAGTACTGTGTTATATGAACAAAAAAAGTCATTCTACAGAGGAACACATCATTTCCATTTACTTTTTGATTTCCTTTTCCTTTACCTTTTCCATGTATCTTGCAATGAAGTAGGTTTTTCAGAAGTTAAAATTATTGTTTGTATCAAAAATGGCAAGAAAAACAGTAAAATCATGACAATTAAATTTCTAGACTGAAACATCAATACCTGATTAGAATCAAAGTCCAATTGTAGCAGAATGTCTCTTATTTTGTAATAGAAAATATAAAGCACAATATTAAAAATTCTGTGAAAAGGCATATGAATAGGGGAAATAACAAACTTAATTTTCTGTCAGAAGGGGCAGTTTTATTAAAATAATTTCCTGATTCTGAGCCATCTGAGCCAGTTATGCCCAAAGTGTAAACAAAATAACTTAAAGCTATTTTCTTGCTTTGTTCTGATAGTATCAAATATGCTTACTTTTACATTAATTTTTTAAATGTTTCAAATTGGATTTTACTACATTAATATCTAATGTAAACATTCCAGTCAAGATATCAGGGGAGCAGAAAGAATTGAAATGAGAATTTTGATGGTTCTGAATCAAAAGTCTTTAAAGTTTTGCTTCTTTTGGAAACATCAAATTCAATAATCAAAAACGTTTCCAGGTACCTACCCTTACAAAGAATCATAGAATCGTAATTTGAAGGGACCCATTAGGATCATCGAGTCCAGATCCTGACCCTGCCTGGGACACTCCAAGAGCACACCTTGTGTCTCCAAATGCTTCTTGAACTCTGTCAGGCTTGGTGCTGTGACCACTTCCCTGGGAAGCCTGTTCCAGTGCTCAGCCCCTCTCTGGGTGAAAAACTTTTTCCTCGTAAGGATCAGGATCTCAGTTTGGTGCCTAAACTAAACTCAAGCTTTGTCCTGGAAACATAAATACACCTATCAGAAGGTTTAACAAGTCAAAATCATAATAACAAGGCTTCCCTCCTGCCTCCTTAAATAAACTCACCCCACAACAGCAAGTTTTATTTATGAATGAAGTCATAATGCAACCTGATGTATTTGGGGATCCAATAAATGCTTGTATTGCAGAGAAAAACCTGTTGCTAAAAAATATGTGACCCATATAAAGAAACAATGGCAAGGTAAATGGACTCTTCCATGCTTGCTTACAGTTATTATGTCATTAACACACGTTGTTTATTGTTGAAAAACTGTCAGTAAGCATAAATATGTACATGCAAGTGAGTTAAAAATACCATCAACTGCAGCAGTTCCATTTACACCCCCACTCATCTGCAGACAGATTCTATTTTCAACAATGTAAGTCAGGAATGGAATAACTCCTGAGGAATTAGTGGCAACATGCAGCATGAGGAACTATGAAGTTACTTTTTGGGGGTAGAATGTGATTTGGTATATCCATTGACTTTTGTGTTGTGATTTATTAGGACTGAAGGGACAGGAGAATAAAGCACAAATCCAATCTACACCATGTAGACCAGTGCATAGAGCTCAGAGACACTGGCAATAGAATCTGCTTCAGAACTGGGAGCAATATACCCTTGATACCAGCCTGAAGCAGGACACAGCTTAATCCCTGCCTGCATGGATGCAGCACTGTGCTGAGGTAACAGTACTGCTTCTGTCACCTGAGATGTCACTACACAGAGCACCTTGAAGCCCTGTGGTGGTGCAGGCTCTGAGTGCTCTCTAGAGTACTTCATCAAAAAGATGTTTCTAGGCTCCTCAGGTTGGTGCAGTGGCTTGCAACTGCAGTGCTATCTCTCTATAATCAAGAGCCAGAAGATTACAAATGGTGCAGTGAACACAGCCACACGGTGACCTAAAACAATCAGCTGCTCAGGAAATGGAATGTGTGAAAGTAGAGGTTGGGAATCATCTCCATTTAGTGTAAAGTAAGGAATCAAAGGTTACACATTACAACTAATTGTCTCAAGTCTTGTAACAGAATGGAAAGAAATGTGCACCTTCAGTGCTACTTAGCTGAGACAAATATTTAGAATGGATGGAAATAGTGGTTTAATTCCAGCTGGCAACTGAGCACCACACAGCCACTCGCTCATTCTCCCCTGGGAAGCAAGGGATAGAACTGGGAGAATAAAAGTAGGAAAACTAGTAGATTGTGATAAAGACAGTTTAATAATGGAAAAATAGCAACAATAATAATGAAAGTAACAAAAAGAGATAAATAAACCCCAAGGAAAGCAAGTGATGCAAATTAAAAACAATTGCTCACTACTTGCCTACCAGTACCAGTCAGTTCCAGAGCAGCGGCCTCCTGCCAGCTTTCCGTCCAGTTTATTTTTGACTGATGCTGTATGGTATGGAGTGTCCCTTTGCTCTGTTGGGGTCAACTGTCCAGGCTGTGTCCCCTCCCAGCTATTTGTTCCTCTCCAGCCTTCTTGCTGGCAGGGATCAAGAAGCTGCAAAGTCCATGATTTAATGTGAAGCAGTGCTCAGCAGCAACTAAGGCATCAATGTGTTATCAACCTTATTCTCATCCTAAATCTCAAATATAGCACTGTACCATAGCTACTAGGAAGAAAATTAGCACTATCCCAGCTGAAAGCAGAATATAAACACATAGATTTGAAGATATTACAGTTAGATTAAATTAATCTCACCAAGCATGCCTAAAGCAGCTGTAGTGGGGTCTTGACATAAGAGTTTTGACAACTGCAGTGTGGGAAGAGAGACTTAGACACTTATGTTAAAGAAGAATACCTCCCCTAAAGACAAAAATACATGTTTGCTTAGGTACTGCTTGACTATCAAATACTAGTGCTTTGAAACATGGACACATGTCACTGCAAGCTCATACCTGCAAATGAAATAAAGTTTTTACCAGGATTTAGGTTGTCTTGAATGTGCTGAGAGCTCCAGGATAGAACACAGTGCTCAGATCAAGATAGGGAAAGCTCTTGACAAGGTCATATTGGATACAAATATCCAGGCAAAAAAACGCTAGAGATATATTTCCACTAATATAAAGACCCAATAAGGTTAAATAAATATATATATTGAGCCTTGTAAAAAACTCCAAACAGTTGTTTCCGAAACAATGAAAATAATCAGTCTTTCCAAATAGTCATTAGACATGATAATTTGCCTTAACTGAATCACCTAAAGTGATACGTATATGGAGCTGTACTACTACATATTCTTCTGCAGTCTAGAGATTATATGACAAGGTTTTCCTCACTAAACAAACAAATACATGTCAGAGTCAAATCTGTGCTTTAAATTGTATGAGATTTCAAGCCTTAAAAGACATAAAAGCTAAATATTTGGTCTCTGCACACCAGGAAAGCCAAACTTCTGTCACCAGAAGCAAAGCATCAGCAGATTTGCTTTATTTCTTTATGTTTACCTGTCCTTGAAATGACTATTTCTCAGCACACTGCAGTGTGCAATGAAAACCCAAACAGCCTTCCTCTTTGCTTTTATTGTTATACACAGTTTGAAATGTCTGAGTGGAAAAAAGACCACTTGTTCAAATTACCTCTACACTACTGCATTCATGAAAGTGAAAAAGAGGGAGAGAAATCTCTAGAAATATGATTCATCATCATTACATGAGCAGTACAAAGAACAGTTTGTGAAGGTTTTTTACAGCATCCAAATGTGTCATTCAGGATATCAGTCCATGTATATTCAGATAAAACAATTGGATGCCAAAAGTGTAGTAAACCTTTGGCATACTAAAATATCTATTAAATATTTTACCAGAAACACCCCCCAGCTTATGGCACAAACGGAATGTCTCCGTTGGGATTCCCCCTGCTTTGGGCTCCCTCATCACACAGAGTGCTGTACATGAGCAGTAAGTCTGTAAGGGCTGGGGGGCTTTTCTGTGAGTGGATCATCAGGGTCCTCTGGGTCAGCCTGACATTCCACCATGGCACAGCAAAGCTGCCATCCACAAGAACACATTTCTTGTCTCATGTATTACGTGTAGATGTTCAACTGGTTTGTGCTGTTGTATTCTGCCTTGAGATGGGGGAACCTCTAACAGATGCCCACAGCTCTCTAGTCTTTAATTTTTACTAATCAGAGCTGTAATGTACAAGCATCTGGGCCACATAATTCTGAATTGCCCATGAGTTTGAATCAATAACTGCTTTTCCTCCAATCCTATTCTTATAGAATAAACTACAATCATTATCCATAAACCCTAATCAGAAAAAAAAAAAAGTATCACTGAATTTGCATCCACAAACACTGATCCCACGATATTTCATCAGTTCATGGAATCTCTAAAACACCTTGATTAGTATCTATGCCCTTGGCATCAAAATGCTACAAGTACAGCTGTAATTTCTGTGGCCCTCACTGCTTGGATCTATGAGAAATCACATACTATGGTGTGGTGGTTGCTCTGTTGTCTCCTCTTTACTAGATACTTTAATGCTTTTCTAACTCTCTCAACTAATTTGTCACTCACCCAATCCGTCATCCAAAGTCTGAACTTCTGCAACAAGAGCTTTTTATTTGTCAAAGATTCTCCTTCGTTTTTTCAAAACCAGAAATCATCCCTCCCAAATACCAACGAACAAATTTATGCAACTGTACACGCCCTGTGTCTTTGCCTTCTGCCTTCACTCCCTTCAGGGACACATGTTTCCATGGATATTTATCCCCTCTGAATAATTCCTTGCCTTGCTTCCAACAGAAGCTTTATCCCCTCTGACAACTCTAAAAATTATATATAAATCTCATGCAGCTTTTGATGATTATTTCTTCATAATTTTGATGCCACTGCTGTTTCCTTCTGTGTGGGGAAAAAGGACAACCCACTAGCCTTATTTTGCTTACAAGAAGTTACTTCAGACAACAAAACACCGTGAAAGCTACAAGACATACAGAAGGAAATCGCTTTTATCTTATAGGAGTGAAAAAAAGAAAGCTATGAATTAGTTTAAAAACAACATCTAAGAATTTATGCCCTTTTAAATAGCTTGGTTTATAAAGAATTTTTTGCATTTATTCTTAAACAGGATTTAGAAGTGTCCCTTAAAATACTTCATGGTCACACCATTTTACTGTTGCTGTTTTTCAAGGCTCATGAGTGGATTTTATATGGATCTTAACCCTAAGGCAAAACAGAAGACATTTTTAAAAATCTGGTTAGACACCCGTACCATCAAATACATGCAATTGCAATTATTTTAATCAGTCCTTCAAATGAAGGTTAATGCAGTGCTTGTTAATGTTATTACAATATTATATATTCAGGTAAATGTATGTTCACTTATTTCAATCTGCAATCAGCTGTACTTCTGCCTTTCCCTTTCTCTTTTGGCTCTAAGAGGGGATATTAAAACCCAGAACATTATTACTGTAATGTTATGATTGAGAAATTACACATACAGGAGTGAAGATACTCAAAGGACGGTTTCCGGAGCAACAGCAATTCAGCCAGCTTGCACTTTATGCATTTCCTGAAGGAAAATTCTGCCGCCTGCTCACAGCTGGGCTGCATCCTTATGGTTACCCCTGGCTGTGGAGTGATTCTGCAGATGTTTTGTCCTTTTGCAAGCTGCTGCATCACATGGAATCCATGCTGCCTGGATACCCCTCTGGGGATCCAGTCACTGTCTGCAAGTTGGGAAGAGCCCAGCTCAGACTCCTCTTAAAACCCTCCTCCCACACTAGGACATGTCTCAAGAGTTCTCGGCAGCACAGTCCTTCCTGCGTCTTCTCCATATATTCAACTGTACTAAGCCTCTTCTGTGACTCTTCCTTAGATAGTAATATTAGTTCCCATTTGCCTCAAATTAGCATCCTTGTTCATCAGGATCCGAACTGGCCCCAGTCTCCTCTGAGAGAGCATCCAGGAGCTGTGGTCTGAGCAGCTGCAGGGCCAGGGTCTGCAAACTGCACCAGAAATCATAAGGATGGAGGCCTGGACTCACACACATGACAAATGTTGACAAAAACTTCATACTGATATAGAAGCAATAGTAAATTCCCCAGTTTCACATCCATAGAAGCAATAATGTCTTGTATTATCACAGAACATCCTGAGGTAGAAGACATCCACAACCATCATAGAAGATCATAGAAGTCCAACTCCTAACACCAGCCAAGCTCTTGTCAAACATATTCCACCTCCAGATTCATTTATGCATCTGCTACTGAAATAAAGAGTAAGTTTATACATCTGTAGGCTGAGTTTTGTCATGTTTATAGAAGCACTGACTGATGTGATTTGGTCTTGGTGCTGGGTTTGAAATCGGCTAAACAGTGTTCTTCTTGACTGTAAACATTCTGTACCACTGAAATTGTATATGGCAGTTTAAAACTGGCTATTACATTGCCAAATATAAACACAATTAAATTTTAACATATTAGTATGGAAGATTCTAACAGGAAGCTTCTCCCCGTAAGGGTTAATACCATCATAAAATAATTTTTATAACAAGTTATAATGGTGGAAATCACATTATCCTTGTTAAAACTACGGACAAATGAGGCCCAGCCTCCAAGAGCTGTGGCCAGAGCACTGTCATCTCATGTTTCTCTAATACTCTTAAAGCATGTTATGGAATGTCAGATTTTGATCTGAATTTGGAAAGGCTTAAGACTGTTGATGAAAACAGTGGGACTGAGTGGCAACCCTCTTGGTGTGGGTATTTGGGAAAGACATCTGACATTTTCCGCAGACCAGTGCAATGGGCTTAAACAAAGCAATTAAAAACATAATCCAAAACAATTAAAATTTCTTCCTAAGAATGTCACTACAGTGTTATGGATGAAGCAATAGACAGAGGTGATATAAAAAAAAAATTAGAGGGGAAACTAATTCTCATTTTAATAAGACAAGAAAAATCTGTTGATAATAGCAACTTTCTAAAGATAACCTCCAGTTTCCAGAGTTAAAAAAAACCCCAAACAGTTCTAAAACACTCATACAATCTCTGTTAGATTAATTGGATTTAATGAGTTTGACAGTGTTAATACTTCTGTCATGGATCAGTAAATATTTTGAATGTTGCTTCTTGAATCCCATAAAATTAAAAACAGTAATGAAAAATCAACTTAAAGTAGACCATACCTAACCTGTGTTCAACAGGCATCCAACCACCATTCCCTGTTTATAGGACTGAAAAAAGAGAATGTGTTATAACATGAAAAAACTGATCTCATTCAATGCCTTCTTCCTCATTACTCCAAACTTTTGCTGAAATTTCATCATTTGTTTTCATTTAATCAATAAGACTTCAGGTTCCTGAAATCAAAAATTAATTCTCTGTGTAAACCACCATGCTCATTATTGAACTGAAGCTTTAAACAATGCTCAGAGTAGAGAAAAAGCACTGAAGGTCATGACAAATATTTTGGTCCTGTCTCTGGGATCAAACTTTGCTTCAGAGCTTGGTCTTGGAAGCAGCTGAGCCCTGTCATTTTTTAGAGAATTCAAGGAAGTGTCTTCAGTCAGGGTAGCCTAAATCTATTTAATTCAGTTAATCCACAGTTTATGTTGCAGGGTTGAAATTTATCACCATTTTCTTCAAAGAGCAGTCCCAGAGACTTGCTGCATGTTTGTATTGAGTCAAAGGAGAATGTTCTCCCTTTTGTAGCATAGGGCCCCAACATCTCAGTCCTTTTGTGCCTAGAAAGGGAAGGATGAAAAATTTGCATAAATATATGGATATAATGAATTATTTTTTTTTTTTTAGTATTAGCCAACATTATTATTCCTAATACTGATAAATTAATTCCAGGTACCATATGACAGAATTTCTCTGAATATTTGCAGGTGTAAGCCATTTTATTCTTTCAGCTATTGAACAAGCTTCTTAAAAATTATTCACCAATAGAGCTTTGTAGTTATGTGGGAGTGTGTTAATTAAACTTTTATATGTGTAATGAATAAAAAGCCCGTAATCTCAAATTTTGTCTGTAGTGGCCAGGAGTATAGTGCTGGAAGACTGTATTTTACACCTTGATGTCATGACAAAAATATATCACGTGGCTAGAAAGAAAGACTATTTCCACTTTTCCTAGTGTTCTAGGGAAACTGGATTTTTTTTCTGTGTGCCATCAATGTCAGTCAAATTATTCAAACAATTTAGACACAATGTAGGGGGCAACAATAAGTGTTTAATTCAACAAACTAGCTTTTTTGCCTACATGCCATTGTCCTGTAGCGTCTAACTGTGAAATCATTTGGGAAAGCTTTGTGGATACAGGGTATCTGTTTTAAGTTTCTTAACCTGAATTTGAGAATCTTTGTGCCTTGCAGTCTGAACAAATTTCTACACTTTCATCCTGAAAACAGTATTATGCTTACATTGAAAAATCTGCTGCAGCAAAAGGTCTGCTGACTCACTGCTGTTTGCCCCATGGTGTTCATTTAGATTAGTGCTGCTACAGTGATTTAGTTCCACCTCAGAAGATAATGAGTCTAAATTTTATTTCTGTTAGTTGTGCAGGCATGTACTGCAGGATAAATATCTGCAAAGCAAAGGTGAGGGAACAGAAGAAACTGTTCATTTTGTAAAAATAATTTTAAGGTAATGATGATTCTTTTTCTTCTTTTTTTTTCACACACACAGAGTCTTCTGTCAATAAGCATCAAATAATGAATTTTGGGCTAATTTTTCCACTCCCTCCAAATGAGAAGTAGTTGAAGTTTGTTGTTATTTTTTTCAGCTGAGTGATCTGGATAAAAGTTTGCAAGCTGGTTGTAGGTGCAGATCTGATAAAATCATCCCCTACAGAGATAAAAAAGACACAGGTAAATATAATAGGACTGGTGCACTTGAGTGTTTTGCCTGATCAGAGTTTTAACTGACCTGTGCATTCAGGTTTGACTTTCAAAGTAACCCTGAAAGAGAGGTGTTTGAATACAAAAGTAATTGTAAGAGAAGGGGAGAAGGGCCCTGCAGTTTCCAGGCAGCTGCCCCTCCTGCCATCTCTGTGCCTTTAGAGTGCCCACAGCAGTGTCCCCATCCAGGACTGGTCTGTCCCAGTGCTCCTCTCAGCACCAGCACACAACAAAGGAGAGGCTGCTCGTGCCATTAGTGCCACAACGGGGCATGGGCAAAACCTTGCAAAGAGATTCAGGCAGTAAGTTTGCTTTGCCAGACAACTGAAACAGATAAAATGGCAGCAGATACGGCTTTTCTTTCTTTTCCTTCCGGGCATATATTTTCTTTCTTAATTTTGTCATTGTGCTATTTTTTCATAATTAAAAATATGTAAAGTGGCACATGGTGTCCTATTCGTTACCACCAGAACGAGGTGCTGTTCACAACAGGAATTTCTTCCTCTTGTAAGACAACCAAGTGGAGTGAGTGAACTCTTCTTCAACTTGTACTCTGGATAGGAGCAGAAGTGCTATTGATTGGCAAGCTGGCATTAAATCCTTCATCATAGAAGAGGCTTAAATAGTTTAACCTAGAGATCTTTAAAGAAACTTCTTTCATATCCACCAAATACCTCATTAACTCAAGAGATTTTAATCCCAGGTTGCATGTAAGACCTCATTGTGCCATAAAAATTTACTGCTTACTTAGTTGATTTAAGATGAAGGCCTGAAAATTAAATGAACTCAGAAGTGTGATTGTGTTTCCAAACATCCTACCAAATCTGGAATTTTAATACTACACGAGATATGCAATATGACTTCTTGTTTGTTTGTTTTGGTTTGGAATTTTTGTTTTTATTGTTCTGACCAAAGGGCTCAAAGAGTGCAATTGGTCTGATCAAGTATGTTTATCTATAGTGTAGATATCTGTATATGAATTATATCTCATTATAGTCGTATTGCTTCCCCATGGATTCAGAGCAAAGAAATACTTCTGATGCATTCCATCCTAACACAGACACCAAAACCAGGCCACGTAGACATATTCAAACAATAAACTATCCTGTTCTTCACTATTGACTCAGAAAAGAGTACTGGGGGCCAGCTCACCCATAGCTTTTATATTCTTTTCGGATGGATTTCACTGCACATTAACCCAGAGCTAGTTGAGGTTAATCTGATGAAAACCAGTGAAATTAATCTGAGGCAGAACAATGAAAAAGAGAGGCTGACCAACACAAATGCACACCTCTAAAAAAACCACAAAACAAGGTGCATGAGATCACCAAGGGCTAGGGAAGAAGGGACTTTGAATTAGTATAGTGTCAGCTGGTGGTGTAGGACAACAAAGGAGTCCTGGTGAGAGCAATCTGGTTGCCTTCAGATTTAAACACATGATGAGGCAATCTTATTTAAATATGCCAGAAATTGTGATCTAATATTGGTATTGTAAGTATCCATACTATGCTCTTGGTGTTGTCCTAAATCTGTTCTCTAAAACCACACTGCTGCAAGAGACTTCTCTCTCTGCAATACTGCCTTACAGGTAGTGGTATTTGAAATATAGTCCAGATTAACTTTAGTCATTCTGCATAATTGTTTTGCTTGAAATATAAATATTTCACTGCAACATTGATTGATGCAGATGTAGTAAAAATGATCAGGGATGTTCAGGTGTTCTTTAAAGATGAGTACTCCAAAGTAAGAAAACTAATTTCTCAGTTCATCAAGCACTCCAAGGAGCAACTCCACTGAGGCTGTAGCTGTCTCTGACGTGTGTTCATAAAGTGGACAATCTGAGAGTGCCCCTTTTCTCCTTTCTTTCTCAACAGTGTGCATTTGGCAGCTGTTATGTCTAACTGTTAAAATGGAATGATTATGCTATTGCATATTTCTCATTTTCATCAAAAAGGATTAGTTCGTAATCCTTACTACTATTTCATTGAGCTAACAAAGCTGCATTTCAACTGCAACAAAAATCTGAAAAATTATTACTCATTATGACTAGGAGACAGATTGATTTTCCCCTCCCCATTTTGTTTAAAACAAAAATGATTCTAGGCTTAGCAATAAAACTTGCATAGCAGCTTCTGCCACTTCAGGATACCTTTACCATCCTGTTATTCCCCTGAAGTATAGTCTTGGGAAGCTTAGAAGAGAGCAAGCAGAATGGCAGCATGTCAATATAGTGTATAAAAACCGCATATCCATAACAATTTTATCAGGAACCATAAACATAATACAAATACATTTGTATTTGAAAATGTTTTCCCTACATCATTGGAAAGTTTAAGACATGTGCCTAAAACTACCTCCTTGAGAATTTAGTAATCTATAAATACATCAAAGCAAGATAATATCTGGATCTGTATTGTATGGTATCCAAACCTGGTTCCACATAGTGCTTTCAGTGAATACAGTCAGCAGTATTAAATACACTTCCAAGGTCTCTTTTCTTATGATTTAATCAAGATTTGATATTAAGGAATACATTCTGTATTTATCATTTGGTTTAGTGTATATTAGGCTTTCACAGAGATGGTTGGAGCTGAAATGAAGCTCTGTAATATCAACTTCCATCCACTTGTGCTATCTCTAAAGTGCTTTTCCAAGCAGAACATTACACTCCTGCTTTCACAAGCATCCATAATTGTCCACTGATAGAAACATACAGAAATTCAATTTGCCTCCATGTAACAGGTCTCCCTACACAGGGTGTTTTTTCCTTCTCATGAAAATAGATGGAATAATGAGTATGGGACTGAAATATCAAGACAAAAACAAGCATTGGACACTTGCTCTGAATTCCAATTTTCCTGTTCAAACAATTTTTCTATAAATATTTGCCGTATTATTTTCTTTAATTTTCTTCCAGTCCTGCTCTGTGTTTTGTATCAAAAGGATGATAGTATTTTATACAATGTATAAAATGTCACTTGCCAAAAAGGAGTAACTACTCTAACAATAACATATTTCAGTGTAATTTGTCTCTGTACACAATGAATAACTGAGAAATGTGAGACAGCTGCTTAAAAATAATGGATATTTGTAGCAGTAGCCCTTGCGACAAGTACATTTTATTCTATGTCTTTTAGTTTATTTTTGCTGATGAGATCCCTTGTTAAATGGTTGCATAATAATAAATCATGTGTTGATTTTATTGATCAATTTAAACCCTACCAAAACAGTTGTGAGGGGTGCTTATCTCATGCACTATGTAGCAGAGCAGGGAACAAATACCCAGCTGGGTATTTAGTGAAAACAGAGAGCAGAGTGCACAAATGAGAACTATGCATCATCAAATGTTTCATTTGAAATGCCTGTTGCTCAGGTAAACTTGTAAGGTGACATTGTACCCATTAAAGACATCCAGAGAAAAGATGTTCTAATTATGTGGAGTGTAGAAGAGCAACTCGATGCACTGCCAGTCCAGAGAGAGGCACTGGAAAATGTGGGTAGTTGCTAGGCTGCTGCTGCCTTGTGACACTCAGGCACTTCTGAGGCGCAGGAAATTGTGCTGATCAATCGCATGAGAAAACTTCTTATCTCAAACCTCTCCCACACATTTCAGTACCTAGGGCTTTGAAAAGAGGAGGAAAAAAAAAAAAAAAGAAGTGCATAACAGCAAATGTTAGAGGAAAAATAGCCAATTAAATGCTAATATTCTGTTCTGGGTCATCGACTTGGTTTATGCAGTGTAGCAAGAAATGGTTTGTAAAATTTCAAGTGCTGAAAACATACTTACATTTTCTTTTAGACAAAACTAGGCTTGTTAAATTAAATTCATATTTTTGGGAAGATGAGGCTTGAGGTTTGCTCAGTTTTGGGATGGATTTTATCACACATGAAAAAGCCTGCAAATTGACTTTATGTTACCATTCCAAATTCAGCTGAATTATTTATGTGAGCATTTTATGACTAAATGCTGTGATCCACTTGGGATGTCAGAAACCATGGACATAAAACAGATAACTGGAGGCTCAACTGGTGTAGTGGTTGTAATAACACCAAATCATGTCATTCCATCTGTTGGACTCAGCAGTACCTGTGGATCTCTTCTGCTACATAAAGGCGCTTTTCCACTGAGTAATGGCAGAGGGCAGACCTAGTGGATCACCTGCTGCTAAGAAACCACTTCACAAGGGTACAGTGTCCCAAGCCAGAAAATACAGCAGCAGCAGTTCAGAGGACAGTAGTGATCAATACATCCTTCCAAAGCAGCAGATTCTTATCTAGGATTTCACTGGAGAAGGACATCTATGGAGTTTATCACAAAGCAACTCTCCATTTTTTTTCCAATTTTTCCAGACTTACTGGGACCAGGTGGCCCTAAACAGTTCTAGATGACTATATGTTTGGGGAATACAGATATTCTCAAATACAAACCCCACAGATCTATGTCACATTTGTGTATTTTTCTTTATTTGCCTTTCTTCAGACAGATAAGTTTCTGTTTTAAACCATGTTTTCAGACAGCGATAGTACTGCGAATAGCGATATAAACTTTCAAAAGAATGAAAAATTTTCTGTTTTTACAGTTCAGGAGACAGACTGAATATACATAATACAGACTTTTTAGATGTTCTGTGAACTACAAAAGGAACTTCTCATTTATAAAATACAGGTAGACCAAAAAAGGACAAGAAATCATTGTCTGCAATGTAAATGGTGGAGTGTGACACAGTGTGTCACAGGGTAATGAACAATGCCCTTTCAAAATTCATTCCTGTAATTAAGTTCAGCAATTCTGAATATGAATTGACCTTTAAGGATTGCTAGCTATTTATCCATATTCAAAGAAGAGTGAAAAAACTGGCATTTATAAAGTGGACATAATTTATGTTCCGGCAGCAATGGCAGTTTCAGCAGGATGGGGACCTAACTGCACTGTTCAATGGCTAAAACAAGCAGTATTCTTGTAAACAAGGAGAAGGGATAGATACATAAAAGAAGTTTTGATTATGAGATGCAGAGAATTAACACATGGTGTGAATTCTTCTGAGCCTCATGCCTCTGTGGTTCCTGGCATGCACAGTGAAAGTTTAAAGAGCTTTATCTATCTGCAGTATAAACAGGTCAGTCTGTTCTGAGGCAACTGAAAATTATATGTCCTGACAAATTTCGTATAATCATCCCTAATTGCAACCAAAGCTAGTACCAGACAGTTAGAGAATATACAAAATAATCCTCCCTCTCTAAGTTGTAGTCTAGGTGATATGAAATACATACATCAACCTAGAATATTGCCTACAGCAGTTTTCTCCAAAAGAGGTAAGTCTAATAAACCTGAGCCTCAAAAGCAGGGAGGTTGAAAGTTCCCAGGGCTGGTGTCCACCTCCAGTTCCCAAGCACACACACATCCATATTCTCCTTGTCATATGGAAAATGGTCTTGATTTACTGAGATGGAACTTCACTTTGGAGGCATTGTAAACATTCTAAAAATGTAAAGACAAGACAAGAAGACTGCTTAACAACAAAAAGTCAACTGGAGAATGGCTACAGTAAAAGTACAGACCATGTATGGTCCATCTCTTAGATATTTATGTGGCTGATCTGCAATTAAGACAGTACATGCATCATTGTTGCCATAGTTACAGTGGCCTTGAGGGGCACATACTGTATCACTCTTCTCTTGCACTTAAAGCAATTTCATCTATTATTTATATGATTACTGTTTCTTTCACCATTTCACCTCTGTGTTGCACTACCATCCAGTTGCTTCACTTTCCTGCAGTTCATTAAGCATGATTTGTGTGATATCAGATTAGACAGCCATGGAAATGGCATGAGATCATTTTCTATAGAATATTATAAAGCCTTCCATTATCTCATGTGAAAATGAATTCCAGACTGTGGAATTAATTTCTTCCTCTTTTTATAGATAAGCATAAAGTACAGTATTCTCAACATGATTATCAATTCATTTCCAGGAATGAGAGGAAATACAAGTGAATTCAGTCGCCTTATCACACGTTATAAAGGAAAAATTAATTGTTGTATGTATTTTAGTCTTCAGTAATTCAGCCTAGATGGAAAGTTCACCACAGCTCTCAGGAATTATACTGATTTACTGCTGGTTTACTGACAATAGCAAAGATCTACTCATCCTGTAGTTGATGTCTTGGGAAGGTAAAGAAGAGAAAGTAAGAAAATGTTTCTGTTAGCTAGTTTTGATTTTATAGTCTTAAAATATTTGTTTAATATATTGCAACATTGCAATATTGACTAAATGATTTGCCTAAAAAATAAAAGGAAAAATAATGCTCGAGTAATACCCTGCATACCTCAACACAGCAGTGCAAGCTGCCTGCCTTCTACAGAGTGAGCAAAGGAAAGGAAAAGTACCTGAACTTTTTGGACTGTGCTGGGCTGTTGCTGTGATGTGATGGTGAGACAAGGAGCTCAGGGAAAGCACAGTGTGCTCTGGGGTACAGGTTTTACCAAGCTCAGAAGCTGGAAACTTAAATAGTGCATGCCATTTAATTAAAATTCCTCCCTTTTTGTTATAATGGCAGTAATATACACTCAAGAATCATTTCTGTGCTTAGAATGGCATTTCTTACTGAGACAAGTGGCAGTCTTCATGATTTCATTGTGGGCTCTGTGTGGGAAGTTTTTTGATACCATGTAACCCCTTAAGAGATTAAATTATGCTTATAATATGGATAGAAACACATAGCCTTAATTCTGGAATGAACCAGTACTAAGAGTAGCGAAGGTATAGCAGCACAAGCTTTGGAATAGCACAGCATAAGCACCCTTAGCTTGCTATGTCCAAACACCCTTTTGAAAGTCACTCCCTTGAGTTATCAGTTTCTCTCATCTTGCTTTAGTATCCCAAGAACCTCAGCTTCAGATGAGGCATTTTATTACTGTCAGGTGACAGCCTAACCCAGTTTGGTATTAATCCTTCTCTAAATATGGGACTATCTCCTATAAAAATACGTTCAAGTGTCCCCACCAATCCAAACCCACAACCCTATGGTAACCCTGCAACACTGAACATTGACTCTGAACAAGACCCTTTGGATCTGACAGCCACCATTTCAAACCTAATGTCACATCCCAGATCCAGGCTGAACAAGGAGTTAGTTCCCTTTCACAAGAGTTTCTGAGGTTGCCTTTGCACCCTCTCATCCTGTTTTGTCAGATTAAGTAGGAGCATAACAGAGGAGAGGAGCCATTTGCAGGTAGGGCAGTATCAGCAGCCCAAGAGCAGAAGGCTGCCAGGCAGGACAGTTGTCACCTTGCCTTGCACAGCCCCCTTCAAGCACTCTCTTAATCTAGTTTGAAAACACATTTTGGTGTCACTCACTCATTTTGACACTAAGCTGGAAAGAGCTATAAGGGCTGCTAACCTCAGCAGTGTCTCATTTCATGTATGAGTAATAATTCCATATTCCCTTGAGGGAGATGAATGCTAATGGCTTGAAGCTGAGAGTGCTGAGCATTTAAAGCTTCTGCTGAAGTCATCTTCTAGCACAGAAGGCAGTCTAACAATTACACATTCTCCTGCTCCTCCTGGGATCAGGAGACAAATAAGGATCTATATTTTGCTGTAGTTACTAAAGAAGTTCCAACATCTTCTACAGAGAGGAAAAGTAATATTATGGTGCATTTAGATGACTACTTTTTATTGTTCAGATGTGCCCAGCCGTTCTCTGTCACTGCTTTCAGTCAAGCAATACCAAGGGGTTACAAACAGTCCACCTTTCAGTCAAAACACACTGAATTTCCACATATTTTTCAAGTCTTATCAAAGTTCAGCTAAATGTAATCCTACATCTCCTGCTGGTTCGTGGCAGTCCTGACTGTGCTGTTTAAGAATTAAATGTGTTCCTCTGAGACAATAATGACTGATTCCTGTATTCCAAGGGTGGCAGGTAAAATAAGTTTTCTGCACATTTTTTTCTCCCTTCAGTTAGAAAAACTAAACTTCTCTCTAATTATTCTCCCATTCAAAACAATATTTTGAAAAGTGTTCAACTGTTCCTGTGAGATATGTCACTTTTTAGTTCATAACAATCCAGCACTTGGCATTTAGTATAGCTCATGCACAAATGTTTTTTTAAAAAACAAATTAATATATGACATGGCCTTGTCAACAATGCTGATCCTATTTTACTCTTGCAGTGGAAAGGTGTGAGAATGGAAAAGCAGATGCTTTTCTCATGGTTGTTTAGGGGGAAAAACAAAAACACCAAGAAAATAATCAGGACCAGGATGAATTGTTTTCAGAGTGACTTAGAAGCATCTAAGCTTTTCCACACATCTAACATACTATAGGAATTTTCAATATAAAAACCTGGATGATCCTCATCTCTGGATATGAGTCTGTTCTCTTTCCTCATTCCTATGTTATTGGCTATTCTTTCAGGTATCATTCAAATGGTGTCAAGCTTCCTATTACTCTCAGGAAAGAAATAATTCTTTTTTCACAGCTGAATTGTCTTAGACTCATAGCTGACAATTTTACCAAATGAACAGATGGTAGCAGCAATATTACAATGTTTTTAACAGACAGAAGCTCAGAGGAACAGGGTCAAGAAGGAAAAGACTGAGGAGCACCATTTGTATTCTTTTACTCTTTTTTTTTTTTTTTTTTTACTCCCATAATCAGTAAGAGATTTATGCTAGGCATCTTTAGTAATTTCATTTAAGTATTTGCCTTTCCTCTTTGAAGAGTGGGAAGCCCTTTCAGGATGCATTTCATTCAGTTCAAGGTTTCCAAAGCCTCTGCTTTGCCCAGACCAGTGCAATCCCATGAATGGACTGCCAAGATTTCTGCAGAGCTCTGAGATGAGGGCATGGAACAAGACCTTCACACCAGCCTCAACAAAAGTTGTTGGTGGCATTCCTTGTAAAACTTGGGGACTTCATGCTGTGTGTGTCACCAGAAATCACAAGTTCTCATTGTCAGAAATCCTTGCATTATAGAGAAAAATCAGAATAAGCTAAAAGCAATAATAGCATTTTCCTTGATTTTCAGCAGTGTTAAGTGCTTGGAGCTCTTATGACTCGAGTCAGATTTGTGGGTACTAAGCACTTCTGCAAGTCATCATTTAACCTAAAATTTTCTTGCTTTTGTAATTTTTTAAATACCCTTAATACTACTGGCGCTTCTGTAAGAGTATGATAGCAGAACAGAGGATTTGCTTTCGGCCATATGACCTACTTTGTAGCTATTTTCACAGTCAATTATTCTTTTGGCTTCTCTATAATTTTACAATATTAAGACTTTTTTTTAAAAAAAATTAAAACCTAATATTTTATTGTGACATAGCAAAAAATATCCCCCTGAAAACCAAAAAACAATTGGCCAAAACTTCCGAGTTGTAACTATACGAGTGAGATACATGAATAATGTAAGATATAACGAATAAGAACTGATCCAAAATATTTAGGAATTGAAGATACAAACTGGGCTTCTTCAATATCATTGAATCTCAAAAGTGACCTTATTCTAAAACACACAGGAAAGTAATGAGAGCTTACACAGAGGCCACTGGGAGTTTCTGAGCATTGAGTACTTTTGAAATTAAAGTTATGTATTGCCATACCTGAAATAGTGATTTAGGCCCTTGGTGCACATGTTGATTTGAAAAAAACCTGTCATGATTTATGAGATCTTTCATAGGGAAGATGAGAAATTGCTCAATGTAACAATGTAACTTGAGGAGAAATTAACTTTTGGGAGAGAAGCAGGTTATCTTATCAGTTTCTGCTTTAAAATCAGAAATTAATATGCTTGTAAAATGCCCTTTTAAAGTGATTATTAAATAAATAACTTGGTGGATCTCAAATTTATGGAAAAGAGCTCTCAAAAATAACTTCCATTTAATTCTCTTGAGTGTTGCATTTTTATTAATAGATTGAATAACCACTATACAAACAAAAATTGAAATATTACACAAGCCAGCATGAGGAAGGCAATGCATAAGTTAGAAGGCCAAAAGACATCTGTGCCATCACCCTGTTTTGTCAGCCTTTGCAGTCATATTTCTCAAACTACATCCTCGTCACATCCATAGAAATACTGACTTTCCTTAATGTAGTACTTAATGTGGTACTAAATGTAGGGAAAGAGACAGAAATCTAAAAAGAATTTAAATCTTTCTAGTAACAGCCCACTTCTCTATCAGTGAACTCTCACTAGTTTTTGATTCCTCCTTCTCTTCACATTATCTTTTTGACTTGTCAGGGGCTGAGCCATTCCTGTCTCCAAAATGTTTTCTAAATCCAACTTGAGAACTGCAGTTTGAGCCACTGGAACTATTTGTCTTTTAGTGTTTTATTTGTCACCTAGGCTCAGGTACATGCAGAAGTTTCACTCCTCTACTTCAATACTCATCAGCTTTGGTCAAGAACCCCATTAACCTTCCCTTTGGCAACTTCTCAAGCGTTTTACTGTGCAGCACATTTCCAGGCTTCTAATTACAGCCTGCTCTGCACCCACTCTGCCCTATTAACATGCATCCTGACCTGGAGACACCAGACCTGAACTGATGACAGCAGTATCATACACCAGAGGTGGGTTTAGCCATATCTATACCAAACAGAGATGTAAAGTCATCTTTGCACTTCTCACTCAATTTTCTCTTGAATCATGACAGGAGTACATTAATTCTTTTGGAGAGTGCCCTTGTGAGCTCAATAAAGATGACTTATGATCAGATGAGTATCTGCCAAAAAACTGCACTCTCTGTTCAAGGCTACTTTGTACAGAGTTGATATAGTTTCCATTCATAAGGCATCATTATCTGATGCAGGTCACAAATTCTGTTCAGCTTCTTAAGAGCTGTTCTCTCCTATTTGGCAATATTTCACTCTATCCAGTACCATTGTTTTGCATAAACATATTTTTTGGCAGCTAATGTGACCCTTAAATTTCTAGACAATTTCACAGTTATTTCAGACTCCTGTGTTGAATTTTACAGTGCTGTCACAGAGTTTATGTGGAAAATACCATTGTAGTAGCAGATCCACATTAATTCTTCACACATTCTATGACATTAATTCTCTACTGCAAGTCTCTCACAAAATAAAGCACCTGACAAGAAGAGAAGGAAATTTTGTAAATTAATGAAACAGAAGGAAAAGGACCAGATGGGGAAAAAAACCCCAAAAACAACAAACAATTTTATTCAGATGCCTCAGTTCATTTCATGAGAAATGGAAAAATGCAGGCCCCAGAGACTGCCTGGGACTGACAACTGCCTGAAGAACAAATAGTTTGGTTGGTAGCATATGCCATAAAGGAGAGTATACTTAAAATTAATTCCCTGTCTTAGACATATGCCTTGGTGGTCTATAAATACACCTTAGATTCCTATGCATGAGTAGATTTGTAACTAGAAATCAATTCACCCAGCCACCCCTCTTGTATTTTTGGTACAAAGGAATGTCTCAGAGTCATTTTAGATATGACCAGAAGAGGATTGCCCTTTTTCCATACATTGGTTAAAACACTTTAGACAGGATGGGCACTCAGACAGGATGGGTTTTAGTGACCTGACTGTCTGGGATTCTCAAACATATTTTCTGCTTCCCAGACATGCATTTCACTTCATGACTCATTCTTTTATTCCATAACTTTTTCATGAAAATTTCATATACAACCCCAGAAAGAGAGGCCTTTGCTCAAGCCATGGGATCCTTGCCAGGATCAACCTCTATACCACAGAGTCAATGTTTCTCCTTCAATTCCTGTCCGTGCCTGTAGCTGCAGGGCAGAATAGGTCCAACAAGCAAGTTGGAGCAAACCTGTGATACAAGGCTAATGTTATGGATGTCTAAAAAGTCTGGAGTTATTCCTTTAAATCTCTTCCTACTCTCTGAGCGAGGGATGCTCTGTTTGGCCATAAGGTCAGGAACAGCCACCAAAGCTGTTGTGGAAAAGCCAGGTGCATCAGTTTGGATCTGGTGCTGCATTAGGTGCTGCTGCCAATGCCAAATACAATTCAAGCTGCCTCAGGTCTCTCAGGGTCATAGGATATCCAGTGTGGGAACTCTGTGTGGTCAAATATGGGAATGAATAAGCAATAAGTAAACGATCCCTTAGCTGGCTTGGAAATCTTGATTTCCCTTGTAAGAGGGGAAATAGCCACCCTTTACCTGTTTTAAAGATGGAGTAAGCTCTTTCCCTGTAATTTCTGTTTACTAAAGTGCGTAAAGTTAAATTAAATAAATATCCTTAGACTATAACTGAACAGCAAGACAGAAGAGAAAAAGCCTAGCTTCTCAAAGAGCTAATTGGACCAGGTAGAAATACTTTCATTCACCCATATTAATTTAGACATCTGTTTTCCCCTTATGTTGCCCTGTTGATACCCAAGTGATTTTTATTCAGTTTGTCCAGATCATCTAGGCAATGTAACAAAGACAAGACAATTTCTCTGTTCCTTGGAGCACTAAATTAAGCTAAAACAGCATGTCAAACTAATGTTCTTTCCTAGAAGAACATCATCCTTAAGCACCTTCATTATTTTCTGTTTCTACTGTACTTTACAATAGTATCCCATTTTCTGAGCTGAATTCTGTGGGCCCCAGTGTACACTGTTTAAGTGAGCTTAAAGATGTAGTTTAACAATTGTTCATTTTACCCTCCATGTTACACAGCTGTTAAATGACAGAGGACTAGTATCCTCAAAATACCCATTAAAAAAGTTTAAAAAGATAGAATGGGACCGGTGCTGCATTATTTGTGCTATTCCTTGTTCTGCTATACCTCATTTTACTCTGTCCAAGAAATATTATCAAGGGCAGCCTAAAAAGAAATGCAATTCTAAGGGGAAAACTTGACTGATTTGTGAACATGTAGGATAGTCTTTAGCTTTCAAATTGAGAAAAAAAATCTAATTTCTTTCCTTATTTTTTTTCATTGAACAAAATCTGAAAAGTGGTAACCTATTGCCTCCTGATTTAAATCGCAAGAAAAGAAGTAAGGCCCGATTAATCTTTTGTTCACAGCAGGTGAGATGCTTATATCTGACTTTTATAGAATGAATTTTATCTAATCAGTATAAATTTACAGTTTTTTAAATAACTGATTCATATGAACTCCATGTATCACATTAATGACTAACTTTGATTGCAAATCTCCGCAATGAAAATTAACGAAGACACCTCTCACACATTCCCCCTTAGACAGCCTGAAATCTTACTTGGGAATATTGCACAAGCAGCAAATATCTTATATATTGAATTCCTCAGGAATATGCCAAGAATCTGAACTGATTTTAGCAGTAAGAAAACTTTGGTGACTTTAATATATAAACATGACACTATTTGTTTATTGTGCTATTGCGTGAACATTGAGTTTGTCTCCAAGATCAAACAAATCCAGTAACTGTGACTCCATTTTAGCAACACGTTGTGCTGGAGAGGAAGCAAAGGTTTTGTTTCTTCAGTGGATATCTTTTTCCATCTCTGAATGTGGTAGTCAGGGACACTAGTTTTTGCAGTTCAAAGGTTATCTTATTTCTAAACCAGAATTCAGGTGGAACTCTAGGCTTCTAGATGCGAGGTGTTCCCTTCAGCTCTATTTAGCATGTGATTCTCTTGACTTGAGGAATAAAATCTGCAAGGAAAAAAACACATCCAACTTTTCAGAAATCAGAACCATCTATGTTCTATTAGAACATCTTCTCTCTCCTCTGGCTTTTGAAAAACTTCAGAAATTCTGAGCTGTTGTTCTCTGCACGCTTTTCATCCATCAAGAGCTGATTCATCTCACTACTTAATCTGGAGATAATATTGCCAGAGAGTTCCTCCTCTGAACTACAGGGATATTATATTCCTATCTTCCATCTGTTTCTCAATAGATTTTCTCTTACTTCAGGTCAAACTTTCCACTCACTTGGGACCAGTTAGAGCTTTTGCTGTCAGTCCTAAATAAGTACCGTGTTTTGATACACAAAGTCCCAACACTGTGGGTTTTTCTTTAAGGAGAAAGTCTACTGAAAGATATGAGTTCCTCATGTTTCAATATCCAAATTCCACTAGTTCTAGACAGTAGGCAGGAAAAACAACACCACAAGCTCTGTTCACTTTCTCCTTTTTCATTTGTATGATTGGGATTTAGGTATTATGTTTTCAGATTTGGATGCCATTTAGGACAAAAAGCTCATTGCAAATTGTACTTTTAAAAGGCTTGACACAAAAAAGGCAAAATATTTTTTTGTTTTGCTCTGTTTCAGTTTGCTTTAGATGCAAAATAAATCAATAAAGTATCAGCATTAAATTCAAATGGGGGTTCAACAAAAAGTATATTTATGTTATTGATTCATTTCCCCCACTCTGAGAAAAAAAAGGGCAATGCCACAAACCTCTTCAGCACATGAAACATTGGGGTTTTGCTTGAATTAACAGTCAGTGAGCCATAAAATTACTAAACTACCTTTTTCCTACTGTGAGTAGAAAAAAAGAAGGAACTACAGCATTTTTGAATCTGTCACAAAATGTGTTAAAGGGTTAAAAAACCTAAAGATGGGTCAAAGAAAAAATAGGCAGCACGTATGGAGCTAAAAAGCTTGATAACAAAGCAGAAGAAAAATATTGCATCTTGACTACCAAAGATTTTGCATTTTTCTCCAGTTGCAATGCCTGAATTTCTTTTTTGTATCCAGATTTTTGTTTTATTTTGCCTGATTTATCTTGTTTATTTTCTTTTTGAATGATCCTGCAGCATACTTCCCGGCACTTATGTAATCTACTTGGAGATATTTAAATCAGAAATTATGTGGATGTGCTGTTTCCAAAAGAATAAAAGAAAGGCAGTTCATTAGCATATAATTAATTAACAAATAGAGGCAAGGGTGACACATTCTAGAACAGTTATCTGAAAAAATGAGTGGTTCAGGGCTAAAGACAAGACTGTCCTGGGTTTCCAGAGCTGATAGTGACAGACCCGCTGGAAATTATTTCTACATAAAGAGGAAAGAGGGAATAACAACAAAGGCAGAAAAAGATCTTCTGAAACAACCATTTTTGAGAATTATACAATACCACCAATTTCACATCACTACAGCCTCAAAATTCCAAAGCTAGAAACAGCAGGAGAGATGTACACTGAAATTCAGCTAATTTAGAAAATAAATTTTGTACAAAATCCCTCTGTAAAATCTATTTAATCCCTGGAGAGAATTGTTGCTTAGGTCAAAAAGATGAAATTTTATCTATGCAAAAAAACCCAACCAACCAACCAACCAACCAACCAACCAACAAAAAAAACCTTACAGAATAAATTTCAAAACTGTATTGATCTTCATACAATATGCTGATATTATGCTTATTCATATAAGGCTATCTAAATTTGTTTTTTCTTTGTCATTCTTATGAAATATCTAAGGAAAGACCCTTCATATCAAGGTTCAGAATGATCTAATGTAAATCATTCTCCTAAACAGAAATATTCTGATTTCTCAATAGTGAGAATATATAAACCCAGTAAAATAATAAAGGTTGCTCAGTAGTTCTGCGGATTTTTTGTTTGAATGTCTAACAATAGACAGCCACAATTGTTTCTTTTAATCTCTAGGCCTAATTCAACAAACTATTGAACTGCCTGAATAGCACTGGATTTTAGCTTCCTCTGACTTGCAGAGGACAGACATAAGCTACTCTCCACTTCCCTCCCTCTCCCCCCACAAAAACGTGAAAACTCATAAGTCCTAGAAATTAATAAGGGGAAAAATATTTCTAAATGCTTCTCTAATATCAGGCTGTGTTATAGGAAATGTTATTACTCCAGTTTACCAGAGGTGTACCTTCAAGAAGAAACATTTTGCCAAGGAAACATGAAAAACTGCTTGGATTTCCAGAATTAGTTTTTAATCTTTATGTTTGTTACAGATTATTCATGGTTTTGGTATGAGTATAAACCTCACTTTTACTACAGTACAACACCACAGTTCCTTTGCAGAAGCACATTTGATCCAGCATAAAGAGAAGTGGCAAAAAAAAATTAACTTGGAAATCCTTGAGGTCTTCTAGTTTGGAAAGCACACATGGATAAGAAGGAATATCTGAAGGAGTCCACAGCCCTGGAAATCTTTTAAGAAGGGAAATGGCTTCCACTGGGAAGCCAAATTGTCCCATTCTGTGTCTTTAAGAATGAGCAAAACAGGGAAGTGAAAGGAAAGGCATTAGATATGCAACATAACTCTGGCAAAATGAAACACTCTGTACATAGTTTATTCTACAAATATTCAGATGTGTATTTGCAAAATAAACTCTTCATAGCTGAATAAACACTGTACATTTCGATTCTCAGCATCACAGATGGCACTTCTCTGGTATTTCTGTACTTATACAACTGCAGTAATCTTGCAGCATACAGAGTGTGATATTTGCATTAGCAAGAGTAGGAAAAGCAGGACCAGTCGAACAATGTAGAACATCTTTCATTAAAGGTTATGCATTGTTTTTCAAGAGATTTTTCTCACCTCTTAAAAGGGTGAGTGTGAAAACAAAAAGCTGTTTTGCAAATATTCTCAGGCACATAAGGGACATCTTGAATTCCAGCTGAGACTGAAGCAGTGGGGAGTCATCTCTGGGGAGTTTCAGTAACCAGGAGAATTGAGCACAGCACTGGTGAATCACAGCTGGTGCAGCACAGCATGTGTTCAGATGTATTTCTGACGTTCCCTCATTCAGGTGGGCTATGGAGACAATTCCTGTCCCTCTGCTACACCCCAGGCATGCCCAGAGGTTGTCTGGAGCACACCAGTTGACCCAGGACAAAACTGTGCCAGAAGTGAACTGGCAAACAGTGTGGGTATCCACATACACACCAGCTGCTGTGGCCACGCCTCTGCCTGAAGCAGTGACCCAAAAAAGGTCTGTCCTCTCAGCTAAAGACAGCTTTTGGACCTAACTCCCTTTTCAAATGCTGCATCAAGTGTTTGAGCTTTGTCAGTGGTGTGCTGTGTTAAGCAAAAGAGAAATGTGTGATACGTGCTGCCTTTGGCTTCCTCTGGCAATTTTAGAAAATCCTTCATCCTTAAATAATGGAAACAGGAAGAAAATATAGGGTCCTGCAATTCTGATTATTCATATCATTATCAGATACCTTGAAGTGCTGGAAACACACCTATTAGGTCCCAAGCAAAATAGCCACAGGTTGAAAAATTCCTGTAATCGAAACACTACTTATCTCCATGAATAAATACACTACAGAAGATGAAATACAAATCTTCAAATGGATTCTGAATATACTACTTTTTAACAAATTCTACAATGCATGGAAATTACTTTGAATGTACATTACTTTGCTCATTACTTTGAGCTACAATATTTATTTTAAATTATAGCAGAAGGATTCACAAACACTCCCTTGACCTTTCCAGCATGCAATAGAGTGGTGATCAGATTGCTCAGAGAAAAAAGAGTTTATTCTTTTCATCAGACTGTTTTCTTCACATGTGGGGGAAGGGGAAACCCAGCCTTATGTCTCCAAGCATCAACAGTTTTACTGCAAATATTAGTGCAACTCCAGTGCTTCAAGAGCCAGTGAGTAAGCAGGCTAACCAACAGAGAAATCCTTAGTTCATCAGTCTGCAAGGAGATTTTTGCAGTAAAAACACAACTGACTTAGCTGTTATATAAAATTATATATATATTTACTATCGGTAATTAAGTCTACGCAAGATTAATGTCTCTCTGCATCTGCTACCTTAAAAGAAAATCATCAAGTGTCAGGCAAAGCCAAGCAAATGTTCTTCCCTAAAAGTACATGTACCATGACACCTGAATTTTTTCTCTTTTTCTTGACAAACTCCCAGCTCATTCACTCTACATCTTCCCATTTTCTGAAAAAGCAGTCACTCAAGAAACTGCTGCTGCTGCACAGCCTGTAGCTATAAGGATTTCATAAGAGGGACTTGATAGAAAATACATAAGTTTTGATGTTAATATCAAATTATTCAACACAGTAAAAAAATACAACTGAGAAGAAATACTGGTGGTTGCTAGGTTGTTGGGTAACTGAGCAATGCAGTGTGGGTGATATTTATTTACTATAAAGTTAAAGAATTGTACATGAGGAAAAGTATTTCTAACAATACTTAACTGGCAATCTCTAGATTGGCTGCCAACCTCAGAGAAGAATCTTTAGATTAACTTCACCAGTTCAAGGTTTCAGGTCAGAACTAAATAACAATGACAAAAAAACCAACCAACAAACAAGCAAACAAAACCCTCCAAACTATCAATGTTGGATAAAACAGCAAGAGGAGAAAAGAGGAGAACAGAGAGAAAAACACACAGTCTGGCAGACAAAGATAACAATAGACAACAGACAAAATTCACAATATGGCATTGTGAACTGGTGATGTACTTTCATATTGAATTGGTTTTGTATTCCCCTCTCCTGTCCCATGCTGGGAAAGGATGTTGTACAACCAGTAAAGTCAAGAGAAGAGTTACAAGGCAAGACAGCTAGGTGGAGAGAGATTCTGTAGAGTGGGAATCTTCAGTCTTGACAAACATACCCCAAGTGAACTATAACAGATGTCTATGGTAACATGAGCATCTTGGAGAACACACAAACAGGAATGACATTGCTTCTCATGATACAAAACTAAGAGTCATCACAAGAAATTAGCAGGTGAAAGGGTCAAAGCAAAGGAAAATCTCCTTCAAACAGCACACTGTTCAAGCAGAGTACTCACTGTAATGAAAGATAGCAGGGGACAAAAATTTACAGGGACTCAAAAGACCATTACATTGATCAATCAATGTACATTATCTTGGTCCAGAAATTTATTTGGTTCAGAAATTTCTGTCGTACCACCGGGAGAGTACACTCCTGTGTATATCCAGTGGTCCATGATTTTTTGGGTACAGTAGTTCAGTCTTGCAGGACCCCTTGGGACTCTGATATGTCCTCCTCTCTTGAAAATCTTTGTGTGCACTGAATGATATGTGTCAGCTATTTTAGACACCTTCTTTATTCCCACAGCCTGAGGCTGTGCAATCACAGAATGGTTAGGTGAGAAGGGACTTTAGAGGTCATCCAGTCCCAGCCACCTATCACACAGTCAGAGGTTTTGTGAAGGCCCCTGCATAGTACTGCCCAAAAAAAGGGCTGTAAGCTGCTGAGAGTAGTCCAGAAGTTTTGGTGAGCAAACAACAGCAGAAAGTTGAAAGTGTGGTGATCTCCAGAAAAGATGATTTCAGTGGATTTGGCTGCTTTACTCAAGCAAACCCACACTAAGATCTGAATTTTTTCGAAAATTAATTGCCTGGGCCCAGAAGAAGACATGCTGGTGTCTTCCACTTCTTGTTGCATTTCTTTCCCTGCTCAAAAATTAGTGTCCTAAAAGGACATTTGTGCTGACAGAACTAACTTATTCTGTAACATTTTCAAACAAAATATTTCTTTCTTTTGTCTAATTTTTCAGGAAAATTGAGTAATTTTCATTTAAAAAAATTCTAAGAAAATGCAGGCTTAGATGGTGGAGAATTTCAGATTAAACATTTCCAAGCATGGCAAAGCCATAAGCAGCAAAATAGATTTTTAAATAGGATATTGTAAACAATTTGAATTCTTCTTGATACTATTGGTTTTATCTTTCAGGTTGGCATGAAGAAAGGTATGTAGGATAATTTTTAATAATAAAAATGGCTTGAATTTGATAGAAGGAGCATTTGAAAGTACTCATGAGTGACTCAACTAGTTTTTGAGACCCCTTTAATCTCAAGTTGTTATGGTTAAATCAGGAGAGTTCTTGCTTTGGAGGAGGCTGTAGCTGATTGTACTTCTGACCCTCTGATAGAGAAGACATTATTTTAGTTTAATTTCCCACTGAAACTGAGTTTGAGCAAAATGCTAGGCTAAAATGCTGCTATAGAAGTGGTAACCTCCAGCAGAACAGCCGAGCTGACAGCTGGGGATGATAATGCCTTAAACTACTGCAACAAGATTTGCTCATGTGTCAGAAACCTTGGAGACATCCAATAGCTGGCTGGCTGGGAATAAGTCACCCTTCACAGCACTTCAGCATTTAGTTCCACCAGCTGAGGCCCAAAGCTGCAAGCTCTTTCCAGGCATAAAACCCTTCCTTGAAGCGACCAGTTCTGCATGTCATATAAACAGGCATGGGGTCAGCTCAAGGATATTTACTGCAGCTGGGTTGAGGCTGGGCAGGGCTGTGAAAAAGGAAGGATCTGGAATACATTGAAGCGACAGAAGGCATTTGTTGCTCAGTTTTTCCTGCCAGGAGAGCTTGTTTGCAATGCTGGCAGTTAAGACATTTAATGAAAAAACAAGATGGGATACTAGCAAAGGTAGGACTGTTGGTACAGGCAGCAGAAACTGGTTTTACTCCAGTAAAACCATCTTGCACAGTGAATTAAGGATGTAAAGATATCAGCCTGATATCCCAACTCAGATATCCCAAACAGGAGAAAATTACCTTTGACTCTCCCACTTACTTTCTCCCTCTCCAGCATGGTTAGAATTGGGAATCATTTAAAATTTTATTTTCACTGCAGAATTTAACAGAGAGATACCCCTTATTCTATATCCTTTCTTATACCCTGTGCCCTCCCGGGCTTCCCAAAACATTCTTGGGGCTTTAGGTCCAAAAAGAGCTGGAAAACTCCAGGGAAGGGGTTTGTGTTCATCAAAAACTTAACTAGAAATCAAAAGCTGAGAGTCTGTGCTTTCAAAACAGAATTTAGCTCAATATATTAGTTCCTGTTAGTGTTGATACAAAATTTTCAATAAGAATCAAAAGGTAGCTGTTTTGTATTAAAAATTAAATTATATAGTAATCCTCTCTTAAGTAATATCCTTTCTTAAGAATTTCACAGGCATTTTTTCTACGTTCACATCTGCATAAAAGGAAGCAGAATAAATCTAATAACAAGAGTTACTTTTCCTTAGTTGTAAACTGATGACAGAAGAACAGGTTAAAGAAAAGTTCTTAAAATCACATTTAACATCCTGCAAATTACTTTAAGAATACACAAGCCTGACAGATTTCATACACAGTCAGCTGTAATACCATGTGGTTTAGTCATGTGCCCAAGCACTAGGAACAGAGATGACCAAATCGTATCTAGTTAATTATCTTTAGGCATTACAATAACACTTTATAATTTATTTAGTTTTTACAAATATTGCACATAATCACGAGTTGGGTTAATGAAGTTATAAGATATCTTTTTCTCTTGACACCAGCATTATCAAGGCTGAATGACAAAATTAGACCTTAGACCCTTAAACTTTCACAAACATATATATGTATGTATGTGCACATATATATATTATTACTAGGTTTTATATTGTGAGAAAGGTGAATCTCAGTATTCAGGATATTTATAGGTAGGTCCTGGAATTTCTTAAACTTAGAATTTTGTCCCAAATTTAAGTATTTTAGATCCTAATTCCAAAATCTCTAAATAGCATTCAATCAGCTGTTCCATACTTCGTGGTATAACAGAAATAGAAAGCTTGTAAAAGAAAACACTGGCTCAATGGAATATTCAATCAAGCAGTAATCAGGCATATTGCTGAGAAGCAATGGTTTTCTTGTCCTTTCATTTTTAATTATTTTTTTTTTAAGAAAAGTAATGAGAAACAAGAACAAGTGTCAAAGGAATCATTTTTGCACATATCTCAAGAGGCAGCAATAAACTACCAGTCCTGGAGTTAATATATTCAGAGCTCTGAAACACACGAACAAAAATGGCTTATTTTTTATCCAAAATTTGAAGTATCTAATCAAAGTCGCTGCTCCAAAACACTAACAGATAGCAAATGGGGGGTTTTCTATATTTTTATAATTCTTTTTATTCATTCAAGTGCAGGAGAAAAGAAGTTGTTATACCTGTACCTGGCTGATACAGGAACAAAAACCAGTATAGCAGAATGCCTGTGTGAGATGATTGATTCGATTGACATTGTTTTGAGAAGAAATATTGCACCTCTCCTCTGTGTTCTGTGACACTTTCAGCATTTTCCTAGAGGTAAAGCATGTCCTCCTGTATAAGAGACTCAGATACCACAGTTCCTTTTGACTTCCAAGGAGTTCCATGTTGCTAGGGATGGTAGTCATTGGGTAACAGACTGAGAAAGGCTCAAACATAATGGCAAAATGTATTTTAGGACCAGTATATATGTATAATTTTAAGTGTCTGAGGGAAGAGAGGGAGAGGAATTAAGCATTCATGCAGTTTAAAGGAATTTACATTAAAATCAATGATCTTGTATGTCATTGTAGTCAATAAAATGGAGACCTCTATTTACTGTGCAATTCCAGGAAACAAGAATTATAAGGAAGAGAGCTATAAACAGTATGAAGAATATAATTATATTAGATGTAAGTTTTCTGTTATTCTTGTCTGGAATAATGTATAAAGTATGCATAATAAAGAAGCAAATAGCATTCAGGGAAGAATAACTTGATAGAACTGAAGCAACTTTCAGAATATTTTAAGGGAGATAAGTCTTTATTTCTAATGCATGAAAAAATAGAATACTCAAAATTTAAACCAAGGGAAAATAGTTTATCACCCAGTATGGGTGTAGCCAAACTAAGGAATTCATTACACACCAAGTCATTTTGTCCTAGAGATGAAATAGATTCAAAGAGCAGTTAAGAATTTTATTTTGGTACAAAGAATCACTGTAATACCCTCCCAGAAGGAGGTCAGACTACTGTGTCAAGACCTAATCCTTTCTAATCATTTCCAGCTCAGAAGAGGCCAGAAATAGGTTTAGCCTGCATGGAGTAAGTGATTCCACATCTATCTGTAGCTGGGCTTGCATGAGTCCCTGATGTGATATGATGCCAAGTCAGAATGAATACAATATTTCCTGTGTCATATCACACATAACAGGACCCACTGACATTTTCTTCAGGACTATTTAAAAACTGCTTGAAACTTTTTACCTTTGAAATTGTTGGCCAAGAAGCAAAAATATTTACTATAAGAACTTCTCTCTTGGAAAGTATTTTCTTCTAGGAAAAATCTGTGCATTGTAACAACAAATAGGATGTGCTTTTCAGCACATTGATATTTTAAAAGAGACATAAGAATAGTCAAGTAGAATTTAAAATGGAAAAAAAAAAGTTTAAATTCAAAAGAGAACAGATGTGTTTCTGAGTCTAAGCAGCACTCTGCTAGACTGTCTGCTGGCACTCCTGCCCCAAGCACCCATATGATCATAAAAAAGGATATGTTGGCTGCCTACATTCATGTCTATGTTTTCAGATGGCACTCAGCCTGTTCACATACTGATTGGGAGCTTTGGTATAGGAGTGGGTGCCAGGGTGTTTTGAGTTTAGATGGGCAACTTGCATAAATAACATTACCAATGTCATATTGTTCACAGAAAGTCCTGTGAATATGCCAAAAAATCATAACAGCAGTTGAAATTATATTTTGCAGAAAAAATAGTCTGCTTTAGACAGGCAACAGAAGGCAGGATACATCACACTGCAAAGCAATAATTACATGAGAAGCCTACTTTTTCATCACTGGATTCAGTCCTGGAGTTGAACATGCTTAGAGATGTGTAAGCTTTCATTAAACAGTAAGCATTCACACTGAGAGGCTGATTCACCCTTTCCAAACAGCAGTATTATCTTCAGGTCCACAGCAGTATCTCAGGTCTTCAGAAAGATTGAGGTGTTGGAGGCTTTCACATCATTGCACAGCTACAGCCAGGTATCACGCAGCTACAGAGAAGGGTTTATCTCCTGCCTCCTTGGATGTACTGCAGAGAGAAATAGAGAGAAAAGGAGCCACTTTCATGTGCTGTGACACAACTGCATGTGAAAACTCCCCTTGTATTTTCAGTATGGTTTTGTGGAAACTGAATCGGGTGATCACCCTTATTCCAGTACAGTTCTTATCAATTCTTTTAGGAATATTGTTTTAAAAGTGCCATCAAAAGAATGTGATTCCTATGGTACAGACTGTTGGAAAGGAGGTTTAGGAGCAGGAGGAACTGAGCCACAGGCTTTCACCCAGCAGGTTGAAGAAGGAAGACTGCTGAATGGAGAGCAGGAAAAGGAGGGAATATGAATCACTTCAGATCTTCTCACTAAACTGAAAATCTATAAATATTTTCTTAATTGTTTTTTTCACAGTCTAGGATTTTTTTTTTAACTGAGAGATTTACGGAAGAATAAAATATTTTTCCTATAAAACCATTAAAAGTGATAAAAAGTTAACCAATGCATTGCAATTGGTTAACATACTTGTGTATTTGCACTAGGCAACTATAGTATTCACATACATATCTGTATCTAATATTTTTTTTTTGTTATTTCATATTCCTTCTGATATTCTGCTTCCCATTTTCTCTTTTGTCTCACCTCCCCCTGGAATTAGGTGAGCTGAGGTTAAAATCTTGTGTCTTAGGCTGAGGCAAGAAGAAATTAATTTAAAACATTAATAATATCCAGCTTCTGTTCTGCCACCCTAGATATAAGCAATTGCTATAGTTGTGTTTTGCTCTAGTTGTGTTTACTTTTTCTTTGTTGTCTTTTCTGCAGCACACAATTTCCATAGACTTTCTCAGCTAGACAAGCCACTTAAAGAAATGTCGTGTTTAAAGTAATGCTCATCCTTACAACTTGTCTTCATGATCAAGACCAGTGCACCTGGTACTCATGAACAAGGCTTAATTTAGACCTTGAAGTTAGTTCAAGAGGGAGTGGGATCACCCCATGGCTTGCACTGCACTCCAAGATCATGGCAAGTTGCCCTTCTGAGTTTGGTGGTCTTGGGATCATGGTCTATTCAATCACCAAAGACTGATTGGAGCTATTTTGCAGAACTATAGCAGGTGTTTTTTTATACTGGACTTTGAAGCTGCCAAAACCAGAGTTTGCTGTTTTCACTGCAATTTAGATACCTAGTTACATTTAATAAATTTATTTTTTATAAACTAAGCAAGCCAAATGCACTCTTTTTTGAAGAAGAAGCATTTATTGATTTAGAAAATAATAAAACCAGCTTCTGTTCCTATGATCTTCTAGGGAGTTAGACATAACCAGTAGAACAGAGCTCAGGATTTTTCTGTGCCGATCCCAAAATGAATTAAAATGGCTTATCTACAAACACATAAATATGCTATTTATTCAGCTACAGGATACATTCTCCTATTTCTGGGTGATGGAGGTAGTAATTTTCAGAGAGCATTGCAATTAACATGTTTGACAACTGGTTTGTCTGTCTCCAAATCTCTGTACTGACATGTGATGTCTGTCATTGAGACAGGTTTATTGTAGCATATGATTTATGCATCCTTATTTTGCATTTAATTGCTATGACACATCATAATCATAATCAGAAACCAAAACTTTAATCAGTCCTAACGTTTGTAAAAACCCCCAAAACTCTTAACACTTGCGCATGGGGAACTGCAGAATTTCCTAAGTGCAAACCAAATTAACATGACTGCTGAAGTTGCTAACTTACACCCTGAATTTTGAATAATAGCTAATGTGCAAGATTCTCAGTGCTTTCAGCAGCAGACCTGCTGTAACTAGGAAGGTAGGAGGCACCTTAAAGCTACCTCTGGTGCCAATAGCTCTATGTCATTACCAGTGACAGACTCCCTCAGTCCCGCGGGGATTTGTTGTCAGACTCAGTTGGGCTCAGAAGCTGGCACACTGTTACTGCTCTCCAGCTCCAGCTGATTTGCCTTCTGGATAGCTAGGACTGTATGCAATCCT
>VWZU01005069.1:515533-580699 GCA_013397095.1 Sterrhoptilus dennistouni | reverse complement strand
TGTTTTTTTTTTTTTTTTTTTTGGTTGCCCTTAGGTAGGAATCAGTCACAGAACACTGCCACCAAAGAGATGAAATATACAGAAATGGAGAGAGCAATGGCAGAGAGCCACATTAGCCTGTAACTCAGTCTTAAATGTAACAGCTCAGTGCCAGAGGTTTAATTTGCTTAATATTTATATATTTAATTTAATGTCCTTAAGCATATACTGCCCATTGATTTTTCCTGTACAGAGTCTACTTTACCATATCTCTTCTTCCTGGATTTATCTTCACTCACAAATACCCTAACTCCCCATCCCTGTCCCAGCAGCGCAGAGGGATGGGGATTAAGAGCTGTGATCAGTTCATCCCATGTTTTCTTTTCCACTCCCTCCTCCTCAAGGGAGAGGATTCCTTGCATTCTTCCCTTGCTCATCATGGGGTCTCTCCCACAAGGGACCTCTCTCCATCAGTTTTTCCAATATGAGTCCTTCCCACGGGCTATGGCTCTTCATGGAGCTGGCTCTTCCCAAAAGACAAAGTCTTTCAGGAACACACTGCTCCACCACAGGTCCTCGACAGGGTCACAAGTCCTGTCAGTAAACCTGCTCCTACGTGGGTTTCTTGCTCCACAGGGCCACAGGTCCTGCCAAGACCTTGCTCCAGTGACAGCTTCCCACAGGGTCACAGCCTTCTTTCAGGCATCCACATGTTGCAGCATGAGATCCTCCACAGGTGACAGGTGCTCCTGCTCCTCTCTGGATCTGCACGGGCTGCAGGGACACAGCAGCTTCCCCATGGTTTGCACCACAAGCTGCAGGGCTATCTCTGCTCCAGCACCTGGACCACCACTTCCTTATCCATTGACTTTGGTGTCTGCAGAGTTCTTTCTTTTGCATATTTCCACTCTTATATCTCTCTCTGTCGCACAGTTCTTTCCCTTCTAACAGAGCAATCTGTTATCTTAGAGGTGCTGCCACCATCACTAAGGGGCTTGGCCAATGACAGTTCTGTCCTGGCTGTGTCAGACATAGGGAAAGCCTCCAGCATCCTCTTATAAAAACCACCTCTGTAGCTCGCCCTGAACTAAAACCTTACCATGCAAATGCAATGTGCAGGTACAACAAGAAACATCTGGAGCACAAACTAAGAAGCAAAAGTTGCCAGCCACATTGGGTTGGTTCCAAGGTCTGCAACCAGAAAGGGGACCTAAGTATTTAGATTTCAGCTGCATTAGGAAATTTAGCACTGGGCACACGTCTGATCCAAACTAGAATTATGGTCAACGTAACAAAGCAGTCCATTTTTCTTCTTTGCTGCACAAGAAAAAAGATCACTCTAAATTTCTGTCACATTTGCCTAAAATAAATTTGGTCTTTAGCTTTGCATTATTGAAATTATATAAAAAATTAAAATAAATATTTTGTCTCATGAAAATTATTTAATGACTGATATATTGTTTGTCCTTTTTCCTTTACCTTCAAATTTTTCTCTCTGTTGAGAAAAATCGGATTTGGTTGTTTTCTGTTTATTTTTTTCTAAAACTACCATCTATTTTAGCTGTAACAATCAGCAAAAGGGCAGACTGCAGTATCAGGTACTCAATATAGTCTGGATTCACCAGTTAGCATTTTACAGAAGCCTTTAGCCACGTGAACAAGAACATATTCTGGAGCAGGTGGCCAACAGGGCGTGAAATACTGCCAGATGCTGTGCATCTTCATCTTCTGATTATCTGTCACTCCACCTCTGGTGCCAAAAGAAAGAGAAAAGCAAGAAGGAAGATGGAAGAATAAGGAGAGCAGATATGAGGTACAGCATGCCGGATTGAACCCACTTGGACATGATATTTTGGTTTCCAAATGGCAGGATGTTGAGTTACACCAGAACTTCACTTGCTCAACAAACCTAGCTGGGTTGAATTGCACATGCCTGTCTGACATACTCTGGCTTTCCTACAGTGAAATGAAAATTCTAGCCCTACAAAGCCTTAAGAAAAATATCCTAAAAATTAATATGCACGTACTCATTAAAATTTAAATAGAAATTATACTCAAAAAATTCTGTTGTCTTTACATTTGACCAGAAAGCCTTGCTTATATACTGGGAAAATTATATCAAGCATCTACAGAAAATTAATTTTACTTTGAATAAATCCCCTTACTGAAACTCTTGATTTTGTTCTTTCAGTTCACTTTCTGTCTCCAGAAAACATGAATAGATATCTAAGCTTTTGCCTTTTCAGCAGGAGTAAAGTGTGGATATAAATAACAGACATTGACTTGGGGAATTATAATCATGAGAGTGACAGTCTCGAAAAAGGAAGCAGAATAATTTTGCATAAGAAAATGATTTTTCAACAGATTAAAATAATGGGAGTTCTTCCATTGGCAGTATTTGATTGCTTCTAAACTTATTGTCTATTTCTCAAAAGGAAGCAGAGTTGTCTTAATGAGTCGTCTTGGTCTCAGCCTTCTGACAGAGTTCCTTTTTAAAAGACTTTTCTTCTTCCATTTATAGCCAACCCACAGGTGAGACAATCTTGTATGTAATGTAAAATTCTATTTTACTTTCCTGATACTCCAGATAACAAGCAATGAGGAAGATACTTAATTTTAAAACAACCTTGGTAACAAGGAATGGGAAAGAGAAGGAAGAGGCAAGAAAGGGAGAAATCAGAAAGTGTATCACTTTGCCCTGACTTTTATATGCCAATTATGTGGTTACAAAGGTGGCAAGTGGAGAAATTGGGTGAAGGATCTATGGATCAATGGATACATCATGCTGGGAAGAATGCTCTTATTCTCATCTTCTCTGTGGATGTGTTTTGTTCAGAAGGCAGAGTGGAGGCTGGGAAAGAGGAAAAGGAGATTCCAGGGCAAGTGAAATGAAGAAACAGAGTACAACTGGATACTGGTAAAATTGCATATGTTATTTGATGGGTGGGCCTGTTCACAGAGAGAAATAACTTTAAACACTTTCATGTAAAAAATATAGGAGGAATAGATATCTAAACTGTCTCAATGTTTCATCCAAGGGAAAAATAAAGAAAACCAGATTCCTTTTTAGAAGTTTTCAATAACTACTACATCACATTATGAGGCAGATTTTCAAAGTTGTGCTCAGAAATGTAGCCATGTGACATCCCTTTAAAGTCAGTAAAAATTGCTCAGTTAAGTCTCAATGCATTGCTTGAAAATGTATCTCCCTCTCTTTGGGAGGCGGAAAGTGTTTTTGTATCCCTGCTTTGGAAAGTTTTTAGTTTTTTAGGAGACATTTCCCTTTCTTCTTTGTATTTTACCATTTACTTCCAAAACACTGTACTCGTTAGGGAACTTTTTATATCTTAAACTGTGTTTGCAGTATCCTTTCAGAGGGCTCTTTCTGAGATTACAGGATTTTTGTTCTCTCCAGTCACGGTCAAAAAGATTTTAAACTATTTTTTTCCACTGCTAGCTTACAGGTATTAGTCATGCTTTACTCCAAGGCAGATGCCTAAACTTATTCTTGAAATGACTACCCATATTGTTAGAATAATACTATTAATACATTTGAATTTAATTAAGCTTGAATTGTTAAAGCTCTGTCAGCAATTTCATTGCAAACCAGAAAATAATTGAGCAGCTACCGAAAAGATACTCAAGATACCAATGCATAATAAAGTGTATTATGACATAGAAAAGGTATGAAACTGAAACAATCTGTGCCAACACAGGATTAATGAAACTGTATTCTCTGCTCTAGTTTCCCTCAAAATCTTGCAGCAAACAAGATGATGCATTTCTCCCAGATTTTCAAACCTCTCATATAAACAAATCTTAAAGTGCTTTTTTGTGTGTGCATGTTTTCCCTGTACATTTTAAATGCACAGCAGTCATTTGCCTGGTCCTAAAGAAGATAATAAAAATTCATAATATCCCAATTATTCTACACAGAATACTACTAATGAGGATATTTCCATAATATAAGATGCTGTAGAACTGACAAATAACAAGAAGTAAGTTGGTTGGCTACTATATAAATAAAGTGGGGAAAAAATCAAACATTTTCCTGATTTTTTTAAGGCTTCATTTTAGATTTAACATAAGGATATTTCATCTTGCCATTTTAAGCCTCTAATTACAGTTACCATCCTTTGGCTTGGCATCCAAATCACAGTCTGATGAGACTTATTTTTATACAAGGAGACATCATACAAGGAAAGGTCATGCTCTACGTAATTCTGGCTTTGTTTTGCTGCTGCAGCCTATCATAATATGAAATTTTATCAAACTCTAAACATATTCTTTTTTAACATATTTAAGAGAATAATTAAGGCCAAATATCATGTTGCTTAAATTAAAGGGAGAGAACATGAATCATTCCTTTCACTTCTATAACAGAAATCTAGGGCAACCACGATAAAAGTCACAAAGGCAAAACACATTGCTCTTTATATGAAGGAAGAAAAACACCACATTTTCAACACAAGTTACTTTAAATATTACAAAACATTTGAAAATACTTCCTCAGCTGCTTCTTGCAATGATAGAGGTTAATGAGCATAGACGAGGAATCTCTGTCTTCTCTGCATGTTGAAGAAAAAATATTTTTTCCAGTCACAATTTCTAAAGAAACTGAGGCTCTTACCGAAACTGCTTTAATTGAGACATAGTAGAAAGTAAGATTTTTGAAAGATTATTTTGAAAATGTTTTTCCTACTCTATTTCCTAGAGAACCTAACTCTCACAACATCCCCTTGTAAGAGAAGGACTAGCCTGGGTTCATTCTTCTGCCTCTGCTTCCTTGCATCTTATAAATACCTACATGCAGAGCAAGTTCCATTTTTAAAGGAATACTTGGGTGTCCAAAAATGTCCAAAGATGTATTTAATATTGTTGAAGCATTTCTTAGCAGTACCATGGAGTGAGACAGCTTTTGGTTTTTGCAAGCCTGCTAAACAATGACCTCCCTGTATGACTTATTATAATTGCTCAAGTCACATGGAAGGAGAGGTTTGGGATGTCTCATGCATGTATGTAGTGACTCTACTATGTCCAAAACAAGTCCACCAGATAGCCAATGATGACACAGAGCCCACAGGAAACCTGTGCTCTTCTGCACCAGCAGCTGGAGGCCAGGACATCAGAACTGGCTGCAGACGACTGCTTTTAGGCATCTAAATCCCTGCTCCAAAGCCCACGGCAAAGCACATGTCTCCTCACTACCAAATTCCTCCTCAGTCATTGAGGCATCTTACCTCATCATGTCTTGCATTCCTCAGGACAAGCTAAAGTATATTGGTAAGATTACAAATATGTTTAAAAAAAAAAGATATATCACCAAGGGCCCTAAGGTTTCTTTTAAGTCCCATATCAAGGTCATTAGCCATTTGAACTCACAGGACTCGGTTTGTCAGGTTTTGTCTAAGAGAAAATTATTCATAAATTTGAAAAGTGTAGCAGAACATATTCCCTACTAAGAAAGAAGACTTGCCAGGATAGTTAGATGGATTCTGATACTTTCATGCTTCATTATTTCCACCAAAAGGAAGATAGTGTTTATTTGCAGAAAGCTTATCGACTTCCTCAACTTCTGCCAAAGTTCAGTAATTCCAAGTAGTCTTTTGTGCAGAGAATTCTGAACTTTTGCAGAGCTCTCATGTCGTATTAAGATAACTAAAATGTGTTAACATTTCTAGCTACATTATGTATGAAAATGAAGGTGGAAATAACATTTAATAATAAAACAGCAGTGGGTAGTGTGGATTTGATTACAGACTGAGTCTGCATCATCTCGTTTGGCTCTAAACTGAATCCATACCCTGATGTATCAATGATTAGGATGAGCAGCACAACAGCAGAGGAGAAAGAAAGGGAAGAAAAGGAATATATATATATATATATATATAGAGAGAGAGAGAGAGAGAGAGAGAGAGAGTGTAAAATGGGTAGTCTTCAGCTCTTCAGTATTCCAACATAAATTTTTTCTGGTAATCAAAAAGCTGTCACAAGTGTTCCGACAATATATATCTAAAGCAGGAAATTCAGACCTAGAATAATGTTGTATAACATTGTATACAACTTCATATATATGTTGTATAATAGCAAAATGTTGTATGAAGAAGTCAGTAAGTGTATATTAATAATAAATACAGTTATATAAATCCAAACCTGGCTTTATGTGATTTCTAAACAAAAGAAAGCTAGATTTATCACATTACTTGACAAACTATATGGTGAGGATGAAATTTCTGATTGAGTGAGGCATTTAAACATGTATATAAACTCTGCCACATTCTCAGGTCTGATTAATTTCTAAGTTAAGCACATCCTTAAATGATTGCACTATCAAAAGCAGCACTACATTTCCCTTAAAATGCAAATTAAATGTGTCAGCTTTCATGGGGTTTTAGTTAAATTTTCTCATTCATCTTTATTATTCTGGATGAAGAAAGAACTGTCCTCTTCACTTCCTATGGAAGTAATAAAAAAAGTTACAGTCCCTCACCACTAACCTTGAGATAAACTAGCAAGCTTCTGCACAGACAATTCAGGCAAAGATATCAGCATGGCTCTACAATTCTGCACAACAGACACGGCAGAAAAATTTTCGTAATACTTCAACTCATAAAAAAAGGCAAGAAATCAGTAAAGTTACTGTAATTTATACCATCTAAGGATCTTCCCAGTATTCTCTACTGGACATCTTGACTCAAATACAAAACTGTATACAAGGGAACATTTTACGTGAGCAAAATAATCAGAAAAGCTGTTAATTGCTTTTCTGCTATTTTAATACAGAGGGTATTAAAATTGTTAACTGCATGGCTTGCTTTCTAGTCATAAGACAAAATGTGCATATACCCTCTGTTTGGAAAAAGAATTATCAACATATACAAGTCATTAGTCCTCTATCCATTGCAAACTGACATAATGGATTTAATAATTGTATTAACTGTACAGGTAAATGCAGACAATCAGACTCTTGTGCATTTTTATACACAGGCTATGGTCAGTACTTAAGGAAAATAATTTGGAAAACATTTCTCAAATGTATATTCTAAGCTATCTATACAGCAGTCCTAAATTTAAAATGATAATTTTTTTCACCTCCTAGCTGAGTACGAGGTAACTAATTAATTTTTTTGAAGCCTGGAATTTTCTCTTATATGAATTTTAGATTTGCAGATGACAGACATTTGCTTTTTCTTTTTCCTGCTTGGAATTCCTCTGTAAACCTTTGGAAACATCGCATGACTGTCCTATTGCTCTTAGACACATTTGCATAACTGTTACACATAGCACTTACTTACAGTGCATAATAATAAGTAATTTCTATGTGACAGATTTTCAGGGAGTTCTTCACACTTTTACCAGTGGTGGGCTCTATACAGTGACTACAAAACATATCTCTTTCCCTTCCTGTGGGTTTTCAAGGACCTCTTAATGCTGAGTGAAAAGTTACTTCCAAGCTCTCTATGACCATTCCTTGGATGAGGTCCCCTCACAGGACATGGTTTTTTCAGTCTGTTCTCTCAGTAGGAACAAAGTGATCACAGGGTAGGGTTCACTCAGAGGTTGCATCTGCTGTGCAGTTTTTGTAACAGGGCTTTGCTGAGCAACTGAGACAGTGAAACCTTCTGAAGCTATTGAGAAGTTATCTAGATAAGAACATCCACAATCTTCTTACTTATTAAACAAGGGCAACAACCCATGACTTGAACACACAGACAGCAAAAGGCAGGCCCTGTCTTACACAGGCAAACTGCTGAAGACTCAAACATAAACAATTCCATACATTATAATTGTTAGGGACACTGACATTATGTTACAGTGCATAATAATCTTAATCTGCACAAAGTGAGGTAATTATATGTTGTTATTATAGTGGTGCATCCAAACTTCTACAAATAGTAATTTACAACAGATGGAGAAGTGCCATTTGATTTCCATAATCCGAGGGCAGAGCAAGTGACAATTTAGGAAAACAGAGCTGTGCATACATAAAGATACAGCAAGTGGTCATCTCAAGAAGCATAAAAAAACCTGTCAATAAAAATAGTTAAAAATGTTGTAACCTACAAAGAATTGTTTTGCAAATAGTTTTTTTGTTGTTGTTGTTTCCCCTTGCTGAGATCTGATCATTTTAATAGTTTGGAGAGTCCTCCAAGACGACATTTTAAGGGCAGAAAATTATTTATCAGAAAAACATCTATCATATTTGAATGACAAGATCAAACATAATGATATCCTTGACACATTGCTCATGTCAGTCATCCCCAGGAATGGGACATGTGCTTTAGGGGAAACTCTGTGTGCAGAAGGCGTCATGCAATTTTAAGCAAGATCTCAGATTCCTTTTTCTGTAACCAGGCTGAACTTCCTGAAATTATTCTTTTCCTCCTGCTGATGGCTTCCTGAGGAACTTTTCACCTCTGCAGAGAGCCAGAACACCCAGGGGGCCAGAAGTTCTTTAGTTTATTTATGGCTTTTCCAGTAAGAAATCATCAGATTCACGGCATGCTAACATATCATGAATTTGGGCAAGGTTTTAAAGAAGACCTGCAAAAGTCTCAGAAACTTATTAGTACTTAAGCAGTATAATGAAACCAGCAATTTATTAATCACTGCCTTGAAACCATTAATTTAATAACTGTGATACTGAATCTCTCTATAAATAAAAATAAAAACAGTTTTTAAATTTGATACTTAACTTTACATGCTGTGAATTTCATTTTCTGTAATGAACTGAACCAACTTCAGTTCCCTTCTCATCTAACCTAAATGAGATAAATATGATTTAATCTGAAATGAATCAATTAGCATGTGCCCAGTGTTCTTTTATAACTGTCAGTGAAGAGATGCTATAGACATTTATAATTTCCACAAAAAAAGTAATATATTATCATAGCTTTATAATAAAAAATTACTTTATTGTGTGATTATTAACCTACTTGCTGAAAAGAAAGTGTCAGACTTTGTGAAATATTACAAGCCAAGAGACTTAAATTTAGTCTTGGAAAATGAAGTGAATGTACTGTGTCTTATGCAAGCATTCATCACTTCATAATTGAGGGTTATAGAAGAAAAAAAAAAAGGGGAAGATTTCTAGCAATATACTAAGTAATTTTACCTGTCAACTTCTTATCTCAAAGGATACTTTCTCATGAGAAAAATACAGTGATGACAACAACAGCTTGATTCTGTTTGTTTGGGATCCCTGATCTGACAAAACTAAAACAGCAGCAGAACAGTTATGTTAAATCCCAGCTAGGTTTTGGCTGACTCTTTTTTTGCTGCTAAATGACTTTTTAAAACTGAAGGACTGTCTGATTTTGTGGGATGGCAAGTGCACGATGGGGGTTGTTGTACTTTACATAAATAGGTTTATATAAAATAGAAACACCATCTATAATTCAAGATGATCATGAGTGTTTATGATATTGCATCCTATATGGGCTTGGGGGAAATGTCAGCAGTTTCTCAATTGAAATGCTCATACTCTTTACTTGATTCCTATCTTATTCCTTTTCTATTTTTCAGAGGGCTGAGGGCAAGATGAGTCCAAAAGTATACAGAATTCTGCCCAAATTTTCTCGTCTAACAAACCTGTATATGTCATATTAGAAAGCTTTCTTCCTCTATAAGCCAAATACCCAGGAGTGTGGGGCTTTCTCAGGGAGGGTTTCCTCATCCGAGATTCAGGTTGTTTAAAGTCCTTGACCCCCTAAAAGCCCCGAGTCGCGTTGGTATAAAAAAGTGGAGTCTTCAAGGCTCTGTTTCAAGTTTCTCGAGTTGTTTATTATTTGATATCTCAGAATTTTTCTTCACTCCCAGCCGAGGTCCAGACAGTGGCTGAGACATGAGGTGACTGCCCACAGATGGGTCGTCCCCTTACATTTATACAGATAACTACATGTAGGTTATTTACTATTTTGTGCCAATGCCCAGTGCTCACACTAAAAGGGAGATTTCTACTTTGACCCAATCCACTCTCACTACCTTGTGTCATCACCACCCCAAAAGATGGAGGACGAGGAAGAAGGAGAAGAACACGAGTTACTACCCAGATTCCACCATTTTGCCCCCCATTTACCTCTATTCTATGAACCCTAAAACTACTGAATTTTGCATCTTCTACTGTGCTAAACTGCTGTTTTCACTTCCTGGTAGTTTGCAATTCCTCTCTCTGTGTCAGAAGCCTCTCCCATGGACTAAAATCAAACCCAGTGTTCTCCTGGGCTCTGTGCCAAGGTCTCCGAGCCCCCTGGACTGGCTCCACACCCCCCTGTCCAGGACTCAAGTTCCCTTCCTCGGGTCCCAGGTCATCCAAGGGGATGTCTTGGACTCCAACATGGCTTTGCTTAGACCTGAAGTACTACATGTTGCATTTTAATTTCCCTTTAAATATTTCCTCAGGGTTCAGATGGTCTCAGCTATGTCACAAGGCTCTCTGATTTCTGGCTCTTCATGAGATTACAATCACTGTCATTTACCAAAGGGCACAATTCCTCCCTTTTAAAAGCCAGTCAGAATTCTGGCACATCATCTGTCTATTTCATTCTAGTATCACTTTAATTGCTGGGATCAGAGCCAGGAGAAGATCTGGAGCACTATTTAATGACAGTGGCATACTGATGTATTGTGGTATTAACCTCAAACTATAACAATAGAAATGCTCATTTTTCTTCAAACATTCTCTTACATATTTCTTTTCTACTCAAATTCCATTTAAAAAATCTTTCTTTAAATGTGCTTCAGAAAAACAGAAACTCATTGCCTAAAGAGAACTAGTTTTCTCTTAAATTTTTGTTCTTTCTCTATCTGGAAAATTTCTTTGTATTTGACAGTTGTTTGTCTTTCTAGAACTTCTGGGGCATTTTTCTTTTCCAAGATGATCTGATGGTAGTAAAACAAAACAAACCAAAAAAGTGATCTTTTTTTAGACAGACTGTTGCTCAACTGGTTCATTTATGTAAACTAGCAGTTTGGCAATCTTGTACATGAGCAAACCACCTTCCAGATGGCCTAGCAAGTTATTATAAATCTCCTGTTTAGAATATTTATTGTTTTGAGAAAAAAGGAATAAAAAAATGTGGGGCCGTAAATCAATTGTCTGAAAAAACAGACCTGAATTATTTAGATTACCATGAATCTGATTTTGCTTTTTCTTTGTAAAAGTGTGTACTTTGTGTCTTTCACCATCTTCCTTGATTTGTAGATTCGTAATTCTCAGCAGATTCCAATACTCTATTGGAATTTATTGGCAAAAGCTTTCCTAAATACGTAAAACTTTGAAATAATCTAATTATATTACTATCAGTAGGGCTTCAACACCCAAAATCCAGCTCCATTCTTCCAGTCAACATGTGAAATAAGCACAACAATGTTCAAAATATTTCTGGTTAAAAAGTCTGCCTCGAAAAGTTTCATGGTACAGACAAGAAGTGAGGATGCTGCACTGGGCTGGCTCCTTCTCCATTCACCTTCTACACTCAGAAGCTGTAAGAAAGACATGGGGATAAAAACAGGTTGGAAAGAGAGAGGTGGTCACTCTGCTCTGAGGGGGCACAGAGAAACATGGTGGAATTGTGATGAGCAGAGGAGTTTGCAAGAAGATGAAAGAAGAGTAAGAAAAGGCTTTAGTTCCATTCCCAACGTTCTGTCAGAAGATGGAAAGGACAAGGTAGTAAAGAGAGCTACACAAAGGAGATGATGCCATATGCTGAGTCCTATCTCAAGAGTATGGAAAGAAGAGTATGAGGCCATGTGGCACTGCTCCCTAAAAGAAAAAGAAAACGAAAATACTCTCTTAAAAGCTCTGAATGTGATACAAATTCAGAGAGGTGATCGGGCAATATTTTCATACTCTGGCCTGGCCATACTCCTTAAGGAATCACTTCCTTAAGTGAATTAAGGCTTCTGTTTCCAGGGAGAATTTAGGTTTATGTACAATAACAATTCAGAGATATAAAGGATATTTGTTCTGCCAGAGTCTTCTGGAGAGGCCAATGTTTGGAAATAGCTCATTTTTTGTTAGGGCTTATCTTGAGATTCCTTTCCAAAGAAAATGTAGTGCTACTTCTTTAAGGATGATTGGTTTTGTTTTGTTTTCTTTTCTTTCCAGTTTTCTAAGGAATATATCTTTTTTTTTACAATCTTCTGTGGAACTTGTGCATGTGCTGCTGCATTCTGGCTTATTAAGATACTAAGAGTCTTTACTCAGAGTTTTATAGCTTCAAGTTTTTCTGCAGGAAAAGAACTTTAAATCACAGCAGTCAAAAACTGCAATCATGTTTAAAGTTTGGAAAACGACCAATATTGCAATGTTCATCTCAAATACAAATGGCCTTGAAGCACAGCACTTAGTAAAGTAATGGAATGAGTCTTTGACATAGAAAAAGAAGCCAGTTGAGTAGCAACTTACCCTCCAGTTGTCCCATTGAAAAAATAGTACAGAAAACAAACTTCTGTCTCAAACAAGTAAAAAGTTTTTGTTTCCAAAATAGCTGTGATGAAGAAAAAGTGCACTGCAATGTGCTAATGTGAACAGTATTATGAGTCCCTCTTTAAGATTACTTTAAGATTACTAATTTATTTGATTTCATTTGTATAAATGTTTGTGTTTGAGAAAATTCTATATCAGCATCATGGAAGTACAGTGGAATTTTTAAAAAAGATTATTTTCTTCCATTGGCCCTGATTGTCCACTTAGGTTGATCCTTGTCATAGGAAGAACAAATAGGTTTAATTTTCCATTTAACCTAAGGTAAGGGGGGGACACCAGGCTAGATGATGCTGAGGGGCAGCGGTGAGGAGCGTAACTGATGTGATGGAATACCTCCCTTCCCGTCAAGGGATACAGGGATGCCACAACTGGACATAAACCTCTACTGCTATGATGAGATGTGACATCAAAATGCAGGATAAGAGGCTTCCCAGCTGGTTGCAGAGCAGTCATAGCCCAAATACAAGATCATTGATGTCTGACGCAAAAACATCAAGGTGTGCAACCAGGATTGGGTGCGGAGGGCTGTAAGCAGAAGGCTGTCAGATTGCATTTTGCAGATTGTCCACCACTTCACAGCTCAGGGAACACACAACAGCCTGTGGAACTACACTGGACTCCACTTGAACCTCCACACAGCATGTTTGAAACTCGAAATAGGAGTTGAAAATTAACTTTGAAATAAAGACTCTTTATGAATGCTGCAGTAATATCTGATATTACCTAAACCTCTAAAACCCCCATTTGGTAGCATTAAAAAATTAAATCCTGAATTATTTCAAGTTAAATCCAAATATGCTCTAAAACTTTTCAGTGTTTTCATAGGAATTTCTTTTGTTAACTGATATCCTGGAATGTAACAGAGCAGAAAAATGTTTGATAAAATCCAAAGTTATGGAAAAGGTAGATCTGAAATTTTCCCACTCTATCTTTCTGTCTGCTTCATTATCCAAGAACAATGAGACATTCAACAAAATTGAAGGTGAATTATTACGCTATGTCTCCATCAGGAGGGTTTTACACTTTAAGTAACTACAGAGAAACCTAAAGATAATGGATAAAGAAAGAATTTTAGAGTTTTTAAAATGAAATTTAAAACACATAGAAGATAATGCTATCATTTTCTCCTTTGAAGAAAGAACATTCAAAGGTGAACTCTGTTTTCTAAATGGAAAGGTTTAGATACTCCCTTTCAATCACTGGACTTGTGTGAGAACTGAGTAATTTGGTACTCCCACCCCCAGCAGTCTCCTAGTTCTGAACAGAACATTTTCAGCACAGCTAGGTGCACTTGGAATGCTTTGAATTGCCTTGTCAATGTGCCTTGTGGCCTGCCTCGGTGAAGGAAGCTTTATGAGTCTGAATTGGTATTTATTTGAGTTCAGATCTACTGCCAGGTGAGATCCTCTTTCTGCTACACAGACAAAAAGATGAGCTGTCTCCAGCAGTCATGTTCAAGTGTCAGCTGCATTTGGCTTTGTCCAGTCTTTCATCTTTACTCCTGATACGCTCAGCAAGTGTCATCTGTTCCATGACATTCAGTGTGCATTAGGATTTTTATGTAGACTACCAAAGCAATTTCAAAAAGCAAAAGATTCCTGTCAAGATCAAGCTACATCTGACTCAGACCATCATAAAAGTGAAATTCCCTGAAGAGAAGATCCTGAACCACCAGTTTTCAAGTTTAAGCCCTCTATTCAGCTACATGCATCCAATGTTTTTTTCTTAAAAATTCAGGAACAATTTTATGTTGGTCCTCAATTTATTTTTAGTCTATGTTACTATTTGTATGGCAATACTTGAACCAGGGCACTGTGCACAGAAGAATATCATTAGAGGGCTCAAGACCAGGGACATCATCAGAACACAGGCAAGTAATCTGGAAGGAGAATTTAGTATGCTGTTGGAGGACAGTAGGATTTCTTATATAAAATAATATTTGAAGATACTTAAACCACTTCCAGTGTCAGTTTTCTGAGAAATTGCACTCTAAGAGTATACTTCTTTTAGTCTGCACCTCTACTGCTAATGAAAATATATAATGACAAGATGAGTAACCAGTACATATTTCTGTGGTTTAGACTATGTTCTCACCATCAACACCAGTGCAAAGCTGCATCTACAGCACCCTATGGCCATGCTGGTCATCTAGCAGGTTTCTTAAAAATTGTGCTTGCATTCTATAAATGTAAGAGGCAAAGATTAGTAAGGTTATACAGCTCAAGAACTTGTCAGGAAGCATATTTATTATGTAGAAAAAAAATAAAATAAACACTCCCCCTCCCTCCCCCCCGCATGTCACTAGATTTTAACAAAAAAGAAACTTTTTAGAGGTTGTTTTGATTTTTTTCCCCTTTGTTGCTAAAATTCTTCAAGACCTAATGAAAATGTCTGCAGTACCTAAAGTTCTTAAAAAATGTCAGGCTTGAATTTGCAGTATTAGATTTCCTTACTTTCCCGGACAACCTTTTACTTCAGATACCCAATATATGTAGATAATACTACTGATCCTTCAAAAAAAAATTCTTTGCACAGAATTAGTACAACATGGAGTTTTATTATTGCTTTACAAAATATATCAAAAGCAATTTGATTTCTGAAGCAGATGTGTATTAAGAAGATACAACTGAGTATCTTTTTTTCTCTGAAGGAATTAATTTTTTTTTTTTTAGCTAAGGAGGTAGCTGAATTCAATCACTGTTGTAAGGTATGTCGCAAAATGCTTAAAATACCTGAATCATAGAGCAAAATATATCCATGTTTTTTTAAATATTTAATTTAGTCAAAAAGAAATCCTTGAAAATATCAGTTCAGTCCTGCAGAAAAATTCACTGAAAAACCAATATAAGATGCAAAATTATCTCCCTTCTCAAAAGATTCCCTTATTTTTGCTTTAACCTTTCATCCAACAATCTTTGCATTCCCACATGCTTGTATCATGGTACAAGATAGTAGTACTTTGCTGTAAATTCAAGCTAAGGTTCAAGGCTAGGGAGATATTGAATTGCCTGATCATTCATATTTCTTACTTGATGGAACACCTTCAGCTATGTTATTGATTGGAGGAAAGGTAAAATAAAAAATTTTAGTGGACTCTAAGCATCAAGTTGTGATTATGGAGCACTTTCCTTGCAGCCACCTCCACATTTTGTTCCCACCTTTACACTGATATGGTCTGACCGTGTCTGAGCAGACACAAATGATTCACTCTGAGTAGACTCTTCTTTTTGCTGCAAGGACAATTAAGATTTGTAGATTAGTTCACTCTGTGAAGGAGCTCAATATGTCACAGAGATCATTGTCAATACTGATTCACAAGAGGGTCCTTGTGCATTCCCAAAACTCACATCTCTATAGAGTGCATGCAGCCACTGACACAAAACAGCTTGTGCACAGGAGAGCTACCTGCATATTCCAAATATTCTCAGGAATGTAAGACTCTCTAGTGTTTTCCAGTTGCTCCTACTCTTAGGCTTAAGCTGATGCATCTGCACACTAACTTGTAACTTTGCAAATTTAGTAGTAAAAAAGATTAGGAAAAAATGAGGGGAAAAAATAGAAGGATATTTCACAAAAGGAGAGCCTGTACATAGACAAGCTGCCATGGAGGATACAATATTGGGTGTAAGAAGAAATACTGAAGAGAGCTGACAAGGGAGAGAATGTGACTAAATAGGGCAGTCTTCTTTTACTTGGTCATCACTGCTGCAGGCATTTCAGAAGGACATATGAGTAGAAGAGACAAATCTTGCAATGAAGACAGCTGCTCAAAGATTGCAACATCCAGCAGCTTTGATAACCTAAAACTACAAGTTCCAGAATAGATTATTCAACCAATTTTATATGAAATATTTGCTTTTAACACATAATTCCTTGCACAGTGCCTTCTGATTCAGACACACAAAATATATAAGCCCCACTAATGTGTAAGACATTCTTTGTCTTCCAGCTGCATTAAACTCATGAGGATCCTTTTGGAAAGAAACAAGCACATGGACTTCATTCAAACCATCATACCAAGCAATGTGATAATGATGCCAGGTGGTTTATAAACATTAAATTAAAATGCATCAGTAGCAATCCTAAGATTTTTAAATCATACATACCGTGCCCAATCTCAGAGAGCAAAACCATTATGGACAGAAAAAAAGACGAGAATTGGAAATGGAGTATCAAGGAGAAAAATCATACTGTTCAAAATTTTGGCTACTACTTCCATTTTACTAGACTTTGCGGGGTGTTTCTTCTTTTCAAGAAGCTCTATGTAATTAGAATACAAAAGCTGACACCTCTCGTCTTGTTGCAACCTAATAACAAGAGAAGTTGTTAGAAGTGAATGCTGTGATGCACCTGTGGATGTGTGCAGTTATAGCTGAAAATGTCACAGACAGTACCTCTGCTGTGGCAGAGCTAACAAGACCCTCAAGTCACAGACACTTCCTACGGGCTTCCTGAGGAATTCATACTAGTTGTTCATTTTGTGTGCCTTTTGACACCAGCAGCCTGCCAATAAAAACTGGCACCATAACAGCACAAACCTTTCTTCCAGGGAATGGAGCAATTTTTGTGTCAGAGATCAAGGCTGTAATGCACCCTGCTCTCAACAGCAGAGCTGTGAGACTAGAAACAAGACAGATGCCAATATTGGCACTGCTACCTTTATGGATTGCAGATGCCTTTACTTACTGAAAAGCTGAATGCCAATTTTGTTTCTGTCACAGCTTTAGTTTCTGTAGAGGAAAAAACAGCTTTAAATGAGAAAACTAAGCAATCAGATTTAAGCTACCAACTGTCTGTGGTAAATCTAGAAAGATTCTAAAGTAAGCATTGAAAATGACCCAAAACTTGCGTATCAGATAACCCTATAAAATGCACTCTCAATATCTCCTCTAAAATGACTTTTACTTCCTTAGTTCTTCTTTTTGGTCTCTCCCTCAAGATCTCTCCCTCCAAGCTACATCCTGCCTTGCTATATAAAATCTCAGAGTTCATTTCTTCAAGGAAACCCAAATACTGTTTTAACCACATTTGAAAATTTATCCCTTGGTGAAATTAAGTCAACCATCTACCCCTCAGCCTGTATTCGGAGTCCTATTCATTCGCTTCTGCAAAAGAAAAGGGTATTTGACCTTCATTTGAAGTATGTCTACCAGATTATTTTACCATTTTCTTTACAATATTTGTGAGGTTTTATCTTCCTAAGCATGGGCCAGGCATGTTATAGATTTTGGTTTTAACAAATCAATGAAAATAGAGATCTCTGTATTCAAATGAACAGAACAGGGTAGTTTTGTTGGTTTTTTGGGTTTGTTTTGCTTTTTTTCAAAGCTAAGCCTTTTTCATTGGATAGCACAAGGGAAGGAATGTACTTAAAATACCTTTCATTATTATTATTATTATTATTATTATTATTATTATTATTATTATTATTATTATTATTATCTTAGTGTTTATAAAATAGCAATAACATGCAGATCTTCTATCCTGTTATTTTTAACCTTTAGATCTGACATTACAAGCAAATCAGGATTACAAATCTTATTTAGTAAACTGAGGCATGGAGCGAGAATCTATAACAAAAATTATGGTCAAAGTAGTGAAAAATTTAAAACCATCCAGTTCTTCAACATCCTAACCTGATACCACACCTCTAACTACCTTTAACCAGCACAAATATGAAGGTTTAAAAAATCATCAAAAATTCATAAACCGACAATGAAGTTTATTTCAAGACAAGTTTTTCTCTTCCTATTGGCCACCAGCTACAGCAAATACTACAAGGTCCTCCACAGTCAAATTTTCATTTCTCAGATACAGATGAGCTTGTGTGCCCCAGTGAAACTGAGAGTACCTGAGAGACATGTCTGACATGTTGACTTGTCTGACATTTACTTAAAGAGAAACTCTGTGAGCAACTACTTCCTTCTTTTTTTTTATTTCTTTTTTCTATCTTTTTTTCTTCCTCCAGATGAAGCTGTTTGGGCTGCAAATCTTTATTTGTAGGTGTCGACAGGATCGAACACCAGACTTGGTATAGACTTCTAGTGACTGGCTTCAACAGAACGCCACAGCTGTGTGTGAAGAGTTGTGTGTGGTATTCACCAGCTGTCGATGTTTTCAGCCCTCACATCCCATTTACAAGAAGCCAGGAATGGATGTTGGAGAACTTTACTTGCTGCTCTGATAACACAGGGCTGCATCGTCCTGGGAAACCACTGACTTCACAGCGCTCCACAAAGGTCATTCCATGGACGGGAAACCAAAGCAAACAAAAAAAGTGATTTACCCAAGAGAATCTCGAAAATGCAGGGTAAGACATAATGAAATCCAAAGCTCTTGACTTCCAGGCAAGACCACTAGTCTTCAGGTCCACTGCAAAACCCATTATGGGAATATGAGTTTGCTGACTATAGGGTGTTAACACAAATACTATTTTTATTAATGCTTTGAAGCTTTGATACACTGTAGCACTGTTAATTTGGCTAGCTTTTCTGGTGATGGAATTTTCAAATCATGTTGCTTCATTCTGCTGAACAGGAAACTAGCAATTTTATGGGTTTTTAAATATTAGCCTGTATGTCAACACAACAACTCAATACAGATATCAGCAGCTACAGCCAAGTTGGAAATGGGATATAAGCTTCTCTTAAGTTCTCTGTTTACACAGCTGTGAAAAACTCCCATGTTTTGGAAACAGATTCATTTTGTACTGAAATGAAAATTTACAAAAGCTGTGTCAACTGACTTCAGAAACCCAGAACACTGTTTTGAGTTATGGCATATAAACAGAGCAGTGCATGACAAGGCTCAAGGTGATCTGAAGACATGGATCAAGTATGCAAAAGTCCAAAGGAGGAAAAAAAAGAATCAAAAGAGAACACAATTTCCAAGGCAACACTTAAGTTGGTGTTAAACAACTTGTCTTGAAGAGTTTATTATACAGTTAAAAATCATGTGTGCAAAATGGTTTTTAGCTCTAAATTTCAGTGCATGCCACTTCTGATTCATTCACAAATGTCATATAACACATGACATATGCTGCAATATTGACCTAATACTGTGCATTTAATCACATGTTCGAGAATCATAAAAATTGCTAAATAACTCCAATTTGTCCCATAAAGGGATTACTTCTTTCTTTGCATGCCTGCTTTCTCCTCTCAGTACTGTTCATATCCAAGAAAATTATAGTTCCAGCAAAACATGTGCTTTACATTAAAAAAAAATAGATTTTCTTTTTAATCATACAGGTATGAACAGACCTTTAAAGCTACAACTGGGAGGGTTAGGAGGGGGATTATGGCCAGCCAGATGGGCTAGTCACCTCTAGAAGCATGGAATTAGATGAACGCTTGTCGTGATCTAGCATGGTGATTCATATGGCCCTCAGTCAAAAAGGTAATTCCAGTGCTGACAGACAGACCTCAATACAGCAATTTTGATACCTTTTTATTTAGGCTGTGCTACTAGACAGGGTGCACATGTGAGCATCCAACACTTCTTCATTTAGACCTCCCACGCACTGTTACAGATTAATGAGTGTTTTTTTCCAGATCCTGGGACTGTTCTTTTATCTTCAAACTCTGTTCACACGTTTTCTCAAAAGCTATAAACAGTCTTCTGCTTCTTAGTGTTATTCAATAGGTAGCATTAACATTTGCATTGACAGCTCTTGCTGTCAGCAACATTCTTGTATTCAAGGGTCAGAAGCTATCTGAAAAGATTACAATAATTTTCATGTTGTATCTTATTAATATAAAAGTAATCACACAGAGAGGTCATGCACAATTTTTGTCCTTTGCTTGCAAAATTTGGGAAAAGTTTACAGTCATTTAAAAAAAACTTATTTCATTAGAGTTATTTATTTCTTCCTATTTTTTTGAATTCTAAAAGGTGAGAGAAATTTAAAGGTTGGTGGAAGTGAAAAACAGCATAAGGTAACATGGCTAGCATCTTGCATTCATGCCAGCTTGATAAGACAAAATAAATGTTATCCAGTAGTATGAGACAATGGGATGAAGACCAATATTTATATTGCTGGCAGCCTAGCAGTGTGTCAGTAGGATGGTTAGATAAGGCTAAAAACTATTCATTCATACAAGTCACTTTTTGTGACTTGCACAAGAAAAATTTTTCTCCCAATGATTTTGGACAACTGTAGGACATTCAATGTATGTCTGATGAGTCCTTCCCTTCTTTCTCCTTCTCCTCCTTCTCCTTCTCCTTCTTCTTCTTCTTCTCCTTCCCCTTCCCCTTTTTTCTTCCTTCTTTCTTCTTCCTTTTTTTGTCTTCTTTCTTCTTCTAAAACAGATTAGTCACCCATAGTGGTTATTTTCTTTCTTGCATTTTTGAAATGGCATTTAAATCCATAAAAATAACAAGGTAACATAAAATTGCTTAGATCTACAACATATCCCAGTCTTGGATTCTTAAAAACATTCAGCTTCTCAAGGGTAAAGGAATTAAATATTTTGTTTAATGATTCACCAAGTATTTTTCCAAAACAGGAGGGAGAAGGGCTACAGACTGTTTTCAATGTTCATTTCAGTGCCCAAATTCTAACAATGAGAAGAAGCAGTGAAGTGAATTTTTTCAGAGAAGACTGCTAACCAGAACAGCAGCCTGTTTCATTCACTGTCCTGGGATTACTGATGCACTTTAACTCCCTTATTCCTAGTAAACGCGACACATTCTTCCAGGTAATGTCTCAGTGTAACGTCATTTTTTTTTCCTTCATTAGAAAAGAGAAAAAGTTTCTGAGTAAATAATTTGAAATAGAGTTCCCAGTAAAAGAAACACTGGTTTAGCCAGTTATAATGGTTTGCTTGGAGTTACTTGAGATGAGAGCATTACCTGTGTGCAATGGTAAACACACTTTGTGCTGCTCAGGTGAGACATTTCCAGCTTACCTAGTTCTTGGAGGGGTCATGCTTGAAGCAGACTACACACTTTCAATGTAAGAATAATACAGCAAATGCACAAAGTTCCTGCAAACACCCCCCCTTGGATCTGCTCGTTTCTTCTGCCAAACTAATATTTCAGGTAGAGGGAATTACACTGAAGTTTGGAAGTAACATTGGCATCAAGTCAGCACAACAGAGAGAATTAGGGTGCTTATCTCTGGCAAAGACGGTGGCATTATGGAATTTCTTTTTCAGCCATTTTGCTGCTTCTGTGCATGTGAGATTAGACATGGGATTAACTGAGTTTCTGAAAAAATTAAAGGAACACAACACCTGCAGGTCTCAGAGAGCACAGTAATCCTAGAAAATGCTGAAAACAGGCACTTTATTAGTTATGTTGCCAACATTAGCATTGTCAGCACCATGTCCCTAAGCTACACAGTCCTTTGTGACTACAATAGCTGCCAAGGTCTGCCTTTAGATGTGCATAGTGTCTTGGTACTGAAGACCAGAACTGGTCCCTTCAGGGAAAGGATTCTTTATTCTGCTTAGAAACATTCTGCATAAGAAATAATATTTATCATGAAAGGTTCATCTAGTTTAATGCATTTCAACACAGCTAATTTAGAGGACTTTAATTTAGAAACCTGTATTATCTTGCTATTCTATACCTTTTAAGAGTACACAATACATGTGGGATAATTTCTCTCTGACTTTACCATGCATCTTGCTACAGTACGAAGGATTTTTCTCACATACCATACAGTGCTTTTTTTCTGGATATTTTTGGTTTTGCTGCTTTCAGTTTAGTACAGTGTTCCTTTGTAAACTATACAAAATACACAGGCAAGCTCATTACAGGTACTCATTGTCCTAGATAAGCATAAAAAAATTACAGCCCACTTGCCAATGCTTAAAAAAACCCCATTATTTTCATTTGGTTTTAGTTCAGTCCAGTTTTCTTGCCTTCACTTTTTTTCAGTATTTTGATGGACTTAAACATTTCCTGACTGCTACAAGAAAAATAGAGGTTGGAAAATATGGAGAACCATCCTGACACAGACATCCACAGGAGTGAAATGTCTATATTTATATGCCCACACACTGTCATTCCCAGGCTGTTCTGAGAGCTGCTTAGCGATAGCTGAGATTCTGGGCCAGCCACTTTTGTAATATTTTTTCTCACTCTTTCTATTGTTGTAAGTGAAAAAAAATGGCAGTTCTCCAGTGACCAAATTAAGAACAACTCAACTGTATTTTGTCCAAAGCTATTCATTCATACAAGCGGTATTATAAAATGTTCTAATTAAATGCAAGGTGGCATATTATATATCGTCTTTCTAATTTCAGAGAAGGGTTCACCATACAATTATTAACAAACTAAAATAAAATATATTAAAGGCTTTTGCATTCAAATCCATTTGTGACTGCACTTTTATGAATAGTCCTTTGTTTTCTTTAGCACTACATGATGAAATCAAACTTGCCATTTTTATTCCTGACAAGACAAGAGGCATAAGGTGTTAGCAGCAAAAAATGATAAGCCATGTTGCCTTCAGTGCATCATTGCTGCCAGAAATGCAAAGCCTTTCATGTGCAAGGTCAGAGACTGACACTGTGATGTCCCAGCAGACAGGACACTTACCATTACAAGGATTTCCCTTCACCTTACCAGGAAGAACAAATACAATTATTTTATCTTGTATGTCTAGCAACAGCTGCACTTTGCCAGCACAGAGGACTGACCTTTGTGTCACCTTCAGATGATGTTTCTGACAGAAACCTGGGCTCCAACACGAGAACTGATTGACAACAGCAGCATTGGCAGCTGCCATCCAGAGCAAATACTGAAAAGGTTTGGAACTCTAGCAATTGAAAAACAGGACCTCCTCTCGATATGCAATGTCTTTGTTCATTTCAGAGCTGATATTTGTGATCAGCAAATATCAGGAACTTGGATGTTTCTGTTATGGTTTCTCCTTGTTCCCCTAAAATACATGCAGGACCTTTTCTCTGCACACACTCTTATCCTCACAAGTATGTTCTCCAGCAGTGGAACCCACTGATCCCAAATGTTCTTCAAATGATCAGAGGCAAGAATTCATAGGGGAAAGAAAATTGGGACTCTAAAAAAAATTAAGTGACATTTTTTCTGTCCTACCCCATAATAATAAACCAGCTGAAATTGAATCTGCCTCCTTGATGTGTAAACCACATTTATAAAAATTTAAGGCTGTCTTCTGTAGGAGAAGTAAAAGTTTCATGACTGCAAGAATCCAGGGATCTGGATGCTAGGAGACATTTTTTGCAATAAATTATGACAAAGAATTCCTATGTCTGCATTATTTCTGTCCTTCATCATGGAAGAGTCTGGTTTCTAAAATGATCACACCTCATCAGTTATGACACATTCGATAAATCTGAGACATTTATTTATTATCTAGTTTGGACTGTTAGTCATCTGCCTTTACCGCTTGTCTTTTCAAATAGAAATGCTCTAACAACCACAGAAACAGTGAATACCCATTTGGCTATAGACATGATGGGTAGGTAGAGACTACAGCACTGCAACTGCATGCTTCATGAACACATCCTGCACACTAGATTGGACCATGCTATATCTGCAAACCTTATCATAAAACCATTTACTTTAAGTTTTCAAGTGAATATTCCCTGAATCAATCACCCTGTCTCCTGTTGATTGCTCTGTGCATGGAGATGATTTATTTACACGCTAAAAAGGTCAATGTGGAAAAAAATCTGTATTAACGGTGCATAATCATTGCATTCAAGTAAAACATAAGACTGCAAGAACCCAGGAATTCATTTTGCCTTTTTACCTCTATGTACACGGGCTTGAGACATCTTCATGGACATCATGCAGTATGTTAGGGTAAGTCAAGCGACCGTCAAGCATGTTCATAATATAAACCTTTCTGATTATTAATAGAAACAAAAAAGAGTGGAGCAACCAACAAAAATATGGGTTATATTAATCATCTAAAATATGTAATTAATTCAAGGGTGTGTTACATTTGCATAATAGCTGCCTTTTATTTTCAGACCCAGTTACCAGGATACAAGCCCTCATAATAGGCTTTGAATTACATTACTTGTTTATTTAATTTACTGTATGCAACAATGCAACTGTATTACAGACTGCTAAAAATATTTATAAATTTGCATTCAAGCGTGATTATCCAAAATATTAAGGATTAATTCCTCTTCTAATGTAAATTGGCATAGCTCCCTGTACTTGATGTGATTTTCCCCTTCTAATTAAAGTGTAAATGCATACATGTTGCTTCTGTCAGCTGAAGTTATAAAATCCACAAGGCTGATGTATCTCTGACATATTTTTATGCTATATCATGGTCTAATCAATCAGCTGTGTTAAAAGACACAAAGATTGTGATTCAACAGGAAATCTAAGCTACTACTGCAACTTTAATGAAAATCACCCAGTCTTTTTTTAAACCTCTATCCTGCAGCTTCTGTATACAACACATCTCATAAAACATATGGACTTCACCTAAAATTGTTTGAGAGATAATTGCTGTGTTTTTGCTATTTCCTCTCTGGTTTCCTTCTGTGATTCTGGCATAGTCTCTCTCCTGTCTAATAAGTCTTTCTACTTCATGAATCTCAAAATAATTACTTCTTATTACATCAAGTGTTTTCTTGGTTCTATGAGGCTTTCCTTTATTTAAAAGTTCTGTTTCTACAGGGATTAGAGCATTGATCAGTTAATTTCAAGCAGAGTCCTATATGGCACACTACTACCGATATTAAAAAAAAATAAAATCTTCCATAATCTTGGAGAAAATACCAAATAGCTAGCAATATTTTGCTGGGACAGGCCACATGGCAGTGCTTCAAAATGGTTGAATATTTCCAGGAAGAGGAATTTTTTGTGGAAGTGAAATACCCTCTCCAGCCCTGTTTTCTTTTCCAGAACTTACTTTCTGAGGGAGCACAGCAATCTGCCTCCCTGACAGCTCTGACAGAGCTCCACTCTTCCTAAGACCTTCCATTCATCCTTAAACAGTGTGGTAAACCACTCCTGTGTTTGCCTAGGACTCAGATAAGCAAAGTATATGCATTATTGTTTACCTCCAGTAGTAGCAGGGGGGAGAACTACATAAATATAAATATAAACCTTAAAAACCCAGCAAAATTTAGCTGGAAAATTTAGCAGGCTGAGGCTATACAAAATATACCCCATACCCCTGCTTTGCTATAATGTTTTTAATTTAGGGTTTTTTTTCATGGATAGGATTTTTGGTTTGCTGTCAAAAATAATTCCCCTCCATGCCATTTCTCAGTGGGATGGCTATCAAATATGTTCATAATAAAAGCAGAGGCATCAGATCTTCCAGCCATTAGGTAATGATAACAACTTTAAGACTGACTCTGAAGAAAGAGGGCAGGAACATTTCAAATGAGCCAGGGAAGACTGCCACTAGGTAATTGACTGATACATTTTCCCTTCTGACCATTTCCAAGTTCCTGTCACTTTTGCAATGTGCAATTTAGATCTGCAGGCAGAATCAGGTGAATTCAAGGACAGGCTAAAGACCACAACACCTTGTTTCACCAAATGAAGTGATTAAAGATCCCTGTTAAAGATTCCAATAATCACAGCTGATGCTTTATGAAAACACAGAACCTCTCATCACCAAAGGCTTCAACCTGGATTGTGCCTCCTCCACTCACAGCAATGGACTCATCTCATTCATTTAGCTCCTCAGATATGAGAAGTAAAAGCCATAATTTTTTAGTGTTATCTTTGGTCCTTTTAATTCTGTCCAGGAAATCCCTTACCTTCATTTTCCAGGAATGACACCTGTATGCAACAGTTCACACAGAGATAAAGGTCCTGGGGAGAGCTGTTTGAAGAATATGTAGTTCTTCAGCTCTATATTGCTTTAAAGCCTTTTTTAAAAAGAGGTTCTACAGGACCTATAATACTTTTTTTTAGTAGCAATCAATTATGTGTCACCAGGGGGAATTTTAATTGAAATTGTTGTTTTGCTGAAATTTTCTTTTAAGTAATGTATGCTGTGCAATGAAAGACCATAGACCAAAACTTGATAGAGAATTTTTCCCACTAACCCTGTTTTTCAGAGGATTGCATATGCAATCCTCTGAATCTTACCCACTCATTGAATGATGCAAGTTCCAATGGTCCTCTGGGTATCAACTGACTCACATAATGCTCAAATCTGAGCCAATTTAGAGGAATCAGGGAATTTTTCATTACAGTCAAGAATATCTCCAAGGATAGATAGTCTATGGGAAATCTGGTACAATATCTGACAATATCACAGCCAAAAAAACTTACTTTAATATATAATCAGAATTTCCCCTGTTGTGTCTTTTGCTCCTTAACCTTTTTACTCCCCATCTCTAAAGAAATTATAAATCACTTGAGACATGTATATGAATAAGCATTTTACTTACACATATTTTTCATTTTCACATGCAATCAAAATGGTTTCAATTAAATTAATTATGTGGTCTGCCATTTGAAGTCCTCCTTTAGTTTTTTTACATACACAATACAGGTTCAGAGTGGACTTATTTAAAAGTTCCAGTGTTTTGAGATCCTCTATAATTTGCAATGCTAAATTGAAAGGGGTTGTTCTAAACTCAGCAGAGTTATTATTTCCTTCACAGATCTTTTAGAACTAGCAAGTAGGGGAGTTTTACTGGCTCATATACTTCTCTATAAGAAAATTTTGAACAATGACTTCGAAAAAGTTCTTTAATTTAAATCAGCTTCCTTTATCAAACTGAAGAGATTTTGATTTTCAATGTCATCCATGGTTTTAATATGCTGGTATTCACACTAAAGCAGACATTTAAAGAGATGCAAACAAAAGATCAATAAAATGGAAATTTTCACATAAAGTTTATTCTAAAGTAATGAGATATAATAGTGTAAATTTCACATTTTCCACGAAAGGACAGAAATACATGCACACATTTACAGTAACTGGTGCTGAAATTACAGTGGGCAAAGTTGCAGAGACCCGTACTGGCAAGACAACCTCCCAGATTCAACACTAGGCTGGGCTCCATAAGCCTGACTCGGATAAAGTGGTTCTCACATGAAGAGCTGGCCGCCTTTCACTGGGTTTTGTATTGTGGAAGACAAAAAGGTGTGGCATTGCTGAAACACATGGGAATCATCAGTAATAAGGGAGGGATGAATGGAAACCTCTTTGGGTGGAAAGGGTTGGAGACCATACCTTCTCCTTCGGGGAATGTTCTCAGTGCCTGGCACCACACAAAAGGTGGGTGCAAAATATCACACCACCATGGCCCTGACATACTGTCAGCCCTGCCTGTCCCTGCTCACCCCTCTTTGTGGTATTCCCACCCTGCCACAGGCCAGGACCACATTTCAGCCCCCCAGGGCTGTCAGGGCCTGCCCCTGCAACACCACAGCAAGGTGAATCTCCATGCCTGGCCATGGGATGCTCCAAACTGAGTCCACATGTTTCCAGGGAGGTGACTGAAGCCTGGGGCTGGGGCTGCCCCAAGGTCTCACATTTGCCCTGCTCCTGGCCTTGCTGGTGGGACAGGCACTGGCTGCCATGCCGGACCCTGCCCTGACAGACTCCATGGGGGCTGGACAGAAGCATTTCAAAAGAAAGCAGTTGTCCAAAACCAGTTAATCCTGAAGTAGAGGGCAAATATCTAAATCCAAGTCTCTCAAAGGCGCCCATGAGTGTAGAGCCTCTCACAACCATTTCCTAGCCACAGGATGTCTTGGCTCAGTTCAGTGCTTGTTGTAAATCCCAAGTTTTGGTACAGGAGCAGATAGTGAGTGATGCTGCAAATTCTTCTTCTGGAGATGGGCACCTGCCTTTAGGCACCAGCAGTCTTAGAGCCCTTAGACCTTTTCTTTTTTTCTAGTCTGCACTTCAGTGCCAAAGTTGTCTTTTCATCTATCTCTTACTGAGAAGTTACTTTGCAAAGGAAATTTCAGAAGTCCAGAGGGGTCTACTTTATTCTTTCTACTCATTGCAATAAAGACCAAAATTGAATTAGTAGGAGGCAATACCAAATGAGGGAAATGGATTTCATCACCCTTAGGCTATTTTAACTACCACTCTTCTTTACACTAGGATCCTCTGGGCATTGCAGGAAGCCAATAGTTTTTAAATGCAAAGTTAGTAATCATTAGCAAGAAACATAAGAATCTCTATCCAGCTGGGAGAGAAACTGATGATGAAGCAGACAGGCCTGGAGGTGAAGGAAGCAGACAAGGGTTAGGTAAAGGTGCCTTCTCCAGGAAATGATTGAACAGAATGCTGCTACTTATACAGAAGCAAATATCCCCACACAATATAAGAGCCGTTCAGTGAGTTCTGCCAGAAGGAAAGAATTTACAGGGCATAAAGTAGAAGAATATTCACAGATCATTATGTACCTCTGCCTGTGATATAAACTCTGCAGCAGGATTTCTGGTTGCTGCTTTTATTCAGACATAAACTAAAAACATTCTAATCTTATTTTATACTATTTCAGTGCCAGTATAAGTCTACCCACTGTAATTGTATCATAATACGGCAAGCAGTATGTTCCAATGTGGCTTTAGCCAAGAGAACTGGCATATCTGTAAAGATGGCTACACTGCAGATACTTGAAATTGTGGAGAGATAACCAAGCTGCCTTTAAACTAGCTTGTTTGAGTAGTCAGCTCACCTTAAAATTCCTTAAAAGTATTACCAGCATTGATTCTGTTATCCCAAGAAAAGCCCTCTGTGCAGGGCTCTTCAGACATAAAGAGAGAAAAAGGGAAGTGTTCTGTGCTCAGCAGTAAAATTCCCTCTCCTGCTGCTAACAAGAGGGTGAAAAATTGGGTACAAGCGCCTCTATTTCTGGGGTAATGCCGAAACCCCGAGTAACAGCCATCACCACGGGCTATCTGACCTGACAGACACTCAGTTTTAGTTTCACCATGGATCATGAGGATTTCAATTTACTCACTTTTGCTGTTTTGAAGTGTCTTGGTGCCTGAATGCTATTAGGTCAGTGCCCTGTGTCCCAATGTTACCAGCTCATAGAAGAGTCTGTACCTGCATTAACACTTAGTGCCTAAAAATCTGCCACAGACATTTAGAGAGGGAAAATCATCACACTCTGAGAACTGGGGAAAAGTAGACTGGACTCTTTTCCTGCTTTCTCTTGAACTTCTCTTGATCTGTCCCTCCCAGTGCTACTTTGTTGTTCATTACAATTTGGACAAAGCAACATAAACTGTAAAATCTAACATTTGTAAGTTATTTTTGAATTCTTCATCTGTTCCGTGAAGGATGAATGAAGTTACCTGCCAAGATATTGTCCTTGATGGCAAATACAAGTTGAGAAGCCCTCCCTTTGCCGTGCAATATGCAACAGGTTGCAAATATTAAGCTTATATTCTGAAAATCCACGTACAGAAGTGTAAAGAAGATACACTTGAAATGGTGCCAATACCACCACTGTTCCCAATGTAACTCATGCACATGAACACACCTTGTGATGATATCCTACTAATGCACATTAGGCTTAAGCATTTGGGATAAACCTGACTGAAAGGTGGCTATCTACAAAAGTGAATTGAGAGGAGGAATACAAGCTGCATAAAACTATGTAAGTCAGGGAAGCAAGTGCCAGTTTTGGCCTGAGCATGTAATATAATCAGTACTTACACATGAAAAAAGGCACGTAGCAAAATCTTTTGCAAGCAACTTATCAAGGAAGCATATGCTGATAAGTAAAATCTGTGGCTGATCCAAGTCAGAGATTTGCACTGTCACTGAAACCAAGGTATTTAGTACAAATTGTGGTCACTTGAGGAAGCCCACTGTGAGTCATTGCCCTCTTCAGGATATGTGTTCTGTGACAAATACAGCAGGGTTTCTCTTTGATGCATAGAGACCTTTATGATGCCAAGTATTTGGATCATCTCAGTTATAACCTGAACTCCTGGTTTGTCAAGGCCTAGGCCAAGGCTGGGATGTTATGCAGGACATCAAACTCTATCCCCTCTGTTTTTAACAAGTGAGGTGACATTCAGTACTTTGTCTTGCAATGAGCCTTCATTGCACTTACACTGACACTTGCTCAGACTGCCTACATCTGCCACAGGCCTGCTGATGCTGCCAGGGTGCAGGGGCACCACAGGACAGGCACGCATTTGGTAGACGAAGGACTGGTGTGCCAACTGTTTCTCATTAGCACCTTCTCCTCCAGACCTCACTCCTGCAAAGGCACCAGGAACAACATTGCACACTGCTCCTGCCACCAGGATCCCTCCACACAAGTTGCTTTGCCATGTTTGATTCCACTCCCATGTATCAGCGGCTCATCTTGTATCTGCTAAAATGCTTTATCAACCCTACCATGAAGTAGCCACTTCTAAATCCTAAACATTAAACCAGAGTTCAGCCCTAAACAAATTAATTTAAAATGTTCAAATTTAAAACAACTTACAGTGCCAATGACTGACTCTCTCTCAAACTTCAGTTCCATAACCCTTGCCTTGAGGTAACACCATTTACTGAAACTAGATCTTCTCTCTCCTATATGTTTTCTATGGGCACCAGGGTGGGTCATCCAGGTATGACAAATGTAACAGCCTTGAGGAGGCTGAGAGTCCACCGTTGGCTGGCAAGAACTGGAAAGAAATTTAGGTGTCCTGAGTTGTACTTCTATCCATGAATGAACTACATTCACATGCCTATAACAATCTGGTCAGGAAAGCCTTTAAATGCCCTTAGTTTTCCCTGGGCAAGGTTTAGATCCAGTGATTGCAATAGCCAAGGCAAAATACAGTTGTTTTTAATGACGAATCTCCTGACCAAGCCTCTACTTTAGCCATCTGTGCATGTTGCATTTAATCCCATTTCCAGAATTGAACTATTTAGAGACATTAGAAGCCATAGGAGAGTGCATAAAAAAGCAATAGAACTCAAAACAGATAGAAGGAGAGAGAAAACGTGCCCTTAGCTCTTTGGTAAGTGTTAAGACTTTGAAAAACATTAAAGCTGAAGCTTATAGCAGAGAAAAATTCTTCATTCTTCTTGGGCTCTAAGCCAAAACAATCACGTGTGCTTAGTGTGAAAGTACTACATTTACCATCTTAACTTCTATTTCCATCTTAACTCAAAACCACTTATGAGAAAATAAATTTTATCAGTGAAGTTATAAAAACCATAATAGCCCACTTAGAAAGCATAATAGGTGTTAGAAGAAACATTCATTGTATACTTTGATGGATAAGCTCCACTGGTTCCCCTCAGCCTCTCCAATTATAAAGATGTTAATGCTAAATTTACTCTTGAAGATTCTTGAAGACCTACACAAGAGAGTTGTGTGAGTTGAAATGGTGGGGACTGTGTTATCTTACATCAAACACCAGTATATAGTAGTTTTTTCTGTGGTGAAGTGAGGCAAATTGAAGTGAATGGTTTGGAAAGTCCTATTAGTCATACAACTATATCAACAAACAGCTAAAAGCTTTTGAGGAATTGAAGAATTTCTTAAGAGATCAGTTCTATTAGCCAAGTCTGTAGAGTTTTTTAAATTCCAGCTTTCGCCAAAATACATCTATATACCTGAAAGTATATGGCTCACTTGTCTGTAAGGTTGACTGCATTTCCCAGCTGCAACAAATGGCATTATCTCTCTCTCTCCCCCCTAGAAGTTGATGTGGGATAATGTAATCAGATCATTATGGTTGCAGCATTTCTCATCTTAAGCCAACTAAACAGTGTTTTGGTATTGTAGTTCAATGGGAATGCCCATCGATCTAGGCTATGTTTAGAGAGTGGGGAGATCCCTGCGGGCTTCTGCCTGCTCTCACCCTTGCTCTGGGAGGTCCCAGGAGCACTGTGCAGAAACCTCTGCGTCCCCTGGGTCTCTGTAGCATCGAGCTGGGACTATGTGGCAGCGCACACAAGCCACTACACTCTGCAAGACCACAGCTCATTCGGTGTCCTCAGCCGCTTGGGAAACACAGACATGTTTGGTAGCATGCACTGACTGGTGCGGTACCTCAGCAGGACTCCACAGAGTCCTACTGGTTCCCATTACCCTCAGTGAGGTCATGTGCTGTCAACACATGTGGTGTCATGGTTTGACACTGTCCCAGTGCCAGGCACCCGCCAGTATTGCTTGCTCCCACCACCCCCCAAGACCCAACCCCTGCTACAGCTGGGCAGAGGAGGGAAAAGTGGAAAAAAAAAAATAATGAAGGCTTCATGAGTGAGGTAAGGACTGGGAGAAATATTTCAAGGGCAAAGCAGATTCAGCTTAAGGTTGTAAAGTGAAATTTATTACTAATAGAATTGGAGGAGGATAATGAGAAGTAAAATAAGCCCTTAAAACACCTTCTCCCCCCCAGGCCCTGCCTCCTTCCCACCAACAGAGCAGGGGACAGGGCAGGAAGGTTTTTGGGTCAGTTCATCACTGAGATTTTCTTCCCCTGCTCTGGAAGAGGAGTCCTTCCCCTGTGAGGCCGTGGGGTCCCTGCCACGGGAGACAGTTCTCTGTGAACTCCTCTGGCGTGGGTCCACCCTCACGAGCAGCAGCCAAACTGCACCTGCTGCAAATGTGAGTCCCTCCCACGGCCACAGAGCCCTCCCAAAACTGCTGTGACCTGGGTCTCTTCCCACAGGGTGCAGTCCTCCAAGGACAGGCTGCTCCAGCCTGGGAGCAGGGTCTTCTCTCTCCACTGCATTTCCATGGGATCACAGCCTCCTCCAGGCATCCACTGCTCCGGCATGAGCACCTCCTCCATGGGCTGTGGGTGGATCTCTGCATCCCCCGTGGATTCATCCCCATGGGCTGTGGGTGGATCTCTGCATCCCTCGTGAATCCCCATCGGCTGTGGGTGGATCTCTGCATCCTCCATGGATCCCCATGGGCTGCAGGGGCACAGCTGCTTCCCCCCAGGTCTCACCATGGCCTGCAGGGGAATCTCAGCTCTGGCACCTGGAGCAGCTCCTGCCCCTCCTTCTCCAATGACCCTGGTGTCTCCATGTTGTTTTCCCTCACATGTTCTCACCTCCTCCTCTCCTCTGACAAGAATCAAAACCCAGTGACTTTGTTTTGATTTTCTTCTTACACATGTCATCACAGAGGCGTTACCAACCTCTCTCATTGGCCCAGCCTTGGCCAGCAGCATGTCCATCTTCAGAACCATCAAGGACTGGGTCTGCTGGACATAGTGGGAAGATCCAGCAGCTTCTCACAGGAGCTATCTTGTAGCCCCCCTGCTACCAAAGACCAGGCTGTGCCAAACCAATATATCCACTTGTAGCTGGATGCTAAAACATACTACCATTCTATTACAGGTCAGAGTAGGTATTAATGAATGAGTAGAGAATAGACATCCTTATTAAGTAAATTTTAGCCTTGATCTTCTATAACCTGTTCCTCAGGCCTCCAATCTATGGTTGTTTATTAGCTTTCCTCACAATCCAGTACATTGTATTTTTGTGGTGATTTTCCTTTGCACAGATTAAAAAAACATTCACAGACCATTTTCCATGTGTGAAAAGAACACAGGTAGTTTTTTCCACTGTTAATATAAACACTATCCTTTTGTTAGGATAGTGTTTAGCCTTAGAGTATTTTGACAGACAGATAAATAAGGACTTTTACTACAGTCTCCTATTCCCAGGTGGGTGGTATTTTCTGTAGTGTTATTACCACCTGTATAAATAGCAGCTCTACTGCTGGTGCAATTTGGACTGCTGTGGATGTATACACTCAAAGCACAATTAGATAGTTCTAGTTGTTCACCTATAAAATGGTAACTGCAGTCACCTGGCATTTGGAAAATATATTCAGCAACCTCAGCGCTCCAGAACATCTCCCTAATTTACCACAAATAAAGAACACTGCATAAAGCCTGGCATCCCTTGTGAAGCATCCTGTAATTGCTAGCAGAAGAGGGAATACAGCACATTCAGATGCCAAAGTACTTCAGCTGCAAAGATCCACTAACAATTTTTATTGCATAAGCTTTTAGGCTTGAAGAAGAGGCACTCCTACACCACTGTGTTTCTCTGATGTAATTAGGGAGGAATATACCCTAGCAAATATACTGATCCAAAATGAAAATATATTTACAGTGCTGTAGCACTCTTTAGTCTGAATGTCCACTAGGAAATTTAAAATTAAGTTTGGCTCAGTTTGGTTGGTGTCCATCGTTACATAATTAAAGGTCTGTGCCCTTTTGTCAATATTTGTAAGGAAATTCATTCAAGAATAACTAATGTTGAAGTCCATAAACAGGAGCATTGAAGACTATAAGGGGAAATGTATTCTTGCCTAGAGGTATATTCTTAAAATACCTGTGTGGTGTTCCACAAAGATATGTCCTTAAACCTCTAAAGAAATAACCCTGCATCAGCAATAAATTATGAAGCATCATCACAGTAGTCTTTAGCTATTTGATGTCATTAAGGAATAAAATTCTTGATTTTCTATTTTCCCTCTTGCATCTTTTAAAGAGTAGCAAAATCTTTCTGTCATAAAAGCATTAGGACCTAGGAGTATTAAAAGCAGCTAAATTTCAATATTTCATTTAGAGCATCCAATCCAGTAATGTTATGGGATGTATTTACATTATATGTCAACTCTCATCTTCTATTTCTCCCTCCTCTTTCAAGTTTATTGATTTATCATAGCAGAATATGATAATTTCATCTGAGGCATTGCCTTCCCTGATGGCTCTTTTCTTCACCAACTAAAGTGGAATATGTGGGATGCAATTCCAGTGTGCTGTTGAAAAGAGTAATTTGTAATTTGTTTCTGAGATTCAAATAATATTGCCTCCTTTGATTGAGCAAAATACATGAATTTTTCAGAGTTATACTCAGTCAATAAATTCCCCCAAAAGCAACATTTTAACTGATTGCAAGGCCTTGATGCCTTGATGACAGTGGATATTAATACTTAAAATTAAGAAGCTTGATTGCTATCTCTTCATCACGCTTACAAGTTTACTGAACTAATTAAAAATATATTAAAAATAATGAAACTTTGAAAGTGATTAAAGTGGTTTCACACCAGGAGAAAGACACTTGAAACATCAATTCTGCCTGTGTGTTTACATCTACCATGACTGAGAGTGTTTATAATTCAGCATTTTCATTAAGGAACAACAATTCATTTTCTCCTCTTTAGAAAGGCAACTCTTAAATTTATGGTATTTTCTTTTCTAATTGCAATATAAATTTGGTGTAGATTTAACAAACTACTATTTATCAAAGGACAAATCCAAACAGGAGCTCTTCCACTACCTTTAGAACTGCACTGTGTGACACTGGCAGTTAGAAGTAAAGAAATAAAAGGCACACCAGGTTTTTCTTTTCTTAGCTAGCCCTAGAAAAGTGACGTAACAATATTATTACAATATTCTAAGTACCTACTGTGACTCCCATTTGTACATGGTTTACAAATGTTATAGTTGGCATGGAAATTATTTTGTGCATGTAACAAATTTAGTTTGCTTCTGTCCTTAAGCAATCTGGAAATAGAAATTATTAAACAGATAATTTAAAAGGGAATTCCTTTTTCCCCAATTGTCTAGTTACACTAATCATTATCTCACGTTGTTCCTTTCCAATGGATCTTATTGCTAAAGTAGTTACTTGGAGGAATATTTGCAATATTGCCAGGGAAAGAAGTTTCCATGAGTAATGTGTTATAGCTGACTTGTTCTAATCTAAATATCTGTTATTTTTCATAGGTAGCAAATCCTCTCTTTTCATAAGAAACAAGACATTTCTGTGTCAATACAAAAAAATTTCAAATGGAATTATAAACGCATTAGTGTACCACCTGCATTTCTATTCATAAATATTTTAAAATGTTAATTCTGAGGCATTTTCCTCTTCTGAATCTAAATGACTGCTGCTGTATACAATCATAGAATCATAGAATGATTTGGGTTGGAAGGGCCCTTAAAGATCATCTGGTTCCAAGCCCATGCCATGGGCAGGGGCACCTTTCACTACACCAGGTTGCTCAGACCCCCACTCAACTGGCCACGTAACAAGGAAGAAGTTAATAATGGATTATAATAGGAAAATAAAATTCAGACTGAAAGAAGAAACCCCCTTTTTACAAGGCCTTCCTTTAAATTCAAAGCAAGCATCAAATACATAGATGCAGTAATCCCTGAGTGTATTTGGAGAGTCCTTGCTTAATCCAGTGTCAGTGTCAGGCAAGAATTTCAGAAGCAAAGAGGCAATTACAGAGAAGAGAGTGAGACATGAGAGACTGGCATGAAGCAAAGTACATGGTTTCAATGTGGTGCTCCAGGGTGATGCTTGAGAAAACATTTGTTAGATTTGTTGAGATTCCATTTTTACTGCCTTTTGTTTATATTCCACTTTTTAATAATAAATACCCTTAAAATGCCTAAATTCTAAATACATAAAGCTGCTAACAATTATTTATGTGAACAGAGGCAGGGATTGGGACTTTGCAGAAGAGAATTGCAAAGGTATTTATTGGTCACAATCTCCTACAGTAAGACCTAGCTTAACTTTTATATATATATACAAATAAAAAAACCCAATGAAGGTTTTGGTTTATAATCTAGTCCATTTTCATAATTTACTATGAACTAGTACAACATTATGTAGAATTTAGTTTGAAGCTCTTTTAGCCATGAAAGCCTGCTCTTGCACACTGCACTGAATTACCTGACTGGTTTCTAAAACGTGTCTTATGCATGTCTATTAATTACAATATATTTTTTGCAATGTACTGTATCTACTAAAGGGTTCTTTGCTCTTTATCTGCCAAGTATATTGTTACATGTATGCCTTTCCATAGTAATTAATGAAAAATTGTCCTTCACTGTAAATCATAAAAATCCCCTTATTTTAATATAACTTATTAACAGGTTAATGGGAAAATATTTTACCTGTTGATTTAAACATATGGTAAATATAATAGTTATTAGTATTTATGAAACCTATTTAGTTCATCACAGAGACAATACACCAGGATAAAGAACAAAAATGCACTAAGTAGAAGGGAAATCTCTCTGGGACATATATTACTCTCATTAGCACATACTAAAAACCGAGAATGTTATGTTGACAAATATTCAAGCTGATTCAAGAATCACAGCAGGAGAAAGAGTATCTTCTTTCACCTTGCAGTTTTTGAATTGGCACAGGCTGGGCAATGAAAAATATGGTGGAGGAAAGTGTTGTTAATAGCTTCACAGTTTACTTGCATAGAAAGCCTCACTAGTAGAATGTGATTATATACTGTGATAATGGAATCAAGCAAGTATTTACTAAATCACTTTATCTAGGCATTTGGCCACCATCAGTAAATAGATAGGAAGAGCAGCATTGGATGCTCTATTGGCACATGAAGAATCCTATTGGATAATGAAGGAAACAAGATCCTAAAAATGAGAAAGAAAAGCAGATCATGCTTTTAAAGGAGTACAATAAAATTGATATAAGAGGAAAAGGAAGAGAGAGAGAGAGAGAGAGAGAGAGAAAGAAAGAAAAGAAAGAAAAGAAAGAAAAGAAAGAAAAGAAAGAAAAGAAAGAAAAGAAAGAAAAGAAAGAAATTAGGTGTAAGACAAACAGATGTGAATTTGACCTCTAGACTACTACAGGAAAGATGCTTAAAATCACTCAGTATTACATTCAGACAAATCAAACCTAAGGAACACTTTGCATCAGATTTGAAAATCAAGTGTTAAAAAAGAAATAAAAATGATCTGAGTTGACAAGCAGGTGTAGAAGATAAAATATCAGAAAATATTAGGAGGAGCATTTATCCAGTTTCTAGTCATCTAAAAATAGGTGTAACTAAGTTAAGTCAGGTGTCCAAGCTCCCAGTCAGTGAAACGTATTCCACTTTAAATCTGACTCAGCTGCTAAAGTCTCTGAACTTAGATTGTGTATATTATTACTAAATGTGTATTTGGAGAACTCTGAAATTAGATTGTCTATGTTACAAGATTTGTATTGGAAGAACAGACACGAAGGTGTATTTATTGCCCAAATCACTTATATTAATCTTTCTGAGATCTTTCAGAAAATGTCTCTTAAAACACTATGAGGTAGATATGGACTGGGAATAACTATGGTTCAGCACACAGGTCCAGTGGAATGGTGAAAAAGACGTGTTCAATCTGATCCAACACTTAAAAAAATCCCTAACATAGGTTTTATACAAAAGAGCTTTAGGCTTACAAATATTTGCATGTATTTGTGTTTACATTTTGGCAATCCTCTGAACCTGAAGAATATGTCAGATTTTATCATTCAGGTTGGGCCATGTATATCAACTAAGAAAAAAATTTGTATGTTAAACAGATTCTGATGAACATGAGCTAAAAGCAGTGTAGGCCCACGAATCTAAATGCTTGTGTTCTTTCATGAACCCTTCTAAGCTTTGAAGCATTGTTGTGAAAGCAGTGATCTACCAGAAAACTATTTCAAACATTTGTGAGAAAAATCCTCAGCTTTTTGATAGTAAAATAGTATTCATAAATATGTTTTAAATGTTTTTCTCAGCAAAGCAGAGCAATACTCAGATGTTTTTTCCGTCTGGACTGTGAGGAGTTTTCACTTACACACTGTAAAATGCAGGATAACTCAGCACTTTAAAAATAATCAAAGTGAGAATTGTCTGTGTTTAGAAAAGTGGGAAATTTAAAATTTTATTTCATATGTAATAAATAAAGCACATCTCCTCATGGTTTCTTAATTCCCCTTTTCTTTTTTACTCGTTACCATTTTTGCCGCACAAGAACTTCCCAACCTGGAAGATAGATGGAAACTGACACCTCCAAACACATAACCATGTAGATTTTTTTTTCACTGAAGACTGAAACCCAGACAGGAGCATTTGCACAAAACAATTGTATTCAGATTACACTGAAGAAACTGTTGGTCTGTAGAAGCATATGTTCTTTTGAATTTTTTATGATTTTAATGTGGAATTTTGGAGATAAGAGGTAGCTCCCCAAGAACATCAAAGGCTTCTGATTAGCAGCAAAATGTAATTTTAAATCACCTTCTTCTCTTTCATTGCCCCCGAAGAAACTCCTTATCCAAAAATATCCAGTACAAGACAGACCCGAAGATTGTCTTTTGGGTCTTTTAGTTTAAAGCTGTCTTTGTTAGATTTCTCACATGCCACCACTATGTCCCTCCACACGGCTTACTCCTTCAAGCTACACCTGGGATGTCCTGAGAGCAATCCCACTGAAACAGCTACAAGCAAGAGGTCCAGGTGCAACAACACAATGGAGATCACTATCTAAATCCACACCTAGTCCAAATGATTCTTACCCAAGAGATACCCTTTTGAAGGAGTTTCATATTACATCCCTACATCCCCCTGCCCAGAAACACATATCTCATGCAGGTACCAACAACTCCAACAACTCAAGCCCCTGTGCCCTTCTTAGCAACAGATCATAGGAAGAGGCTGCCCCAAAGGAAGCCTCCCACGTTCAGATGGTAGATCTTATTTAGCTTTAGAAGTGTTTGAACACCAGCACCTGTGTACATTTTGTTTGTTTGCTTGTTAGGTGTGGGGGGTTTGGGGTTTGTTTGTTTGTTTGTTTGTTTTTGGTTTGGTTTGGTTTTTTTTGTTTGGGTTTTTTGTTTGTTTGTTTGTTTTTGGTTTTTTGGGTTGTTTTTTTTTTGCCTCAGAGTCCTGCTTGCTCTTCTCACAATTTTTTGAAATGACCCATCTGTTTAATCACACAGAGGGATTTCTGTCACCTATCAGGAGGGGCCACACCAACACAAGCTTCCATGGCAAAGAACAGCAGCCAATCACAATGATCTAGCCAGGGCCTCCTTTCACTTTAGGTAAATTATGGGGAAAAGTGCTTGCTCCTATCCACAGTCATAGCAGCCACTCTGAGAAACAGTAAGAAGTCATTTGGAAGCATTTCACCAGCATTTCAAAGGAAGCTATGGATTGGGATTTGTCAAGAGACACTGTCCAGCAGCTGGACTCTTTTCCTCAAAGGGTCTTCTTGAACCATCCCCAAGGTTATCTGCAGCTAGGGCTCTCTCCTTCTTGAGCAAGTCTGCCACGCACTTTTGATCTGTGCTCCTCCATGCATCTATTGCTTCTCAAGGAGCACTCTTTGTTTATTGGTGTTTGAATTTTGCCTCTACACCTCCTTTCCCTAAGGGCATGCCTAGCCTGTGGCACAGAGGAAAATGTCATCTGGTTTCATCCAGAAAGATGTAGAGAAAATCTACGGGATCACTCTGAGGAAGAGGCAGTCTGTGTGCGACCTCTCTGGAGCAGCCCTGTGCCCTTGTCCTTGCTCTGGAACGTGTACATGAAAATATATGGAGTCAGATTAGTACTCAACATCCACAATAAGGCAACTTATTTTACATGCAAATAATTCTTGGTTTTCAGTCTTCTAATGGCAGTTTAATGACGGACACTGTATCTTGAAATATCATAGAGCTGCTTGCTCTTTAGTGGAGTTAGAACAGTTTCCTGCAGGCTCTGAGGTATGCTAACTTGATGTTTTCTGTGCTAGTATGAAAGCAATTTTACCAGCAGCCCCAATGGCTTGCTCTGTAAGTGATTGTGACCAATAAATACCTTTGCAATTCTCTTCTGCAAAGTCCCAATCCCTGCCTCTGTTCACATAAATAATTGTTAGCAGCTTTATGTATTTAGAATTTAGGCATTTTAAGGGTATTTATTATTAAAAAGTGGAATATAAACAAAAGGCAGTAAAAATGGAATCTCAACAAATCTAACAAATGTTTTCTCAAGCATCACCCTGGAGCACCACATTGAAACCATTTACTTTGCTGCATGCAGTGGTTACTACAGAAATTGAGAACTGATAGAAGAGGTCCTCATCAGTATGAGGTACTGAGGCACCATGCTAGTAGTTAACAATTTGCTAAGGTGCATGCAGGTGGGTGCCTTGCCACTGTGGAAGTTGATACTCCGTGGGGCAAACAGGCTGCTGCAACAGGGTGCATGCACACACACAGACAGAGCACTATGGACATTGTGGATGCTCATCAGGGTAAATCAGCTGAACAATGCCTCACAGACCTTCACAACAAATGTAGTGGTGGATTTGACATGACAGCTCCCCACGAGATTGCTGTGGCCAGCTTCCAAGAGCTGATGCATGCTCATTTTTGAGCTATTGTTGAGAACAGGAAATGGGAGCCTAGCTAAAATAATTGCCTGTCAAAAATGAGTCACTTACAGAAGCACAGCATCAGCCATGTTAAGGGCAAAAGGATTCATCAGAGACATGTTATCCAGTGAGGGTGCCTCATTTGAGAGAAGTCAGCATGGTTTCTTAAAGGTGCAAGAAGAAGGTTAAATGGGCAGCTGAAAATTATCAACTCAATACAACTGGATTTCCAAGAGGCCTCTTAAAACTGTTTTATCAAAGAAAAAGAAAGTAAGCATGCACAAAAAAATAAAGCTGCATACAAAAATGAAAAGAGAAATTAATGGTCATTTCTCAGTGCAATCACTAGTCAAATTCTGCATGGAATGGTGCTGAAACTGTTTAAGATACTCAAACCTTTTCATCTTGAGAAGATGATGAGCGAGGAGATAACAAAATCTGCAGATAATACACAAATATCCAAGGCACTAAGAACAAAAACAACCATGATGACTTTTTCTTGCTTTAAGGGGCCAAGCAGCTGGATAATAATTTGATAGATGAAATTTAGTGTGGATAAATGTAAAGTGATGCACATGACGAAAACCAATTTTCACTTCACACAAAAATTATGAGCTTTGCACTGACTATTACCACTTGGTAACAAAATTTCATGTTATGACATATAAGTCCACAGAAAGCATCATGTTACTGTTCTATAGCTGTGGAAATAGCAAAACAACAAATGTTTGGAACTATCAGAAAGAAAATGGAGAACAAAGCAAAAAATCATCATGCTGCAGTATAAATCCGTTTTGCCAATGCTTTGAATATAGTGTTCAGTTCTGCTCTCCTCATTTGCAAAAGGACATATATGGTTCATAGAAGACCCACAGGGATAAATAAAAGCAGGAAAAGCTTCAGTAAGAGGAAGAGTCTGGAACTGTTCTTTATGGAAAAGATGCATTTTAGAGGTTTAGAGTAAAGGTCCAAGAAATCCTTAGCAACATAAAGAAGGTGGGCAAAGACCAGTCACTTACTGTCACCTTCAACACCAGAACTAAGACCAAAAAAGCAAGAGCTCGGTTCAAAAACAGCAAACAGAGGTAATTCTTCATGCAAATGTATAGTACAGGTGGAACTCCTTCCTACCGTGGCTTTGAAAAAACATATATGGGTGTAAAAAGAAGCCAGGCAAGTACTGCATAAATAGCCAAATGCCAGACAAACCCTATACAACACCACAACAAATTAGAAAACCTCAGAAAATAGCCTACAGAGACCTGAGCAGTTGCACCTATAAGAGGAAGTATCCTGTTTGTGGGCTGAACAATGTAACATTTCTTTTGTTCTTCTGTTCTGCCCTTAGCTCTCACAAAGGACCACCTACAGCTGCCTTTCCGGCTTGAAATAAGCCGTCTGTTGTTGATTATTCTGTGCTATGGGGGAGAAGAAAGTGGCACCAGTGATGCCCACATACCAGAGACTGTATCCAGCTCCATCCAGGGCACTGTGATTCCCGAGTTGATCAGATGCTTAGCACCTCAGCATGAGCAATTGCATCTCTATTTTTTGGCATTCTCTGAAAACAGTTTAAAGTCCATATCTTTTGCACATACAAGTCTATGTTTGTATGTTGATTCATTAGTGAGTTAAATAAAGCAACGTTAAAAAGCCAACCACTGCTCATACCAGTTCTGTGAGATAAGGTCATTGTTGCCTACTCTAAGCAAAAAGGGTGGCTGAAGTGCTTCAGGAATACCAACACTGTAGCATTTCTTTTGTCATGCAGTCACCATATTTTTTTCTGGTCTCCTTCTTCTGCTCTTTCTTTTAAGCCCTTTGCTAGTGGATAGATCCCTACTGATGTATGAATGAGACATCAATTTCCCTCTGTGATCTTCATGTTCTCCTGATTGTTTTGGACTCTTTACCTCAGCTTTCTGCATGCTAGATTTCATTGGCATTGGATCAAAATCAGAAAGGCATAGGCTCAGTGTGGCAGATGGCAGCCCTGGATACGTCTCTGCTAGAATTGGACATCATGTTGCATCCTCAAAAAGGCTTTTCTAAGTATAGATAAGAGCTATATCTTCTCATTTTTATGGCTTTAAATATTGGCACTAAACCCAAAGAAATGTTGGTAGTTTGGGGTATCATCTATATCTGCTATCACTCAAGAAGTATAATAAAAGAATGTCTGGGAAGCAGCACAGCAGGTGCTTCATTTTTAGATCTGTCTAATGCATCAAGTGATATTAGTCCAGAAACTGTGCCATGCAAGTTCTGGTCTCTGATTACAGACAGGCTAGGTAGGAAGAAAAAGCCCAGTGAGCAAGCATGTCATGTGCAATACACAGTACTGCCCATCTAGTGTGCAATAATCATTCTCCCCACACCAAAGAGTGGAGCAGACCTAGACCCACTTCTCAGCCGCAAAATCCCAGTGTCCTGTGTGGAGGGCCTTGCATAAGGGGCTGGCATAATTCTGTGCAGTATATGAGCAGTAGCTCATGTATCAGCCTCCAGATGACATACGTTTAGTAGGATCCTTTAGACTTGGCAAGCTTTGCCTGGAGATTTTGGAGCTTTTAGCTTCAGATTTAGCCCAGCAGATTTAGCACTGAGAATAAGAAACCCTTTTTATCTCCCAAATTCCAGTACAGCAGAAACCAGTATCTAAAGGAGTAGTTATTACTAGCAAAGCTTAGTGGTTTACATCAGAAATACCATTTTATTCTCACCCCATTTCAACTGCTCTTTGGATATAGTTAATGCCTTAAAAAAGGTGCCAAAAGGGAGTCCTTTCTCTGCTTGAACAAAAATCACTGCTTTTAGATTGTGTTTTATTTCTGTTTTGTCTGCATTTCAGACGAAGTCCAACACTTTAAACAGCAATTTGGAATCAGTGTTTCCTGCTGTATTTCTCTTTCAGTCAGGGCTGATGTATGTACATTCTGAAAGAACAATCCTCTTTTGTCTCTCCAACTGAACATTAAACACTGCCAGAGCAGCAGAGCAGAGGGCCACTGGGAGGTGAGCAGAGAATGCCAGCTAGGAAATCTGGAGAAAGTGTGATGCAATCCTCTTCTCAGCTACACTGCCTGTTTATTGACAACTAGAAAATGTTTCCTTAAGGAAACTGTTTGTGGCATTCAGCCATGTATCATGTATACCCTTCTGGAAAATAATGGACAAATAATACAGTATAAAGATTCTTTTAAAATTATAAAGGTCCATCTCAGTCACTAAAAAATACTTCCCTTTTCTATTCTGAATCTCTTCGTTATTCAGAACAAATGCTTGACCACAGACCTGTATTTTACCCATAAGTCAGGTATTTCTTCTTTCCCCCATCTATATATACTCATACAACATACAAATACAGGAAAAACATATACTTATATACTTAAACCTACAAATATCTTGTAGAGAACATAGCATATTTTGTTATAGTATGTTTTGGAAAGACATTCAGAAGTTCTACCCATGCAAAAGCCAATGCCAAACAATAGTGTCCTTACCAGATACACATGGTAAAGCCAAAGTTGCAGTAACCCAATAATGGGATCCCAGCTCAGTCTGCCTGGTTCCAGTACAGATCCCTCTCCCCAGTGCAAGCCTGGGCCTCTCATCTCTTGAATGAGGAGGCAGCAGGCCTTGTTTATCCTCAGTTTCCAATGCATTATTACTGATCCGTGTTTCAGCCTCTCCCATTCCCAAAAGCAGCATTTCTCACTGCTTTCCTTCCTCCACAAAGGGTTTATGGACATCACTGACACTGGAAAGACTCTGTTCCCTTCCCACACCCCTTTACCTTTGTTGGTCCCAGTGGGGTAGACTTTTTCATACCCATGGCCAGATGTTTCTCTGCTTAGAACAGGCTGCACGTGGCCTTCCTCCTGCATACTGAATCGATTCAGGCAAGGTCTTTGAGTGGGAGCTGGTGAATCTGAGGATGCTGCAGCTGCTGTTTGAAGCATCAGCTGGTAAATGTTTTCTCTCTGCAGGCACCAACCTCTGCTGTCAGCCTTGTTCCCCCTCATGACTAAGTATCCAGTGCGGCACACACTTGGTACCAGGAGACTTATGTACCTACTGCTCTGTGGAGATAGGAGGCAGAGTGTTAGCAGTGTGGAGCATTTTCTTGGAGATTTGAAGCCCAGACAGACTACTCAAGAGTTTAATCCTGACTATTATTGCCTTTCTTGCAACTGCAGTCTGGCCTTTGAGATTGGTATTAAATGAGAAAAGGTTTCACAGCAGCTAATTTCAGGCATCTGATTCACTCTCTGGCCCTGCTTCCCCTCTCTTCTCTTTCCTGAACTCAGGAAAAGCAGAGAATCTAAGGCAAGGAGCCCACATCCTATGCAGCTGTACCCACGGCAACCCCAAGTGTCAACAGCTTCAAAATGAGTACTCCCAGACATTCACTCTCCTCTGACTCTGCCCAAAGAGGTGCTACATTTGCTTAAACACAGAAAACCCAAACACCGTGGGAATGCCCTGCCTCTCTGCCCATGGAAGAAAGGCTGTGAGTGCCCCAGTACGGCCTGAGGACAGCTCCTGCCTGCACTGAGGTCTGCCTTCACTCCTACAATAGAAAGAGCAGAGGACAGTGTCTCTGGAATTAGGCTTCCTTAAGGACGTGTCAGATTTCATCTGTTGGTGAGTGCTCTGCTAACACCTGCCATGCAACTGGCAAAGGCTCCTGGACCCTGGGCACCTCATTCCTCCTCGTGTGAGTGTGTGGGATCCTGGCCAGCCTGGATGAAAGGATTCTTAATTGAAAGGTCCTTAGTAGTACCATAGAATTATATATTTGTTCTTACTATTTTTCAGGCCTATTTATATTATGTTACTTTGTCACTGATGTCTACAAGTTATCATTCAGAGCTCATATTTCCTCCACACCAGGTTGAGCAAAGAGTGGGCTGACTCAGTCATTCCTTCTGCATCCTTCATTTCTCTAGCTGAAATATAGATGTTCCCCTGCACTTCAATTGGTTCTTAGCAGCAACATAAATTAAGTAAAAATATTCCTTTAATTCCCCTTCTCTAAAATCTGTTGAACCTCCACCTCTTCAAGATGGCCACATTCTGTTCAGAATTGATCCCTAAATCAGCAACATCCTTCTTTCCCTCCTGCTCAAACACTTCTGTGTTAATTTTTAACAGACTTTCTTCACACATTTTGGTCTTGAAGGGGCTGTATTTTCCACATTTCTGTTTTGCTTTCAACTTCTCCCAAATTATGCTATTGCAAAACCATTGCTTTCTTATTTCTCTTAGACTGACTATCAAATGTTAGAAAATAAGTGTAAAACAGAGGACATCCTCTGAGAAAAAAAAAATGCTTGTAAAGGAGAGGAACTGGAAGAAAGAGCCATATAGAGACTCTTCCCAAGACATGAGCCAGAGAAAATGACCTTTCTGTTTCTCTTTATTTGTGCAGTATTTTAGATTTCTCTGTGGCAGAGCCATTTAAAACCCTAAAATTGCAGTATCTCAACTCCAGGCAGTGTTTAGCTCATTAAAAATCTTTCTCCCTAGCAACTTGTGACCTACAGAGGTACCAAACTATGTCTAAACCAAATTCTTTAAACTCAATGAAACGACAGGCTGGCACAAAACCAGGGCAGGCTAATGTTACATATAGTACACCTTTGAGTCCTTAGTTTCTTCTTGAAGAAATGTGTTCCTTAATGTTTGACTATACACCCAGGAGCTCACTATCCTTCTAAGTCTCTTAAATAAAACTAAGAATTGTTAAAGAAAGAAACACTCATATAGCTGGAACTTCATATTACCTCACTCTGCCACCCCAGTCACACTTACACATTTGCCTCCCTACGACCTCCAAAAGTATTTTTGTCTCTGACATTATTGTATGCTGCTGTCCACAAGATGTCTTTAAATACTTAAATAGCACTGTTTTTTACTTTCCATAGCAAATTACTCTGGCTATAAGTTCTATCTCTAAGTTCCTAACACAATGACATCAGGTAATACTCAATTCTCTTCTAGATACTGTTCTTGACGAAACAGTGACCTGTCCAGTAAGGCCCCAGCTGTGGCAGCCCTATCCAGTGATCCAGCTTTACTTGAGTGAAACGACTTATTGGTCATGCTGCATCCCATTCCACATGCTCATTAAAAAACAAAACAAAACAAAACAAAACAAAACAACAACAAAAAAAAATACTGCCTGTTGCCCAGTGCACTGGCAGACAGGTTTTAAAATTAGATCATTAGATCTCTTTCTGTAGATAGCTAAGGTGTAGCCCCAACTTTTTTTTTCAGAGGTATTAAGCTGGATGGACAACTAGATATGTATTGTTGAATTTTAGTGTTTGCAGTAGAACGGTAATTTCTAATAAGCAGCTTGCATATGGCAATTCCCAGGATCTGCTGTTCTCCACACCATGCCCTGTTAAAGGGAACCCTGTGACTCATGGCATAGAAAGATGTAACTACAACAGTAGGATTTCCATCAGTGTGAAGCACAGAGAGTCTGCTCTCCCCCAAAGCACAATATTCCTTCACTTTCTGCCTACAAAAATACATGAATAAAGAACATGTGGCATGAAAGCTCAGAGTTCACTGTGATAGAATAATCTTTTCATTGTTCTGTATTTGTTGAAAAAGTGAGAAGCAAAGCTGTAGTTAAGCAACTGAGGGAATGAACCCTAATTTCTTATTTTCTAGTCTGCTAGAAGAGTTGTCTCCTATGTTTACTTGCACATAACCTTAAGAAATATTCCCTGCTGCTGTAGACCTTTCTACCTTGGGAGCTCAGAAGAACTTTTCAAACAAGAATATGCTGCCTATCACACAACCTCTGTGCTTCTCAGCAGTCTAGGTGCATTAGAATGTAGGCATCAGGCAAACAATACTCAAAACTGCACAAGGAGCTCAGAGGGCCTTAGTCACAGCTACTTTTACTTTTGTTCTCAGATATCTTAAGAATTAATCCTGACCAGACATATTTTTTAATAAAGAAGAAAATTACTATATTTTAAGGTATTAAAAACTAAATTATCACTTTTCGTGTTCTTCTCCTGCCCTTTTCACAGACAAAAGAGAAATATGAAAGAAAGGGATGGAAAAAGGAAAAGGGAGTTTACAGCACAAAATCATAAAAGAAAGCCCAAGGAATCATACATTTTTCACCCCAGCTTTTAAACATGTAATAAATGTTACACTGACATTTTTACTTATTAGTAAGAATTTTTTGGCCAGTGTTTGACCAACTCACTTGGTCAACTCATAAACATTATCAATAGTACATGACTTTAATCCTGTTCCAGGTTTATGTGGTTTCACAGAAGGAAGTTGAAATGTTCATTATTATTATGCTGATAATTAAAGCCTTTATTGCATGTTGTATTTATACTGGAAAGTTTAAACTTTTCATACTTTCTGAACATTTCTTCAATTTTTCTTGTTTTTTTTTTTTTTTTGGCAAAAATTATGTGAGGTTAGTGAAAAACACAACAGCTTGGGAGTGGGGGAAGATAAAAATCAAAAGGTAAAATTCTTGTTGTGACACATTTTTAAGATGCTTTCTCATACTCACATGATGGGAAGAATACAGGATCTGCAGAAGCCAGAGGGAGAACTTTTTAGCAATTATTGTGAGGACAGCTTAGAAATATTGTCTGCACAACTCTGGTGAAACTATTTGCATTCCAGACTCACGAAGAAAACAAATGAGAAAGTGTTCTATTCTTCTCTCAAAAGAGAGAATGCCAATAAGATGGTGATGTTGTTTCTTTTGATTCACGTGGTGTCTGTCACTGAGGTAGCTTGGTCCTGCAGAACAAAATAAAGAGTAAAGAAATGCACTTGCTGAAGACACAGATGAGAAGACAAAAACTTGTCTGCCTCATTTATTTATTTAGAGGTATAAAAACATTCAGAAGCACCTCTCTGCTCTGAATTACATCTCATGAATTAAAATACCCAGTAATACGCAATATAGAAAGGACAGCTCATCACAATTCAGCACATAAATATTCAATACTTATCATGAGAAAAAATAAGTTGAAGGCTGTTCTTCTCTCAACCCATTCTTCCCTAAGAGCCTGAAGAAAAGACAAATTCTGAAGGTTAAAAAGACAAACAAAAGAGAAAAATGTCCTGAAAATGGTGGCAACAATATTGAAGTCAAGGATACCACATAGAATGAAGCTTTCAGAAGGCCTTGCTCAGCACGGCACTTGCACACGGGCTTAACAGTGAATGAGAGAATGATCATATGGAATATTCAGAGCTATTCATCCATCTAAGTGCCTAGGGTGTTGCTCCTCCATGCATGCTTGGTCACAGTAAAGAACTTGAATTTAAGGCACCTGGTCTCCTCTTGCCAAGTGCAATGGAGATTATTAATGGAGAAGTAATCCCTAATGAGGATGAAAGAGATTTTTATCCTGTGTGTTCTACAGTGTCTACAATGTCTTTGATATAGCAGAAGGTGCCTAAAAATGTAATTGCCAAGAATTTCCTACTCTGCAAACAATAGTTATCTTCCGATCCCAACTCAGCATTATTGAGGAAAAAAATAATTTATAATTGTGTTGGTTCTTTCTGCAACCGATTGCAGTGGTAATTGTAATTTTTTTGAAAGTGTAGTTATTCTAGTTTACCAACATAAATGTAACAGTTGCCAGTTTTGATTAAACCGGATGATGATTTTTGTCTAAAAATGCTTGCTCCTAGGGGCCAAACAGGAGAGTTATGCATTGGAAGGCAGCGATGTGTTAGATGACTTATTGAGGAGCCATCTCTGAAATCATCCATCTTAGGTGCTGGCACAGAGGTCATCAGCGTGGCTGTTGATATTTGGGTTTGCCCATGTAGTTCTTGGTTTGAGTGCACATTTGGTTGGCTTCTCACTCAAATGAAGTCCAAGCAATTATTTCATGTTGTTGTTTCGCTAAATGTCATGAAAAGTCACAGGTCTCTTCTCCATAGCAGGCAATTCAAACAGACCAAGACAAGAGTGTGAACTTAACTTGTACCTACTTTAACAAGACCTGTTACCTTCCACTGACATTTTGACAAATATAGGTGGAGAGGCATTTGTTACAGAGCTAGCACAAGCTAGAGGAATACCATGCTCTGGGGCATCTTGTCTGACAAAGCTGCAGGAGGAGGTGTTCTCTACAGGTGAAGTCTGAGCCCTCGTAATGCTGTCCTCATGGTACCAACATTCCCTCTTGATTTATCCTTGAAGATAAGACAGCTTTTTATCAACACCAGAATTTACTGCATCCACGGCTTTAAGGCAGGAGCTCCTGAAGGAGCGTTATAAAGTTATGCTTACAGGGGTTGTGCCAGTATTAAAATGTCAACTTCTCAAACTCCATCTGATCCTTGCCCAAGCCTCAGTGTTTGAAAGGTCATAGCACCTTCCTACAGATAAAAATTTACATGTTAAGTTTCTGCTATAAGAAAACTACAATAAATTCTATAGTACCTGTAGATGACCTAATCCCAATGGCAAATTTGTCCCAATCTCTTTAAGATTGTATTTCTCCATTTAATTTCACTTTCCCTCAGATATCTGTAGAAATTATTTCATCAATCCACTTTTATCTCTCATGATATTCAGGAATATAAAGTAGGTCAGTGGTCAGATAAATTTCAGTGAAAAATGAGAAATATGATCTTTTTGTCCCCTCCTTTCCTTTTCAGTCTCATTTTGGAACTGAATGTTACCAGTCCTTGGAAGGATGCCAAAATTCAATATTGTGCTGATGGGAACATGAATAATGTATAAAGAGACACTTCAAAGAGTGTATAAAATCTGAGGCACAAAATGTCTAACAAGTCTAAACCAAAGGCTTTGTAAAAGTTACAGCAGAACCAATTGTTCAAGTACTCTTAAGACTGTTCCATCCCATTCACCCACAGATACCACTGTGACAGATTTCTTTGCAAGAAACTTGCTATAACCTCAGAAAAACAAAGAATGGTGCTAAAAACTCTGAATTTAGACACTAAGAAAAAAGAAAAAAGGCAGCCACTAATAAAGATCACACACAAAGATATATTTTGGGTTGGTTCCTGGTTTAGTTTGGTTGGGGTTCGTTTTTTGGGTGGTTGTCCCTCAAAAACAAATCCATGTGTTGTTGTGAGTCCCAAAACCAAGGGGACCTAAAAGGATAGGCAAAACTCCTGGGTGAAGATAATTATTTTCTACAGAGTTCCTCCCCCCACTCCTTTTTATATAATGCACTGAGTACCAGATATACACTCCACACTGCAGAAGAAGCAGAGACCCTTCCTTCTCTATGGCTCCTTACCCCCTTCCACTGACAAACAGGACTAAATTATACACACCTAGAGTTATGGATGAATTAGTGTATTTTTATGTGAAGTCTTTCAAAATTATATGTTTTGAATCTGTTGTTCTGTTGTACATATGAATGTGTAATGGAGTATCTAGGTTTAAAATTCAGGATCTGGTTTAGAGAAATAATAGAGGTATCCCACAAAATGCTTCTTTCTATTTTTGTTCTCTTTTTCTACATTTTGCTGTTTGGTTGGTTGATTTTTTTTCAAGTAGAGGCTAAAAATGCTTCATACTAAAAATTACCTTGGTGTTCTTCAAGAAAAAAAAGATTATAGGTTATAATCTATAGATTATAGATTATGTAATCCATGAAACACGTTGGTGACACTCACACTTTGCCCTTTGGACTAATATACCAGGACTGGAGCTTTTCATCAGACTTCTTGAGACAAAACTGTGCATTGCTCCCAGTAAATTAGAGCCAGGGTATGAGATACTCAGAGGGGAACACGGTGACTGTGGGTCTGCCTGCTCCAGACCTCAGACTTACTTCCACAGGGGTGAATGAGAATCTGTAAAGCAGGAGAGAGTAAGACATGAAAAGGGGGAGAAAACAAAAGAGTGAGGAGTGACACACACTTCCATTAAGGAATTTATTGTAAGTCGCTGGCGCTTGTCTCACTCACCTTCACTGTGTATATGCACACACACATGCACTCAGCGCAGCAGAAATGATTTAAGGACTGGCCAAACTCATTGCTACACTAGCTAATTGCAAGTTACTATCCAGATAAAGTGAAAAACAAGACAAGCTGTGCTTTAATGGACTGTCTGAAGCACCTGATTTCCTGGGGCTACCCTTGGTGTGGCACAAAAAATTGCAGCATCATTGTAGTCTGAAGGCTACACTCAAAGGCAGAGTGTGGCCATATGAAAATAAATGCAAGTGATATTATGAATATTGGGGCCCTTCACAAGACATCACTCAGAGGAAACAGACAGAAATAAAATTCAGCACTCTAAAAATGTTAGTTACAGAACATGCTCTGATGATGGAGGATAGCAACAAATTAAGAACCTACATAGTAATAACTGTGAACAATCCTAGGATGATTGTCCCATCATATTCACAGAGCTGTCACTGAGGGTCAGGAGCTGTTTCCTTTATGAACAGTGTCACTCACTATTTCACTATTCAGCTGTTTTCAGTCATTGTAGGCTGAAACTTGGCATTCACATAATCAGCTCAAATGCAAATCTGTCTCTAAAAATGACTTAAATGGGTTAGGCCAAATTTAGTACTGGAGCAGTAAAAATAATAATTTAGGTATGGTTACATATTGTCTGACAATAGAAATGTCATTTCTAACTAAATAAAAATTCAAAAATATTAAAATATAGCTGCCAAAAAAGTTTAAAAAATGGATAAAACTTTCCACATCTCAATGCATTTTAATAATAATTTTTTAAAAGGCAAGCAGAAGTCCTTTTTTTACCCATGTAGTAAAAATAAATCTACAAATTACATCAGAATTAACATCACATTCTGTTGTTTTTCTCTTGGAAAGGAATGGCCAAAATCCACAGTATTATGGTGTAACTGAAGCCTCATTGCCTCACTTTCAGCAGGGTCCATGTTAAGTGCAGGCAAGGATTCCACACTAGAAAGTGCATTTCTTACAAATTCAGGTATTCTTCTGTGTAACAAAACTGAGCCTAGGAAAAAAGAACAAGTGAAAAGCAGCTTTTGAGCATTCTTGCTCTGTAACAAAGAGGTCAGCTCAAAAAGAATAGGCTCTAAGCTCTCAGTGTTTCAGCATCTCGTTTTTGTAGCAACTTAGTCTGCTGCTGGTTTCCAAAACACCCAAGTTTTGGGTCTAAGCCTTCTCTCTTTTACACCAAAGTAAATTTGTATTTGACACAGTGCAGCGGTGAGTGCAACTAAATTGTGAGAGATTTGACTCAAAAGCAGTTGTTTCCTCTTCACTTCATCAGAATACCAGGTAAGTCTTTATTCTCTACACTGCAGCTTTTCCCAATGTGCTTTTGAAAAGCATTCGAGCAGGAAGGCAAAAGAAAATTATTGTCAAGGCTTCATGTAAGACACACACGTATTTTTCATCCCTTTTTTCAATTCCTTTCTAGCTCATAATAATAACAAGCTCCTGAAAATATTTACCAAATTGGGAATAACATTTAATTGAGATCTTCAAAAAAAGCTAAATGTTGGAACAATTATTTATAGTAAATCAAACACTTCTTTTAACTACAAGTGCCCACTTCCATGGCTCTTTCTCACCACATTTTCAAACACTTTGTAACACCACAGAGAGAAAAAAAGAGTTAGGTTTGAGCTTTTTTTTTCACTATTAGAGTACATTCTGAAAGCACAGAGTTCATGACCTGCCTCACTCATAGCCATTGGATTCCCACTGATCTTTGCTACTTAAAAAAGAAAAAAAAAGAAAGAAAGGTCAGTAACATTGTCAAAAAAAGGCAAGTGGAAACAGCTAACATGTATGAGCAAATTCCAGGCACCTTTGACTATGAAATTTTTTTTCTTCAGAGTTACAGAGCCTGTGACAAATGACCACCATGATTAATTACTCATTTTCAGCCAAGCGCAAAATTTGAGTTATAATTTGTTAAAAAGGAATCATTCCATAGAATACTTATTCAGCTCTGAAAAGGCTCAGTTTGTCATCACTTGAAACAGCCAAACAGAATAATACAAATGGATTGAAAGGCAAATAGATTTTCAGACTGGCATATTGTCCTTTTACCAGTGTCCCCCACATACATCAGTAGGTGCCATATCTGATATATTGATGGCAGGGTTATTGTTGTCATATGTTTATTCGTTTCCACAAGCAAAATCCAATCTTATTAAAATGCCAGTGTCAGTAAAAGTTGTTCGGATTTAAAAAGTCTTGCCTTAAGAGATAACCTTTTATTCAAGGTCAGAACTTGAATGTTTATGCCATGCACTATTTTTCAAAGATTAAATTATATTTACATCAGCTCCAGGCTTCTTAACTTTGATTCACCCATACTTTTAACAAATGGGTCCCACAGTCATTTGCAATAATGTAATTACATTAATGTATTAATTACTCTCTTGTGTTTAGGGCAAATAGCCACAGAAAGGCACAAGCTGGAAGGATAATTTCAGAGCTGGGGCAGTAATTACCTTCCCATCACCTTCTGAAGATGAATGAGTTTTGCCAATTCTGTTGAAAGAACCACAGAATATATATAAGGTAAATATCAAGTCCCTAATTCTGAATGGTCCAAATTCAGTAATAAAATCTCACATTGTTACAGCATCTTCAGTAGAGTACCATGTTGGCCTAAGGGCTCTGTGCCACTTCTTGAGTTTTCCTTTCCTCAAAATAATAAGTCCTCCCCTTGAACAAGCAAACAGACTCTTCTTTTTCCTCCATCAGTTATATTGGAAAACATGAATCAGGTATTTGAAAGAAGGAAACTAGCACTTTTTCCTTCTTTCCAGACCATTTTCCAGCTGACATTAATCCTAAGGCTATGTTGTATAGTCTTGCATTCACTTCAGGATCGTAGTCTCAGGGTTTATTCAGGCTGTGTCCCTTGGTTTTGATTGCTCATTTTATGCTACTTTGAGGCACATTCTATTTCTTCTTCTTGTCCCACAAAAACAAATATGAAAAATACCCAGATAAAACCCCTTTACTTAAGTGGTTATGGGTTCTTATGTTTAAGTTGGAGGCTGCAAATAAGTGTTTTAGTTCATGGATTCAAGAGAAGCTTGACCCATGTTTATCAGCAATGTAGAAAGTCATATTTTCTTCAGAAGAGACTAGCCCAGAGGGGGTATATGCCTTGGAGATACAAATTATGTTTTTTTAAAAAGTGTAAGCATTGGCTCAATATAAACTTTAGCCACTTTCCAAACTGATCACTTTAATCAATTTTTACATCTCAGATTTAAAGAAAAAAGGCATTAGAAAAAAATGGCCATGCTCTCTATTTTTGAGACAGTATTTTAAGGAAGTATTTTGACATTTCTCATGAAAGGTTAAACAATTTTTTCCCTTACATCTAGTTTTTCCTAGTTTACTAGGACAAATCTCAGCTATAGCTTACTAGACAAATCCCAGAACATCTTCATAGCAGTTTTCTATTGTATTGGCATTATATCTCTGTTTATCAGTAGAATTTGCAGTTTGTCTTGTTGAGAAACTACTTAAAATTAGATTGCAATCCCAGTCAACTTCTGCTTCATGTCTGTAATTCTTTTCATGTGAAATACATATGAGATGTTGGATATTTTTCTGAGTGGGAGCTAACAGCAACACCTCTAGACAAGTGTGAGAGTGGGATTAGAAGTTGCCAGTTCTGTGATGTGCTCTTTATATCTATATATGAAATTCTTCATGCTGATGCAGTGAACTGATTTGGTTATCTGTGAAAAACAAACTCAAAACTCATCACTTCCCATGTCACAAACTGTCTGCAACTTCACTGACAACACTTCCAGCAGCACAGCCCATGTTAAAATAAACTTTACCTCCATGCTACAGTGGCAGAAGATTTGGGATGACTGTTTTCTACCAGGACTATGCAACACTGAGTCTCATCACAGCAAGGATCTCCCTGGACTTTCTGCAGATGGATGTGTCCTGACTGCATCAAGGGATGGAAAGGCTTTATGCAATACCCAGGACCTGTTAGATGAGAGACACAAGTTCCACCTTCTAATTTCTCCTAAAAACTCTGTTTCAAAGTTTCCACACATTTGGGTAATTATAGCCCACACAGAGGTTAATTTCATCTACTATTCATTATAGCATAAGCTCAGTTCAGTTCGGTTCATGTTTAAATTTTATTCATCCCAGGCAAGAGTTTAGAGTGATTAGAGCCACATGCAATATTTTAAGATATCATCTAAGTAAAATAAAATTCAAAAGCAGATGCTATAATAAGTAAACTAAAAGCATACAGGTTTTGAGTTTCACTTGTATGAAATAAAAAAGTCACTTTCTATTTACATCAATTTCATCAATTCACTGAGGTACTTCTGAGGACTTACACATGTATAACTAGGAACAAAATCCATTCCCTGATTTTTCACATCAATTAGTGAAAAGATGATAAAAGAAATAGCTTATCTATTCCACTGGTTTCCCAGATTACTTTTCCATAAATGCTAAGCATGACATTTATTTTATCACTAACTATGAAATATATGCACAAGGCTCTGGAGGATAGAAATTCATCAGAGTACCTTGTCTCCACAGAGTTTAATGCTCTCTAATGTGTTTTCCTTGCTCAGATAACATTTTTGCATTCCTTTTGTCTCAAACAACATACAGGAAAGATATTTGTCTTTAATTGCACTGATAAAGAACCCAAATCCACTTAATTTTCTTGCAACATAGCTATGTTTAATGAACTGGTACATTCCCATTTCCAGAATCCATCAGAAAGTCTACTCAAATTGTCCTTGCTCCATTATTCTGTATTTCAATTAAATTAATTGGAAACCTAACTGTTTATGAGCTGTTAGGTATGACTCCACCTAGACTTCACATGAGAGCATCAATCCCTTTCATGACCCTTCAGTTTCCTCAGACAACTCCTCTGCATCTTTGCCTTAGTCCCTCACAGGGCAATGTCTGAGAGAGGGTAAGTATGGGGCCTCATCACCTGAATTAGCAGTTTGAGAATGGGGGTTAGTTATTCAGTTAATGCAATAAACTATTAAAAACCCCCAAACTGTTAAGCAATATTTATTTTTTTAAATAATTATTCAGGTTTAGACACGCATGTCCCTTTGACAATTTCGAAGTGATGTTTTATTGAAAATTTTAAGTTAATATGAGTATTCTAGCAAAAAAAGAATTCATGTTATTTAAGACATTTTTTAGTTCACTTGTTTTCAGATTGCTGATTATTTACCTTTTTAGTATTTGGAGGCATAGGGGAAACAAGACCTCTGAACAGTTTTACTCTTCTGGCTTTTATGAGAAAGACAACACTGAACTCAGAGGATCAGGTTCCTACTTGATCCCATTTGACACGTCTCATATTTTTAGTAAGAATTTTCCCACCATTAGCAGTGAGAAACTTTTTAAAAAGTGAAAATGGAATAAAAACCCCCAAAATACCAAAACTAACCAAAAACTAAACCCAAAACCTAAGTCTCTCCACTATGAGACATTTGAGACAGAGAAGCATCAACCAAAGAGGGAACAGAAAAGGAACCAGGGTTTTATGTCTGTATTCAGAATGAGGAACAGCAGGTTTTCTTGATATACTGCGACCAAATAATCATATTTGCTGCAAACCAACATTGCCCTCTGTGCTATGGGACACCTCTAGGGAAGATGCAATCATGGGAGCCTTGGGAACCAGCCTTTCTCTAGGAGATGGTGCTCAAGATGTAGATCCTGTCACAATGAAGTCCCAAGAAATGAGTTCTCCTTTAAGCAAAATAATAGATTCTTTCTTTTTGTGTTTACTTTGATATCATTTACCTTCATGTTGAGAAAAGACAGGCATGGAGTCATGTAAATACCAAAATTTAAAGATAAAAAAGTTGAGATTTAAGGTCTCATTCACCAGTCTTTGGGTTTAAATCCATTACTTGAATTTTAATCACCCCGAGGTCATGTTCACTGTGTTATGTTCCATTTCAGATGAGGGGAATGTGACTTGTGTCATGCTTGATAAGTCCTATAACATGCTGTTCAGCTGGTCATGCCTGATCTTTTAGGATATTTTGTTTTCTTTTTGCTCCTCAGTTAGCCAGTATACTGTAAACATTTCATAATCTCTGTGTGTATTTGAGTCCCCAATATGTTGCATGTCCCAACCAAGAAAGAATAATACTGTCTGCACCTCTACTGCTAAAATGAACCTTGTAGCCCTTATGCACCTTCTTTTTACTGTTTTATAGTTAGGAAATTAACTCTGGCAACTCAGCAGCATGTGGCTAATGGTGGAAGGAAGACTCTGACTGGATAAGTAACCAGAATAATGGGAGGAATGCCAGAATTGGAGTGAGTATCTGTAGGACACATCTAACATTTGGTACTCCTTCTAACTCAATTCAGAATAATCCCTGCTTTCTCCATGAAAAGCTTCCAGGATCATATCTTTTTGAGTAAGGATATGCTTGATCTTACACATATGCTTATCTACAATCTCCTCCATGCCTTTACCAACCTCAGGCATAGCATCTACTGAGCAACAGTAAATAAGGGCAGTAGAGTTTCAGAGGACAGCCAAACCACTTTTCCCTGTAAGTAAAGCACCTTTCATTCTTGCATCAGTGCTAAAAGGCTTCAACTTCATATAAGTTCAAGAACATGACTTTCCATTCTCAAATATTCTGCAACTATTGCTTGTTATTTAAGTCACCTCTTACAGGGTGATCCACTCAGGAGTTACTTGCTGTTCTCAAATTCTTGCCCAGTGAAATGAAACAACCAGCCATTCTTCTGAAATGTTTATCTTATCCATTCTTCTCCCTCAAATTTTTTTTTCTATACTTTAGCACACCTATCAGTCAAATTTCTAATCAGAACTAAATAAAATTTTGAGTAGAGGGAGAAAAGATAACCAAGCTACAAGACAGATGCAGAATTCCCTCATGGATCCATGAGTAAAATAGAGGTGCATGAAGTCACTGAGTGGTGTAAAGAACTAGATATTAGGATGTCAAAAGCATTATGAGATGCAGAATAGAAATCTGTTGAACATAACCCCGAGATCTAGTGCTTTGCTGAACTCCTATGTTATGAAAAAAGGCTCCAGAGGAAGTCATGTAAACAGTACAGATAGGCAGAGGGAAAAGTCAGAAATGTGAAAATCTGCAACATCAAAACCTAACTTTAAGTTGTTCTATCATCACTAAGAAGAAACAAGTAATTGCAGAAATCCACTTCCCTCAAACTGCCATTCCAAAGGAAGACCAGATCTGTCATTACTCTGGAAGTGATGTAGGCATGTCCTAGCCTTCCAAAGTTAGGTGAGATAAATTTCACACACTTGAGAAGGAATATGTTATATTTCAGACAGGAATATTCACAGCCTTTTGTGGTAGGGACACCTAAGGAAAGCAAAAGTAATGAAGAATGTAAGTGCTCTGACTGTGGTTGAGACATCATCAGAAGCTCTGATAGAGCCAGTTAATTGTTTTGCCATGTACTCATTTATACCTGTAGGTGCTACTTGAAAATACCAGTGTAATATTTTCTTCCACACTGATCGGTTAGTTAAAAGGTAAATGAAAGTTCTTAATACATCTGTGATCCTCCTCTCCAGGCTATGCATGGGTAATAAGCATTCACCAAAAAAGAACACATAATAAATGGAGGTATTGAGGGGTTTTAACCCACATGCATGACAAGCTTCATTTCACACACAAAATATTCAAACCAGCAAAGAGAGAAAAGAATGTGAAAAGGCCCTTCCCACCCTTCTGTTCAATAGCCAGATGTAATCACAAATAAATTTCAGGGAAACTAAATGTTATTTCAGGTTCTGTCTTTTTAAGTGCTTTAGCTAAAATTACCTAATCTGTACTATTTTTATCTATAAACAAAATTCAACCAAATAACTCTCTAAAAATAACTAGATATACAGAAAAGACTGAATGTCAGCCATGTTCTGCATCACAAGATGAGGCATACATTTTGCTTCTTCATGGAACACCTGTGTTTTTCAGGAACACTCAAACCCATAGAAGCTCCCAATGCTCCTCCTACCTTGCTGCATGAGCAATACAGTTAGTGCTTGACAGCTGGGGCCAAAGCCTTGTTGCTTTATTCACATATGTTACCCTCCAGTGCTTACAGGCCAGATTCTCCTTTCAGTATCCCTGCTGAAATTTTATGGCAAGTCAATTGTCTTTTCTTCAGATATACAGATTAACTAGGTCATAACCTACCAGAGTGGGAGCGCTGAAAAGACCAAAACCAGCAACATTATTTTAGCCTGTGCAATTGAAAAGTACCCTTGCTTTTTCCCCTTAAATTTGGGGAGAGTTGTGTCATAATGAAAGCAAAAGTAACAGCAAGCATACACGAAGTTGCTAGCTCTTTTTCATTTATTTTGTTCACTTTTTCATGGTAATGTTTCTTAGATTAAAGAAAAGAAGATTTCTATAGGCTTACTGCTATGAATATTCCCTGGTTTGGGCAAAACCACTATGTTTCCTGTAGAACTACTACATTCTGTAAATTCAGCTTGCTTGTATCAATTCAGAAAACCATTACCAAGCTGTGCTTTATTTGAATTATAAAATTTGGAATCTTTAAAGTTATAAATTTCTTCGAGAACAATTAGTGTCATGCTGGTCATTTGACTAACATAACTGAATGTTGCAAGACTAATATTCAAAATAAAAGCAGAGGTACGACCTGTGTCATGTATACCAAAAGAATAATAATCAAGTCATCCATGTAAAATGCTATGAATTATATTTAATAAGCAATGGCTTACAATCTGAGTCTCTCAGTGTTGTATAATTACAGAATTCAAGCTCTAGCTCTGAATAGGAGCTTTTTTTCCTGTCTACTTTTAGGACTTAACACCTACTGATCACTGTTAAATCACCATGCTACAACTTAAGGGCAATTTCAGGGTTATTTATGAAAAAATCCTTTCTACTTTTGACAAATATAATAATTCAAAACAAGACTTAAGTGTAACTGAAGAGAAAATGTATCAGCATGTTGACCCAGGCCCTTGGGACTACAGCATGGAGGAGCTCAAAGAACTCCACAGTTCACTTTTGTGCCACCCTTAGCCTGGGAAGGGTTTAACTCTTATCACACAGGAAACCCCTAGTCTGTTCACACCTATGCTAATAGGTAACAGTACATTTCACGTTTAAGAAGTGCTCTAAGATATGCTATTGACTTTACACTCTCTTTCTGCAGAAGAGCTGGCAGAAACAAGGTAACCTTCTTCTGACAACACAAGGATTCCTACAACAGAGTCCTAAATTTTTGTGTTTCTTTGTGTTCCCATGTGCCATTAAACTTTGAATTTGACCTTGAGTTTTGAGCAGATCTTTTATTACTCTGATACTGACAGCAATGGATCTTAAAGGACAATCACAATTCATTGGAGCAAACTGACCCTAAAAATAGAGCCTAACAACTATTTTTATTGGATATTTCTATGTTACTTTATTGTCTCTCCACAGTGATGATGAGAAGTCTAGCGTAGAGTAAAAACTGCTTGCAGGTCATGGAGGAAGGGAAACATCAAAACAAACAGAAAAAAAAGGTCAAAAATTTGGGTTAATCTCTCTTGACAGCATACAAAAAAGATATTGTGATGGTTTCAATTTAATAAATGCTAAGTTAATCCCTTAATAATGTAGGGCAAAACACCTACCAAACTGCACAAGTATGTAAGTATGTGGGGAGTGCTGGTTTGAGAAAACCTCTGCTTAAAAAAGAAAGGATGCAATCAGTGTTTCATTCTCCTGACTGATAGATGGTGCTTTCATGCAGATTACTGCAAGTCATTTTAATATTAATTCCAAATGTGATTATGATTGCTTGCTTTCTTGCAGTGTCTCACCAGACCAGTCAGGAATTTCCCCAGCTGACACTGGCATTGTGTATTCTGTATAATGAAAAGGCACCCCTGCTCTCCAGCAGCCTGCGGAAATGCTGGGAAGCAGCAGGTGCATCCCCAAGAAACGGGGAAAAACATTGCTATAATTGAAACTGTAGAATACCTGTAAAATAGTCAGGATCTGTGTCATGGTGGTTCCTTGTGGTTGAATAACCCAGCTCATGGACTGGATGGACTAACTCTACTGCATGGATGTCCTTATCCCCACATGGAGGAGGCAAACTTCTCACCTTTCCCCCCGATCACTTCTTTGAGCTGTTTTCATATTGCCAGGACTCTGATGTTGGGACTTGCAATGAGCAATGCAGATAACAGGCAGGAGCATCTTTCTCCTTGATGAAAAAACCTTTGCACATAGTTGCAAAAATGCTGTTATCAGGTTTATTTTGAACATATACAATTTTAAATTACCAAGGCTAAGAACCTCTAACTCCTACTGTCCTAGATGAAAAAAGGACAGGATCAGCCAGAGGTTATTGGTTCATTCTTATGTTCCCTTAATACAAACAAGTGTTTTTGCATGCATGTAGCATACTTAGATTTTCAACCCCCTGTCCAATACTCTTTGGCATTATTTCTCATAGACTAGTGCTCTCCCAATGACTCCAAATACTGTTTTGAAGGCTAGAAGATAAGATATTTTATGAACTTGTCTTACAAAATACACACTCACATAATTTGCTGTGGATTTTCAATTAAACAACAAAAAATGTTCAAAACATAAGAAGATTCTAAGTATGAAACAATTGTACACACATATCTCATTGGAGCCAGGGTCAAGTAGCTTTGGGATGGCCTCCATCTGAAAGAGCTTGTATCATACAGCAGCAAGAGAAGCAGAAGGAGAATGACCTGAAAAAAAACCCCACATTTAGAAAAGAAGTAATTTCAATTATTTGGGGGAAATACTGCACTGCTCTTCCCTTCCAGGCAAATAGTTGGGGAAATTTTCCTGATTAACTTTTATGTGGTTTTGTCCATAAATAACACACACAGGTTTTTTTGCAGTTGCTTGCAGTTTTCTTGTATCAACAAATCAAAAGTGAAGGCAAATAACATGGCTGAATAGCTCCAGCTTCTTTTTAAACCAGCTGAGAAGTCAAGCACAGAACATCTAAAAGAAAGTGAGTGACATCTGCCCCTGAGCACGGTTCATAACCTCCGGGTGTGACCACCACAGGCTTTCTGCAATATGTCACAACTGACCCAGGAGCGATTCACATTCTGTCTCCTCTAGCTTCAAGTCTTTCACCAGACGTCAGTTTAAAAATACATGTATTTATAAAGTGGTTAGTGTAACTAATGCCTCAAAAAAAAAAAAAATCTTTTAATGCGGAATGACAGGAAGAACTGGAGTAAGATTAGCTAGTAAAAAGTAGTTCCTTTCATTGTTTTTTTCGTTTTTTGTGAAAAAGCTTGTTCATCTGAAAACATTCATTCCCTTTACCTTTCAATCACCAGATTTCATGGCTATGTAATACCCAAGAAAACGTTTCCAGCAATGTGTATGTCTGCTATAATTAATTTTGAAAGAAGAGCATACATGCAAATTGCCATTCACTCTCAGCAGACTATCTAGACCTAGACTTGCTACACGATGAAAAGAAAAGTTGACTCTGATTGTACCATATGTCAAATATGCTGGAGGAATCTAATACACAATGCAGATTCACTGTGTTTAATGTAGGTTTGTAAGGAATTACACCACATATTTTTTCAATGAGAATGATTTCTCATGGTTCATTCTCAATGTTGCTCTTTTCCTCTGCATTTGTTATCAAATCATCAATAATTATACCTGAGTCTCCACCAATATCAGAATTTCTACTGCTATGGGAAACAAGCAAACAAATAAAGTATATGGCTAAAATTAGGGAAAAAAACCCAAACCACTCACCCCTCTGAGACCGGTGGTCAGACTTGAAGTGATGCTCTTACAACTTTCCCAGCTATTAAATAAGATGAAGTTATGATTTCCAGCAATAAAAGACTCGGGAAATCTTGGCATTTAGCATAATATACTGTGAAGCATATGTAGAAAATGCGTATCAGCTCTTGTTTTTATTAGTGTAATGAATTAGCTAATTAAAATAGCGAAATAAGCTATTACTTGTAGCTTAAAAAAGGACTTTCAGGCTAGAGCTACTGTTATGACTGGAACTTTTTCTCCTAACAGGGTGTAAGTTAAGGTAGCAATGACCATTCTGTACTTCTGTTACTCCATGACTGAGATATTTTAAAGGAAAGTTACAGGGGAAAATCTGAAACCTGTGCAAAATGTCTCTCTTATACTGTTAATATTATGCTAAGAATCCTTTCCATATTTATTGTTTTTATCTGGTGTTCAGATTACACTTACAACAAGTAAGGGCCTTTCTCTGATTTTGTTTTGTTGGATCTCTACTCTGGGAACTGCAGGTCTGTGTCTGGAATCCAGAGAGGTTACAGCATTCCAGAGAAGTACACCAAGTACTTTAGGTTGTCTTTTGAATTGCTTTTGGACCTTGAGCTTGCTGAGAGATGAGATATATTAACTTGGCTACACATCTCCTGGGTGCCTGGCCAGCCTGGGATGGAACATATTCAAGTGGATATACTAAAACTGATGGCAGTACTGATGTACTGAAGCATGTCCTGACAAGGACCAGATAAAGGTTATCATCTTATGTACAAACAACCTACCGAATCA
>VWZU01005069.1:466707-512619 GCA_013397095.1 Sterrhoptilus dennistouni | reverse complement strand
GGAGGGTGGCGGTGGGTTGGTGCGGGATGTGGCTGCAGCCCCGGCTCCCTCCGGGCGGTTTCGTGGCCCTGCGGCCGCTGCGATGGCCCCTGGCCCCGCCGTGCCCTCCTTTGCCCGCCGAGCGCCGGTCTCGCCATCGCCCAAAGTGAGTGCCGGGCTGGGAGCGTCCCTCGGAGCCGGTGACCATCTGTTACCGCCGGGGAGAGGGGACGGGCAGCTGGCTGGCGGGGCAGCAGAGAATGAGATAAAAGAATCGGCAATTACAGCAAAGCATGCCCCGATGATTACACTTTCGCATCAACAAAATGCGATCCGGTTTGTTGTTGTTGTTTTTTCCTGTTTTTAATAAATAGTTCAGCGATAGGAAAGAGAAATCTCCGCTCTTTGTTTTGAGCGTGCAGTACCTCGGAGAGTAATTTAACAACGTCCTTGCTGATAACACCCATCTTTTCATTTTTCTGGGGAAAATACAAACAGTAAATGGGACACAGTATTACTGCATATGTGGCAGTCCAGACATTAGAAGAGAAAAAAGATGAAATTTAAAGGCTGAACAGTCAAAGAGGAGCAAGGGGGGTTTTTTTAGATGCTTACTTAATCGCCTTTCAGTGCAATTAATTGAACTTTGTGAGTCGTATTATATTCAGTGATGTCATCTTTTGCCCCGTCACAAAAAAAAATAATAGGATACTCAGAAAGAGGAAGGGGGGAGGGGATCCTGCTTCTAGGTAGAAATAGGTTCCAAAAAGAATTGCACAGTGCAGAAATGCTCCTACACACTGTGTTGTTTAGCTCATATCATGAGAACAGAGGGATGACTTCTGATGGTCCAGTAAGACAAAAGCCACAAATGCTCAGTGTTTAGTCCTCTGACAGTTCCCCTGCAAGCACTCCTTAGGGTTTCCCCGGGTGACTCATGGGGTTTCACTTCTCCTCTAATAGGATTTGACCTGCCATCTCTTACCTCCAGCCATCTCCCCTTTCTGAGGGCAGGGGGAGAGTGTTGAATTTGTCAGTGTTACATAACAGTTACCTGGAACACTGCACATGTTCCCAAACTAGAGATGCCTCTGGACTGCAGGCGAGATGAATTTCTAATATTGCAGATCAAGTGCAAATGGCTTAGAAAAAACTTTCACAAGGCACCACTTTCCATGTTTAAATGTTTCCTTTGTGCACTTCACAGTATTCCTTTCCCACTCATTTAAGCCAGACAAGTAATATGTTTAACACTCCCTCCAGTAACGTGTAAGTAGTGTAATGAAACAAATGTATCTATAGATCAAATATACTGCCTTCCTGCTTTTATTGCTCCCATCCCCTCAAATCCTGCGTGACATCACTAACCACAGTCAGTGCGCACTGTAACCCCAGAACATATTAGGGAGTGGGCTTGGCATCCTCTGAGGTCTGGTGCTTTGCAAACTCCTTCTGAAATGAGCAAGATCCCTTTCTGGTTTACTCTAGTGGATACTACTAGGTCTGTCATTTACCTGGAGTATAAAGTAACTAATTAGTTGTTTGGCAAGTAGTGGGACACGTGGCTCTTTTGAAGCCTGTTGCTTTCTCACACACAGGAGCTGTGTGGGCAAGGGAGATCTGCCTGTTGGTGTCAACCTCTATCCCACTTGTACAGAGTTTTAATTACCAGGACTTTGATAGAGGAAAGTCCATAAAAAAAAAAGAGACATCTCTCGTGCTGCAGGTCTGTCTTTGGTTCTCATAGTTTTCTCTTCTCCCTTCACTGCAGGAGCTGGAGTGGCCGTGGAGGGCAGTGCGCTGGTAGCCAGCCATGATTGCCACTGGAGGCCTCCTGAGGATCTCAGCCCGGAAACAGGACCCCTTGAAACCCCAAAGCCAGCTCCCCAAACGCAAACGCAAGGCCAAAAAGAAGCGCAAGAATGATGTGGTGGTGGTGAAAGGCAAGCTCAAGCTGTGCTCCCTCTCAGGGTTCATTGCCCTCTGTGGCATCCTGGTACTGCTGGTGGGCATCGCCTTGGCTGTGGTGGGCTACTGGCCAAAGCCCAGCCAGGTGTACAGAGAAAGCAGCTTGGGCAAGGGCCAGCACCCAGCACCACAGGGTGGCACCCACATGAACCGCTCCCAGAGTCAGGAAAGGGTGCAAGCAGGGATCCACCTGGAGTCAGCCCCTGGAGCCAACACCTCCACCACTGCTACCACCGGTGGGTCCACCCCTACTTCCTCATCCCCCCAGGCCTCAGCGGGTTTCCTTTTCCGTCTTTTCTCCAGCTACTTGCATTCGGACAAGCTGAAGGTGCTGGGCCCTCTGATCATGGGCATCGGCATCTTCCTCTTCATCTGCGCCAATGCGGTGTTGCACGAGAACCGTGACAAGAAGACCAAGATCATCAACCTGCGTGACCTCTACTCCACCGTCATTGATGCCCACAGCCTGCGGGCCAAGGATGGAGGCACCCCGGCCTCGGCCCCTCTCAATGGCTTTGTCAACTACGTGCAGTCCCGGGGCCTGGAGCTAAAGCCTGGTGGGGAAGGCCTGGGTGCTGCAGCCATGCTGGCCAAGAGCTCCTGGCCACCAGGACTGGGTGTCTCCCTTTCCCCACCGGATCTGGTGTCCTCACCACAGCGTTCCTCCTTCTGCAGCCCACCACAGCCCCCCAGCCTGGCTGAGGCTGTGTACAGCATCTGCCAGGAGCGTGCTGGCCGCCCTGTCACCAGCCCACCCTGCAGCCCACCGGGGAGCTGTGAGCGGTGCAGCACGGCCAGTTCCATCGTCGGCTCTTCACTGAGCACCTTCACCCTCCTGCCCCTGGGGACCAGCAGTGGAGGGGGAGGCTGGCAGAGACCACCTGGCGAGCGGGGAGCCCAGGAGATCCCACGGGGGGAGTTTGAACTGAGCCTAACTGACCTCAGCAGCAGCCACATCAAGGGAGGCTGTGGGACAAGGAGGCACAAGCTGGTTCTCAGGCGGCAGAGCACCAGCTGCTTGCCTGATGTCAGGCGTCCCCTTTCCCCTGAGCCACCTCGGTCACCAGCTGTCAGGAGGGTCCTGGAATCCAGCCTCTTGGTAAAGGCATCTCCTAGCTACTCCAAATCTCTAAATCTCGGGGGATCACCCCCTTCAGCTCCTCCTGTCATCACCAGGACGGACTCCCAGAGCTCCCAGTCCGAGCCTTCCAGCAGCAATAAGGGCTATAGCCACCTGGAGGAGGCAGGCACCTCCTTGGAGTCAGTTGCCAACACCGCAGCCAGTAAAATTCAGGACTGTGAGGAGGAACCAGCTGAGCAAATGGACCCCCTCAAGGCTACCAGCAGAGAACAAACAGGGGAGCAATCCCAGCAAACTCAAAGACAGTACACTAATAAAGAGAAACTCTTTATGATTTCAAGGTCACATGCTGCATTAGGGCTGGAGGATGGGGAACTGGAGAGTACGGGCATCTAAATGAAACAGAGATGGCAAGAGGACACCTTGCATCCCTCCACACTTCCCTGCTTCTTCATCTCCTTGTGGACTTAGGAAACCAATCAATATCCAAAGAGCTGCACTATGTTACCCTTGAAAATTGAATTCCATAGATCCTGTAGATGACTTCAGGAAGAAAAAAGAAAGTCCTTTCTGTCTAATCGTGATTGTATGTTTCATGCAAGCCAAATTGTATTAAATATCCACAGTCCAGCAAGTTCTTTGGATCAGATTAATACAATTTTGGATGGTATAGCTGTGCACTTTACTGTTTTTATTTTTAAGTGCCCCTTCTTCTCCTCTGATTTCTTTCTTGCTGATTTGCCACTAACTGCTTGAAAGCTGCAGGCACCTTTTGAAGCTCGAAAGCAACGTGGTCTTCAGAAAGAAAGCCGAGCTCTCTCTTTGTTTTGGTTCAATTACTAAAACGTTTGCAAGGCCTTAAGGATGACATACCTTGACAAAGAATGAGTTTGTTTAAATTCTGGGAAAAAAAAAATGACAGTTTAGAAGAGACTGGAGCAGAACAGAGCTCTGACGATTTAGTTAAAACCATTACATTCCTGAATCCAAAATGCATATTACTACATTATACTTTAAGTATTATTACACATGTATTAACTAATAGCATTAAAAGATGTTTTTTAATAAAACATTTACAAACAAAACTTACAAAAAATTTCTTTATTTTGCTAAGTAATTACGGATATCATGAACTGTTTCATTTTATACTGTGAAAGATTATAGAAATGCTATGAAGCCAAAGGCTTGCTTATACTTTTAAGGAGGTAATTAATAATTTTATATGTAATTTCAAAATGAATACCGGTTCAGTCCTTGAGCAACCACATTGTAATTCAACCAGCAGATTCTGTTTCCATTTCTGACAGTACTCTGTGACAGACAACCTAAGAAATGTGAGATTTTGACATGCTAAGGGAAAAAAAAGCAACTTTAAACGTTTGATCTTCTCTTCAGATTAGGTTTTTTGTGAAATTAATATTGAACTGCATCATCTTCTTTCTGGATTTTTCAGTTCCCTTATAACTGTTGCATTAAGCCTTTCTGCTGTTGCAGTTCATATTCATGAATGCATGTGCCTAAGCTTAATTTTAAGGCAAAATGATAGCCCTGTCAATCCTGTAGCAGTTGACTGTGCTGAAGTCAGCAGCAGTTTCTCACTGAGTTCAGCATGATGAGGATTTCTTCCTGCATGAGAAAAGCATCAGGTTTCCTGAAGCCTACCTTGTCTGTAGGCAGAGTTTTGGTAAATTGATGAGCTGTTTCGTTTTTGTAGCTGCAGCATGGCAGGCACTCGTGTTTTGTCAAAACAGCTTTATGCACTCAGTAGACTTTGTCAATACTTCTGATTTTAAATATGGATGTGGCGTTTCTCTACTATGGGAAGAGAAATTGACACTAAACAAACACAACGTGTAGGCAGACAGAAATCTTTCTGTTGCAATTAAAATTTTTCTTGTGGTTCCATGTTTTAAAGTGCTTAGCTACATATTTACTTACATTACAGTACATTGCAACATGGACTATAACTATCACTAAGTATAATTGCATTTAGTAAGACTGAAAAATTCTGTAATAAATAAGGCTAATGTAAAGGAAAAGAAGAAAAGAAAAAAAGAATAATTTGCCATGTGAGAGTTTTGAAACTGGAGAAGCAGAAGGTGCTTGTGCTTCTTCTCTTGAGCTAGAGACATCCAGGTGGCAATGTCTTTCCTCCTGTCAGTGGCAACCAGTGCACTGACAGTATGAACATCACTGTGGGTTTTTTTGCTGTTAAACTGCTAGCACGCATCTGGAAAAATCTGTTGTAAAAGTGCCTAGATTGGCATGGGGTTGGATTAGGCAGCACAGGAAGTGGTGAGCAGGTGGCTCAGCTGGTGCAGGCATTTGCATGGATCTTTCCTTTCAGTTCTCCATGGGCATGTGCTTCTCTTTCTCCTTGACTTCCAAGCAAGATCTATGAGATACATGTGAGCAGAGTTACCTGGCACTGATGCAGGTTCCAGTTACTGACAGCACTGAAGACATCCAGTTTTTTACTTTCCACGCTAAAACCTTCCATGGAGGTGCAAGGGAAAAGGCAAGTTGTGTGCTACTTACCAGGGCGTGGAATCTTCATGAAGATCTGACAGGGGGTTCTTTTATTCTGAGAGGGGGAAACATGCTTTTTAAAATGTTCTTAGTAAATATTTATTCTGTCATCTGGAGTGTGCTCTGGGGGGAAAAAAAAGGCAACTTTAAAAAGCTTTTGGTTACTCTTTAGATTGATTTAAATCACAGCAGGCTAGTAATTATTCTGCTGATTAATTTACTGCAAAGTCTTTTGAATGACAAAATTATAACAGTTTGTGTTTAATAAGTAAAATTATAGCTTGTTCCTGTATTGCCAAAAAAGATGTGAAACATGAACTTTCGTCAGTCGAGCTGGATTTTTTAATAACAGCAGCAAGAAGCAATTTTCTAGCATATAAATTACTAAGCAGAGAAAGCTGCCTCTCTGTCTTTGCAAGTCATTATTTTTGCAGATTTATTACTTAGAACAATTTGTTGAGCCAATTGTGCAGGGGTGGAGTTGGAGTCAGAAACCTTTGTTTAAAATTCAATCTACACAAGTTAGTCCAACACCTCAATGTTGGAAAACGACTGAGAGATTCAACCCCTGTGCACCATCTGTGATTGCTGTTAGTACCAGCAGCTGCTAAAGAGCTGAACCTTTCCTGGTGATATCCAGAGGCAGTGGGGGTGATGGGGTTTGTGCTTTGACTGGCTCTTCAGTCCCTCTGAGCTGGCCCTGTTGTTTCTCAGGACTGCCAGGCTGCCTGTTGGTCAACATTTGCACATCCTGTCACAGGATGCTTCTGCATTTTACTCTAATCCGGTCTTTTCCTTCTAGCATTCCTCTCTTGTGTCCTGCCACCTAGTGCTTCCTCCACTGTCCTTGTCAAGCACCAGGAACTGCCTCTACTTGCCAGTGTACAGCTGCCTGCATGTTGCAGGAAGAGATGGGCTGTCACACATGTTTATTAAGAAGCAATTAATTAATTCAAATTAAATAATTCAGAAAAATTGTTAGTGTTTATTAATAAAGAATCATTAGTCCCTGTATTTGAGAAGAGATATCCCTGAAGATATGTTAAGATGGCATAGTTAGCCATACATTTTTGCTATGAAAAATACAGATTTTGGTTTAGGAATGTGTGCTTTGGTTTGATTTGGGTTTCTTAGTATAGAAGTGCTATGATATTTACATAAAATTTCCAGAGGAAAGTTCATTTCTGCCTGAACCCTCAGAATACCCCCAAACCTAGGAGGGAGGCTGTGTATGTTCATTATGAGTGTAGATGCTGTTTGGACCAGTGTGAGGGCAGGCAAATGCCCTAATTGTACTTCAGTCGTGCTGCTGTTTGTTACAAAATCCTCAGGACTCTGGAGAAGCTGCTGACGTGATCACACTGTAACCCAGTTCTGGCTCAGTTTTCACTGGCTAGCAAAGTATTTAGAATCCTTTCATTAACCTGGCTTGCTTGTCTAGACTGATTTACTGAACTCCCCAACTGAACTGACATATCAGCAGATCTACTGCAAAAGAATAGCCCAGATTTATTAACCTGTATTGTTTAGATACATTTTTAAGAGCCTTTTCAAGGACCGATGCTGTTGAACAGTGAGCAATAGTGCACTTAGAAACATTGAATTAGGTAACTGTTGACATAGTTTTCGGTCTGTAGTCTGAAATACAGATGTTATGGATTGCTGCAATTTTCATAACAGCCAAAACAGTAGCAATATGACTTCAATTAAACAACGGTTTTTATTACAAGTAAAGGAGGTGACAGAATGATAAATCTTACCGGATTTCAGTTGGAAGAACAGCCTTTGATAATGCTTAACAGTTTTTCTTTCTGTACAAAACCCACACAAAACACAATGCTCACTGCTAGCTGACTAGTAAAATCTTAGTGAATAAAAGTATAGATTAGGGGAGGGGGGCATTTTTAATTCTAGGGAACAAAAAAAAGGTTTCTCTATCTCCTCTCCAAGACTGTCATTAGCAATAATGTAATGCTTTAGCCAGGTCACTTAGTTACTGATTTTAAGTTTGGTCTTACAAACAGTGAACAAGATCCACAGCATATGCAGGCACAATCTGAGAGGATAAATAGATTATTGCAGCCACAGAAAAAAGATCTTTCATGGAAGAATATGCCATTATTGTTTCATTTTAGAAGCCAGAATTTCTATTTACCATTTCTAGAAGCTCCAAACCAGAAAAGTCTAAGTGAGCACACTAGAAATTTTCTTCTACCATTCAGCTTTCAATCTAAACATGGACACAGAGGGAAATCCTGAAGATCTGACAAAGACACACACAGTCAGGTAAAATGGCATTGAAGTTTGGATGGGGGAATTATGCTGCTAGAAAGGATCTGGCTGGATTGCAGGACAATTCAGAAAATAGAGAAATGTGTTTTTCCACTAGTTAGTCTTTTGTCTACATTTTAGTTAGAGGTAGTGAAGCCAAAATACTACTTTTAAAGGAGCTTTTATCCATTGTTATTCTTTTTAAATTACATTGCAATGAGATAGAATACTTATCTGGGGACAGTATGAGAAGAGATGCAAACTAAACAAATGTCAAAAATCACTATTAATAACTCAGTCTGTGAGGTTTCCTTCACCTTCCTCTGCACAAAGAAGTTTCAGTCTATGATTTCTGAGTATTAATTTTTTGTTTTTCCCTTCTTGTCTCCCACCATTTCTCCAGGCTGGGATTACAAAAAAAAAAGCTTGTGTTCACTTTATCAGTTTTGCTGAAACACAGTTCTATTATTTCTATGGTAGCAGAGCATATGAGCATATGACAAGTTAGGCTCTGCTGAGGAAACATAGCTGATACTCTCAGACTGGAGGGTAAAAAATGGGTAGAGATGGTTTGATTTCAAATAAGCAGCCTGTTCTGTGCTAAACTTTGTAGCTGAAGTAAAAAATGGCAAGTAAAAAGTGAATGTTCAGCGTTCCCGTTTCACCATCACATCAGATGATTTAATACCACCGCACAGCCTCAGAGTGCATTTTGTTCATCACTCATAAGATTTGGCATGATCCTGCCTGACCTGCTTGAGAGCAGGCTGAGACGATACCATACAGCTCCCATTTTGTTGCCAAAAGCTAAATCAGTCAGATCTAAAGGAGCAGGACTTCAGAACATGACTGTCAGTTCTGGCAAGACTTGGAGCTGCTAAAGATTTTGCAGAAAGGTGGCTTGGTACAGGGTGCAGTGTAGCTCCCTTCACACCTTGGAGGAGCACAGAAACCTGTGGCAAGGTCTCACATGAAACTACCTGCAGAGGTACATAAAAGTCACCAGAGTCACTTCCATAAGGATAAATCCATAATGAGATAATATGATACTTCTGCAACATCATAGACTAGCCTTCCTCCCTCATTCCTGGCATATACTTTAGGTCTCACTGAAGAGTATAGCATATTTTTAATTCACTGACTTTACATCAAAACCCATTTTAAGGAAATGCAGTTTGGTCTCAGAGCCTAATAGAAACTACTATTTAAAATGCTTATAGAGCCCCCATTAAATTAGTATCAGATGACCCCTTAATGTACTTCTCTCTATCATGCCTTGGGTACAGAGCACGACTATCTGCCTCTGTGAAAACAAGCCACAGACAAAGTGTGCAAAGCCCAGATTTTTATTTTCTTTAAATTGAGGCGATTATAGGCACCAGCATGCAATGGTGACAGCATGCAAGTATTTGCCTCTGAGTGATGTTTCCAAACCATGCAAGTAGCCTGCTGTGGAACAGAGCCTTGAACACTTGTCCTCCAACAGGAGAGATCCATCCTTCAGCTTTAACAGAGTCTCTTTCTGCATGTGAGATAACAAAGTGTTTAGTTCACTGTCTTTCAGACTCATCACACTCAGTATTACACAAAGTAACTTAGCAAGACCTCCCTGCAGTATATTTAAAGACACAAGTGACACTAGACATCTGATAGTATTTTATTTCAAATGAGAATCTTAAAATGAGAACAAGTAAAGTCTGGCACTGATGATTACCTTATTATGGAAACAAAGCATAAAATGATGATAGTAGCAGCTCTTCGGGTTTGGAAACTTAAAACTGCTGGCACTGCTAACGTAATTCACACTACAGGCTACCTCGAGGCTTGAAAATGCAAACAGAACGGTTCTTGTCCTTGTGTCTGTCTTTGCAATGTATACAGTGTCTAGAGCAGCAGCGCTGAAACAAGGACGAGTGCTGAGGCTGCATCTCTCATCATCTCTCACCACAAGCAAGTTGTGGAAGGAAGATGTTTCTTTAGACCATTAAACCACCGTTGGTGCAGGCACCTTAATGAAGCACTTGCACTCTTTAGAGTACTGCTTGGGTCCAATATGCAAAGGAAAGGTGAGGATGCCTTCCCAGCAATGTTCTCTGCAGGGATATACTGCCTCCCCTCTGGCATGCAGAGAGGAAAACCTGAAGAGAAGCTGTAGCATAGCTGTGGGATCAGTGAGCTTCTAATGCTGCAGCAGTGCTGTGTCTCAGTAGCCATTTGGCTGGTACATGCTTGTCACTGGCAATCTGGGAAGAGAGGAGAAGGTTACATGATGAGCTGTGGAAGATCAGCAGCTTTTAGCCATCACCTGTTTGCGTGTCATCTCCCAGCACAGCACCTAACAAGCCCCAGGAGTTACCTAAAGAGCCAAAGAAGCTAACAAAAGTGCAGGTTGCAACCTTTCTGATACCACCAAGAAGGCACTACTGAAGATGGCAAGCAAAGAAACAAGTCACTGAGTTTCTATTGTACTTGTCCTTGCTGTTTTGGGTTGTCAAATGTGGGCAAAAAGAGGAACAAGATGTTGCAGTTCTTCCAGGACTGGTGAGTAGTGCTTGGCTGCTTTCACCTATGGCTTCCTCTGGCTTCACTCATGACACTCTCCATAAGAACTCTCTGCATTTCACTGGCAAATTGAAAGGCAGTCCTCTACTCAAATAAACATTTTAGGCTGCCTAATGATTCACTAAGAAGTTGAATTCTCATATAGGCAACAGATTTCTCAGCAGCAATGTTTTCTAGTGAAGAGATTAGGTATGTATCTGTCGTGGTTCAACACCTGCCAGCAGCTAAGTACCTCACAAAATGTTATGCAGAATGTCTTGGCTTAGTCTAGAGCTCTAGATAAATCTCACTTGCAATTTAGACAGATATACTCAGGTAACTCTGCCACTATAAAAATAACAGACATACGTGTTTCAGCAAAATTGATTAATTGAACACAAGTGTCTTGTTTAATCCCAGCCTGAAGAAATGGTGGGAGACAGGAATCAGGTTTGGATTGACAACAGATCCTTTATTTAGAATTGCCATCCTAAAATTCAGTTTCTTGTTAGAAATGAAATTTTCACACCATCAGTTCATACATTCCAAGATACTTTTGTAAATTCAAGATGTCAAAACATTAGAAAATTAAAGCATAAGTTATTCAAATTATTTTAAAATGAGTTTCCTGTGAGCAGTTGAAATGCTTATAAAGGGCAGGGAAAATAAAAATTCCTCCCTAAATATCTTTAGATGTTCACAAGATATTTCTTTTTTTAACATAAAAACAGAATACATGTGGAAGTGTGGTGGATGGAGAAGTTTTCTGTTAGCAGGCAATTCAAAGTGAGTAATATATCCATTTAAAACACATGCTGATAAACATTCCCAACTATGATGCTGGAATGCTTAATCTCTTTTGTTTTCCTTCCAACCACATGAGATGATAGACAATTTGTATAACACATAGTAAATGGAAGCAATATCCAGTATGGAGCCTTCTCTTGAAAAATCTGTATTTGATCAGCCTAGGGAGTGTGTAGTTTTCATGACTTTGAAATAGTAAGTAATGAACTGGTTTTACTGTCTTAAAATATAGAAGCATTAGCAAGTCTCATTCTGTCAAGAAGAGTCCTGAGAATTGCTCTGTTTCTCCTCTGTCAAATGCTACAACTTAATCAGCTGTTGTTTAATTCAATAATTTTGTTATGGTAGAGAGTGTAAGCAATTGTTACACATGCTTGAATCTGCATCAACTGCAGCAACATGACATAAATAAATCAGCATGGTTATGCTTATCAAAAAGACATTACTTCTACATAGCCCAAAGAACATCCAAATGCTAAAAACTGAAGTTCTGGTGCAACACATGGGGTAACATATGCACTCAGACGAAAACAGGTGTCATAGATGGGGATGGCAATGAGGAAATAGTTGATTTCAGTGCAGCAGGATTTAAATCCATAGACCTGGTAATCAGAGCTGCTTGAAATGGGAGGTTAGATTGAACCTGCTACAAGTTGGCAAAAGAAAAATTAAAATGAGAAAAGAAGAAGAAGAAAACCCAAGTTGTTACTGAAGGCAATGCCAAGGAGTCCACCTGCAGCCCATGAAAGCTGCTCAAAAGGAGAGAGGAACTCTTCCCATCAGTACCGCATCATAAGTCAAGCACGTGGGAAAGGGCCCAACTTAAGGCAGGAGTTATTCCCAAGGAAGGACATCCTTAGTGGCATCTTGCTCTTTCCAGGCCCCACATCACTGTGACTTGTGTGTCCTGAGTGGGTGTTCTCCCTCCAGGGACTGGTGGAGCATTTCTTACAGTTGCAGGCTGGAACACAGAGACCCTCCCTTAGTGAGTGAGGAGCAGGGGCACTGGTGAGAGCAGCAGCCTTGGTGTGGCAGCTCATCCTGCAGAGGAGCCCAGAACCCTCAGGAACAGGAGCATGGAAGAACCATTTCATAAGAATAGAATAGTTCAAGGGTTAAATGATTTGAGGAAGGGACTTTCAAGAACATCTAGTTTCAACTTTTTTTGCCATGGGCAGGGACACCTTCTGCTAGACCAGGTTGCTCAGGGCCCCATCCATCTTGGCATTGAACACTTCCAGGAACGGGGCATGGAAAAGCGATGGCTTATATGCTTGATATGCTTATATGTCCAAGGTTGGAGCCAGCCTGACACAAGACAGCCTGTGACACTAAATCCTGCAATTTACTGCTGCTTCTCTGAGTCACCTGAGTAAATTGGAGACTACAGGGAGAACTTGTGCCCCTTCTGTCTGATCTTAAACAACCAGCATCTGCAAAGGAAAGTGTAAGGGCTGCTCTGTGAGATCCTGATGTACGCTTTGTGCTACTTTTACTGTAATCCCATTTTGTGCTGGCTCCACTTTCTATTTGCAGTAAGTCAGCAGTACACTTCCTCAGTTATTCCAAGTAGGATTACAGCAGCTCAGAGATTTTGGGATGACTCAGTACCCCGTTTGCAACAGGGGCTCTGCAAACCAGAGCAAAAGGGGCTTACAAGCAGCAGACCAGCAGCTGCCAAAATGAGCTAGCCCAGAGCCTTTACCAGCCCAAAAGGGTGATATTGGGCATCCTGCTCAGCAGCTACAGGCTGAGCAAAAGGTTTCAGCTGGGAAATGCAGTCAAGTACAGAAGCATCATGGAAGACTTAGAAGCATAGGACCCCATGCCTAACTGGATAAATGGATTGGAGGAAGAATAAACTAGAATAGAAAATAAACAGCTATGGGGAAAGCAGTGCTAAAAAGGTGGTCTAGTGCTGCAGCAGTGGATCAACTTACCAAACCCTACTTTAAGCAAAACTCACAATTTATTTGGATTATGACTGAAAATATATTAACATCATAATGTATTTATTTATAACTCACTTTGTAAAGGGTTTCATAACAGTACCTAAAGGGTTTCAATTATCCAGGCTGAAATTATATTGCTTCAATATAATTTTATTTCAATTATGTTTCGTTTATTTAAATATAATTTTATTATTTCTGCAAATAATAATTTCTGGGTGCTCTATGTGTGAAATTAGTAGATAATTTCAGTATCAGCCTCAGAGGCTATTTAGTGGGGTTTTGTAAAGTAAGTCAAGAGCAAAAAGATCTTTTTCAATAAGTTAAAGGTGAGAGAAGAAAATCTTTTTTGTCAGCAGAACTGCTAAGTCTCCCAGAGCACCCTCAGCCTCCTTCTTGTCTGGCCAAGGTCCCTTTTTAGGCTGGATTTCCCACAGGTCACCTAACATAAGGAGATAGCACCCCTGAGATAAGACTCAAGAATCAGGTCCATAGATTTTATACAGATAGAAGAATTAATTCTTCTGTGAGGCAGCATGCTCACATCAGGATACTCTATTTTGACACAAAGCCTTAAAAAAGATCTGATTGCGCAGAAGAATCTCTGCATTTCTCTACTTAATTTATTTAAAACAGTATTCCCAGCACCTCTCAATAACAGCCTTTATCATGCAGGAAATTAGGGGGTTGATTTGGTCTCAGCCTCAGCAGCATTAGATAAGACCTCAGTGTCACTGATGGCACTGCCTCCACTGCAGTCTGAGCAGGATTTAACCTCAAGTCAACTCAGTTCTGAAAAGCACCTATGAACCATAGAGTATCCTAAGCTTAGCCCTCTACCTAAAGGGAATTTATCAAAAGAAAAACCTTTAGCAGATCTTTGACTCCAGTTCACTACTGACAAGCAGTTGAGCACACTCTTTGTCTCAGAAAAAGACAAGTCAAGCATCTCATAAATTTTACAAGTGTATTAGAAACTCAGTGTGATCACCTCTCTCCAACACATTTGCTTGCCACTACTTAATGCTCATTCAGTAATATCTTTTTCTTACTCAACAGAGAAAGTAGGCACCTACCAGCAGATAAATGCAAAGAGGGATATGAACTACTATCTCATACAGGTGCTCCTCTCTCTTTTTCACATTTAGACACTGAAGGTTCAAAGGGTAGCAAACAGCCAGGCAGCATTTACCAGGTTTTTTTCATTTCAAAGACAGAATTATCTATGTGCTATGTCCAATTTAAAAATGGATTTTTTTCCACCTCTGATCCAAGCACTGACACCCCATATCTTGCAACCTGGATAAAAATAGTTTCAAATAAAGTTTCTAAAAGAATTTGTTAATGTTTTCAGCTGATCTTATAGAGCACTTTTCTTATTAGAAAATCAACTGTCACAGTAGAAAAGAAAAAGCTCTGGATAGACATTAAATAGTTTTTAAATTTTTTTAAATTAATTATTTTTCTTTCTTTTCAGAAAAGTATGCCGTAATTTAATATATAGTCTTTTTTACACTCTTTTTATAAGACTTGCTTCATGTTTCTACTGTGCAGGTCAGTGACAAAAACCCATGGTCAAAAGCCAGCTTCAGAGGTGTTAAGCCTACATAGTGCTTGGATTTAAGCCCATCTGGGAGTGGTTTTGAGAATAAAACTGTAGAATGCAACTACACTAACTTGCTTGGGATTTATAGGGCCCTAGACATGTCCTTCTGGTTCTAACTCTGAATAGACACTTCCACAAAGAAAGTTCTTACCAACACTTAAATATTTCCCATTACACAGCTTTTTCAACAGGAATTCTTACTAAATTTGTCTTTCATTCCAACAACTACTTATAGTTCCAAAGCAATATGATGAGAAAAGAATGGAAGATTTTCTAACAGAGAAAAATCCAAAGTTTCTCTGCTCTCCAGAGTGCCATAAGCAAGCTTCGCTCCTGGCCAAGCCTGCAGCTTTGCAGCTGGGAGTCAGGGTGACATTGCAAGGAGTGTGGGCCTGTGCAAAAAACTGCTTCAAGTTTTTTTTGCCAAGAAGAGGATTTGAAAAAGGGGGGTTTTTTAACCTTTTTTTTTTGTTGTTGTTGTTGGTGTTTGTTTTTTTTACGTAAGAGTTTATGAGGAACAACAGCAAGCGTTGGTAAATGTTTTAAATTGAGGGATTATTCCTCCTACCAGCCTGCAAAGAAACAATGTAGGACTTCTGCCTTGGTAATAACACACTACATCATAAAAACTGTAGCTAACAACAGCAAAAAAAAAAGTAAATTAAAATAAAATGTTTCAAGAAGGTCAGTTTACTACTCATCCCCCTAAGACTTCCTGCTCCTAGTTGAAAGATCAGGCAGGATGATGGTAGGACTCCCACCTGAAGCTACCACCTTTCTGCTGGCTCATGTGAGAGCTGAGGAGGCTGGCATCTTCCTGACATGAAATGTAGGCAAACAAACAAAAAACTTCTTTCTCCTGCATATGTACAAAGTACAAGACTATAGAAAGGGAAAGCCAGCTGAACTAACCAATATAATTTTTATTTATTTTAACAGAGACATTCTGCTCTTGTTTAATTGCATCTGACCTGCAAAATACATAACATCCAGGAAAAAAACTGGCCCATCTGATGTTTAGCACCTAACAGTGACCATGGTATTTGTGATGAGGTATTTACAGAACATTACTTCCATTGGCTTTGGCATCCTGTTTATTAGAATAGCTAGTTTAACAAGCATCCAGTTAAAAGCAGCTGAGACACAGGGAGATGCTGTAGTCAAAGCCTCCCCTAAATTTGCTTGGGAAGTACTTATCACTGCAGTGCAATTCATCACTGAATACTTAGACAAAAAGTCACATTGGGTAATATTTATTGCAAGTTCTCTCCAACCCCAATGTTGTACCATTATTTCAATAACTCAAGTTACATTCAACTAAATTCAATTACAAGATAGTAGTAGATTGCATTTCTACATAAACTTCTAGTGCTTATAAACAAAATTACTCAAAGGAAAAATAGGCAAGTTAGAGACCATAAAGAGAAAAAAAGTCATAGGAAAAGAACAGAAAATGCAGGGATCATAATGAGTGAATCAAACTACCTTCTGGATCTGAATTCACAGTGTATTTTCCCTACAGTAGTCATAAAGACAATCTTCTTCAGCAGTTTAAAGATTTATTTTTTCAGAAACTCTCTCCCTCTTGTTTTATTTCATAAGTCTAATAATCAAAAATATTCCGATTCATTTGAATAAAAAAATACCAGGGAACAAAAACTTTTTGGCTAAAGTAGAGTACCAACAAAATTTAAGACTTATTTATTACTTCTTTTATATTCTCCACAAAGCTGAAAATATGTTATTATTTGAACAGCATTACAGAAGCTTATTTTGGCTTGGTTGTCATTAGAGACTAAACAGGTGAATTTGGTAGATATTTGGTTTAAAGCACTCTTCTGAATTGTCAAGATTAATCAAAATGATGCACCTTAAGTATATTTTTTAACTCAATGTCTCAAAACAAGTTATTCTACTCCCAAGATAAGTGAAATTAATTATTGTACTATCATTATAATAACCCTAAAACAGAGTTAAACTTAATTGGAACCTGTACACACTAAACCCCCAAATGTTTACGAGTGCAGGTTCACTGCACATTTGCTACACTCCAGTGCCATCTGTCTATAAAAAGATAATTAACATTTTCAATAAGAAGAAATACAGCATGTTGTAAAGTGTATTTGGTCCTAGGCCATTGAATCCACTTCAGTTCTTACAAGGAATGATGCTACCAATCCTTTTCTGAATTAGAAAAAAACCTAAAAACAAACCAAGAAACTCAGTGTATATTTGAAGCAAGTTTTCCTGAAAAAAAAAAATAAATCCAGAATGCCTTGATATAGAGATGCTCCCTGAGGTGTCACTCTTAAGTACTCCCCCCAAAATAACGTTATGGTCTTCCTCTAAGAATTTAGCTGCCTTTTGAAGACCCCAGAGAAGCTGGGAATAGCTACTCTGGAATTTGCATTTAGAAGACCATTTGGGGACAGCCTTTTCAAAGTCCACAATCTTCAGTGGAGGAACATAAAAATAAATGCTCTGCCAAGCACTGCGGCACAAGGGATCTGACACAGACCCCAGTGTGAGTACAAAGCAGGTTCATTAAATTCAGAGCCTTTCCTTTCCTCCTGCACACTGGCTGGCTGGGGAGGGTTGTTTCCCCCCCACTCCCTGTGGAAATTGTATAAATACAGCTCTTTGTTCTAAGAAAGTTTGCTAACAAGTTTTAAACCAGCCTGATGTCAATTTAACAGAGAGCATCCTGGCCCTTCTGCCCAAACGCGTATTCCCACACCTTGTAGGGAAGCAAAATACCATATGCTTGATGCTACTACACTTTCTGTGTGTGTGGAGGAGCTACTTCTTGATCACACACTTTTTTGAAATGCACGCTTTATTTTTTTACCCACAGACGGAAAAAAAAAAAAAAAAAAAGGGGCTTTTAAAAAAAAAAATACCCCTTTTCAGTGGGCAACAAAATANCTTTTCAGTGGGCAATCAGATAAAGGAAGACAGACGTTTTCCGGGCGCCCGAGCGAGTCCCTTTCCCGTGGCTGTAAGGGATGCGCGGGGGGATGCGGACGCTCCCTTCCCGGTGCCTCTGGCTCTCCAGCGGTGCCATCTGCTGGTGCCGCTGCCGCCAGGCTCCGCCAAGAATGCCGCCCTGTGCTGGAGGGGCGGCGGGCACAGCTCTGCTCGGGCCTCGGCCAGCAAAGGGCAAAGCCAGGAAACGTCAGCCCCAGCCAGAACATCGGCCTAGAAAAGCGCTCTTGTCTCTCGTATCCTCCTCGCGGCGTTTTATAGAGACAACTCGTTAGATGAAGAGGAAAACAGAGGAATGTATTTAGTGCTATACCACATTTGCTTCCAAAAACGCTATTTCCATAAGTCAGGCAAAATAATTTTCTCATGAAGTAGCTACTAGGTCAAAGGAAAGCACGTACTTCACAATAGTTAACATCCATCACCATCCACCTGTTACAGACAGGCAATGAATGACCCTGGTGCAATCATGGCTTGGAGTCACAAATGAGAGCAGATGTAGGGATTAAGCAAGAAGAGGTTTCTTTAGACAGTAATCAAAGAGGAGAAGGCAGGCAGGTAAAGGAGAAAAGTTGAGGGTACAGGCCCAGGGCAGAAAGAAGCTTAGCCAAGGTAGCTGTGTGCATTTGGGCACCAGAGGTGTCTGGCAACAGCATTCGTATCAGTGGGTGACTGCTGAAGGGTCTGATTCTGTAAGCCACAGCTCCCTTGTCTTTGCAGTACACACACTGATGGTATAGGTTTCAAACCAGGCATTTCACCATTGTAACATTCAGTGATGTTCCACTCAGATTTTGCTCTACTTTTTTTCGTCAGACTGAAAGAGATTGTTTGCTGCCAAAAACGAATTCACCGTACCCACCCCCTGACCTCGGCCCAGTGCAGTTCAACCCCACTGTACCTGTCTGCCTTCTCCACCCTCTCCAAGTTCACCAATGACTGCAACAACTTTATCCCAAACTTGCCTGATCAGGTGCATATTCTGTTGCTTCAGTTTTTCGCAAGCTACCATCTGTTATCTTTGCTTTTTCTTGTTCCATTTCCAAGCTTTTCAACACATCTGAACTTGCTGGCAGCAGACCAAGTACTGACTTTGAGCAGATATCTCCAGCTGTAGGAAGAGTCCCATCTGTAGCTTCAGGCTGTCCCTTTGCCTCATTGATTTCTTTTTCTTTAATTGCAATTGAGGCCTCAGCAACATTTTCAGGTGGTTTATAGTCAGCTACTACTGTTGAAGCAAGCTTACAGCTTGCATCAGATGCTCCTATTTCAGCCTTTGCTACATTGTCTGGGAGGCCTTCACTGCTTGTTTCTCCCACATCTTCTGTCTGCATTTCTTGCTCTTTACTCTCTTCCTTACCACTGGAGCCCACATTGATTGAGCACTCACAGTAATAGTAACCAGATTCCTGCTTCTTCTTACGCATGGCACAGAGATCAATTCGACTGAAGACCTCTGTGCCAAAGTGGCTGTCCTCATATTCCTTATACAAATCCATACAAATTTTCCTGAAGCCCTATTTGTTGAAAGAGCAATACAACATTATATGTCTAACGCTTGTGCATAAATACACATGCACTTTAGGAAGGTGTGCCAAATATCTTAACAAAACCCAGCAAAGAAAACTCCACCACCCCACCTCACCCCTGATTAGCATAGTAGCTAATCAACTTCATGTGGTAGTATTTAAGTTGATACTGAGAAAAGCCAACAATTAAAGTTAAAGTTACAGGAAATTTGGAATTTGGCTTTCGCCAAATCCTCCATCTACCCCACCCTCCTCAAAAATAAACACATGAAGATATAAAATCAGATCAATTCAACCTACTGTTATTTAAACATATACATCTAATTACAGATACTTCAGGCAAGTTCACAGTCACCCTATATAATTATTCTGAATTGCCTTTAAGAGCTTGATTTCACCTAGAGTTTACTCAGTTTCATCTTACAGCTGTTTTAACAAACTGAAAAGTTAACCCTTCTTGTTGGTGCTCACACACCACAACAGTAATTAAATTGTATGCTAAAGACAGGTTAGAAATAGAGTTCATGCACTTTCATCCCTGTGAGTAAACTAGCATTCAAAAGAAATTTAGCTCAGTGACTTACTGGGAAAACAAGCTCATTTCAGCAAGCCAGAAAAAAAAAAAAAAAAAAAAAAAAAAAAACAAAAAAAAAAACAAAAAAAAAAAAAAAAAAAAAAAAAAAAAAAAAAAAAAAAAAAAAAAAAAAAAAAAAAAAACACAACAAAAAACACACCTTAGCAGCTTTTAGACAGATACCAAGCACTGTCAGTATCTCAATGGCCAGACGCTTCAACAGTTGTGACACACAAATGAAAGGGTACACTCCTAGAGATGTGTTTTCAAATGTTGACACATTCTTTTCAGACTAAGAAAAGTAATTTCTATTGCCATAACCAAAGCATATGCTTAGAAATCATTCCACTATATGACTGTCAAGACCAAAAACCAGCAGTTCCTCAGAGTGATTTTTTTTGCTCTTCTCCCCCTCAACAATTTTGGACACAGCAACAGTAGCTGCCCTGTACAGGTGTCACCAGGGATGGGTGAGCAACCCAACAATTCCATGGTTCCCGGGCCTTTAATTCAGACAGCAACAGGCTGCTAATTTTTACAACGGGCTCCCACAAAGCATTTAGCCTATAGCAAACCACATAGGCTAGGGGCACATATGGAGATGTAATGAAGGACAGATGAATCATTAAGCAACAGAGAATAGTCTCCACCTTCTCCTAACCTAATGAGTATGTGAGCTAACAAGGCTCCAAGGGGCTCCTTACAGCACATTGCCTCAAAGAACTCTCAATCAGTTCAGACCTGCTCCCAGACACCAGGGGAAGAAAAAAAAACCAAAGTATTTTTACAAGATTTTTTTTTTCTTATAATGACAGACTTATTAGCAGGTGGATATATACAGTTCACAGCATGGATACTGTGGGAGGACAGCCAGAACAGCCAATGTCAGCTGGGTAGAAGCAGGTATAAATAGCTTCACAACCAAATACATCAAACCATTAGGCACTTCTGCCTGAGGTGACAAACACTTGAAAGTTTAAATAAACCAACAGCATGCTTTTTCTGTGCCCCAGGAATACCCATGTGTCAGTCAGAGGCAGGCTGTTCAGGAGCCAGGAGCTACATGTCACCTAGATGCCACAAGGTTCAAGTTCTGCTGAAATGCAGAGACACACTGCGCATGGGCTGTTTTCTGGGTAATTTGGGAGGATAATGGAAACTTGAGTAAGGTCACATCATTGAAGATAACTTATCAAGCAGCCAGAAGAGGGCAGGATTAGGACTGCCCTTCCATTAAAAAGCACCAAATATTTTAATACAAGTGTGTGACTTGTTAATACTTGTTAAACTACACATTTGCTCTCTCACAACCCAGGGTAGACCACAGCTATTTCCAAGCCTGCACCAAGTGAATCTTAAAGCAGCATAAAATGGAATGAACAAACATTTTCCACTTCACTACAGAGGCACTTGATCCACAGCTTTGCTGTGGCAGAAGTGGGATCGGGCAGTGACCAGCACTAAAGGGTAACAGCCCACACTGCAAGGTCTTTGTGTGCTAGAGAAGGCTCTTACTACAAGTAATGAAAAGGATTCTCTTAAGAGGTGAACTCTTCCCTTTTGGCTCATTGGAAAGGTAGAGGTCAAAACACCTGAAGAACCCATATTTTTTATTTATGCCAGGGTCGCCCTGCCCATTTTGAGCCTGATCTTCAAATAGTACTTGCTGCTCCTTTGGTAGCTATTCAGAATAAAAAGCACACAATCCAAGATCTCTCAAGCCTCTTGGGATATTTAGACAAGCAACCAAAGCTAAAGATGCACAACTTCTCAAGGTGAAAGTTTACAGTAGTATTGGTTTTAAAGAGAACCAGCTCCTCTTTCACCACAAATGATAACAAGGTCTGCAGCTACAACACCAATATCATCACATACCTCTCATTAACAAAGTGTTCTTGAAATATAAAATAATAACTGCCTTAGCAATTACCTTTTAAGCTTCATCTAAGAACCACTTCAGCTGTGTGAAATACTTAAACAGCATCCTTTCTACAAGGAAACAGTTATTTATGGTATAAAGAAAGTAATTACAGCCAGTAGATGGCATCATAATAACTTAAGTGATATTTTGTCTTATTCATACTTTGGCATCTTCTAGTGTTTAAGAAGGCTGATTTCTCTCCTGCAGTATTTAGGAATGGGATACTATAAAATAATCAGTTTCCTCCTTTTTATTCATGTTATGTTTTGAAAGAAATGCATTAAATTGACAGTGTCAACTTTGTCTCAAAGCACAAATTAATCTTCCAGTTTGGTCTTTGAGATTGTCTTATGTCTAGGGTTGAGCCTTACTAACCTCAGGGAGAGTTGTACATGGGCTTACAGAGTTCACATGCCCCTAACAACCAACTCAAAATTTGGCCCTACTCAACTTCTGTTTCACAGTCCTGGTGTGTAAAATAATATTTTTAGGAGCAAGGTTTTATTGTGGAAACAAACTTGCACAGAAACAAATTATGCTTGGTAAACGAGAGAAAAGCAGTGAATATTGTCTAGCTGGAGTCCAGGAAGGTTCTTGACACTGTTTCCTGTGATATCTCCACAGAGAAGGCTGATGAATTATTGGCTGGCTGAACAGTGAGGTGGATTGAAAATTGGCTGAACAGCCAGTTCCATATGTCAGTGATTGGTGGCACAAAGTCTAGTTGGAGGCTAGTAACTAGAGATGTACCCAAGGGGCCAATACTGGGTCCAGTACTGTTTAGCCTCTTCATTAATGATCTGGATATTTTGGCAGAGTGCACCCTCAGCAATGTCACTAATAACAAACTGGGAGAAGTGCCTGATTCACTAGAGGGTACTGCCAGCCAGAGGTATCTAGATAGGCTGGAGAAATGGACTGATAGGGACATCATGAGGCTGAACAAGCTCAGAAGTCAGCCCATGGGGGAGGAATGATCCCAGGCATGAGTACAGACTGACAGCTGACTGTGAAGGAGTTTTGCAGAAAAAGGACCTAGAGGTCCTGGTGGACACCAGATTGACCATAAGCCAGTGGTGTGTCCTTGCAACAAAGCAGCCAGTGGTATCCTGGGCTGCATTACGAGGAATGTTGCCAGCAGATTGATGGAGATAATTCCCCTCTGCTCAGCACTGGTGAGCCACATCAGGAATACTGCATCCACTGACATGCCACTTGATATGCTAACATTTAAAATACCTATACACATGTATATTTATATATATATACGCAAAGAGATGGCGTACATAAATCATGGTATGCGAGATTAAGCTATATTTAGTGCTAGAGATCAAAAAGAGATAGCATGCAGGAAATTACAATTCTATTTTTTAATTTAAAATTTCATACTAAGAGGAAGTGTGAAAATACTCCAGACAAGAGTCAACAGTAATTCCTACGTGCCTACTGTGTAGTTTCTTTTGCATTAGACATTGCAGATGCCTCTCTGCTCATGAAAATCCCTACAGGCAGTATAAAAGAAAGAGCCTCCAGCACAGAACTATCAGTCCTAGCCAACTTTGATTTTATCTTGTATACAAAAGGCTAATATCAAGTCAATATGAAGTACTTGAACAAGGTCATTTCTTTAGCTATTACAGCTTTTTCCGTTTTCTGTTCTGCATGCTCCTCTAGTGTTTCAGGTTTGCAATATATTGACCTCATAAATACAAGTATTATTCCTGGAAACAAGCAGGACAGTATTCCACTGGGAAATGAGCAATCTAATCAGAGCTGTTTTTTACTTTAATTGTTTGTGATAAATCCCATACAATGCTGCAGTAAAGGTTAGAAAAGCACATCACAAATTTCAAGTGTAAATCAAGACACCAGCCTGACTTCCAACATGACATTAATCTTGTTCTGAGGTAAATATTACTCAGAAGACAAATACTGCTCAGAAGCCATCCTGCCCTATGGAAATAGCTTGACATTCTTTTTGTGCAGATTTGACCAGCCACAATGGAAGGAAACCAGTCTGTACTCTACGAGAGCCATACACAGTATTAGCATCAGACCTCATTTCTTCCAGTCAGATATGAATGAACACAACTGTATTAACCAGCCTCTACACATGCTTTGTTAAATAAGAGAAGTTATATTGTTCTGTGGTTGCAATGCTTATTGCTTAGGTCCCAAGGATCTAGTTGAAAGAAAAGTAATCACTAGAACTGATCCAGGAAAATATTCTTAAACCCACTTACTTACCCTTCTTCTCAACCTTGATGCTTTAGAGAGCTTCAGAAAAGTCAGATGTGGTTTGAAGTCCTTACTTCCTGAAATGTCAAGATTCATTTCAATAAAGCATTGTTCCACAGCTTCTGGAAAAAGACAATATAAGAAAGAAATGAATAACAGTGGGGAGGTAGAGAAAAATATTGACAGGGAGGTTAGAAAAAAAGCCACTATCCCTGTCTTGAGCAAGACAGTTAAAACATACTCCAGGTAACCAGTGGCTGCACTATCATAGGCAACAGAAAAATTTGAGGAAAGTACTCAAAACCAAAGTTCTGCATGACACACAGAAGTCGTAAACCTGAGACCAGATCCAAAACAACACAATTTCTTCTGAATTCACAAATCCCCTATCAAATGATGAGATCAAGAAAGCATCTGTCTGTCCATGGCAACCCTGCCAGGAACCAGATGCAGTCACCACCACTGGCCACATCTAGAGTCTGTGACAGAACAGATTCTCCCCACTTATTACAAACAGCAATGTGCAAAGCAAAGTGCTTCCAGAAAAAAAAAAAGTTTTGGGCTAGATTCCCAAAACTACTACAGCTCCACAGCACTTAAAGTAATTCAGGAGGGAACATCACACAAACATAATGCTCCTTCCCCAGATACAAATGTGATACAAAGTGTTTATGATGGCACTGGCTTAAAAACTTCAGTCATATTTATAAAGCCATAAGGTTTTATCCTTTATAGAAAAAGTGCCTGCTTGTAACTCCAGGATTTATATTCAAGGCCTTTCAGCAAAGGATTTTAGTGACAGGTTAAAAGCTGAACTGTTTTAGTTTTCATGAACTTTGGGGATGCAGTTTCAAGTATAGCAAGGTGAGGTTTGCATGAGGCAGACCCCTACAAGTCTGGCAAAACCAGAAGATGAAGTCTTGTTCAACAGTTGTGCTTAAAAAGTAAGAAGTAGTTACAAAATTACACTTCAAGGCTTGGCTAAGGCTGGAGTACCTCTCAGCTTTTTTTTTTTTCCTTACTGACAGATCTTTATACCTTGATTGTATAAAGGAGGTACAATGTGGGAGGAGAAGGGGCAGGGGGGATCAACATTTTAAAATGGAAACCTGCAGCATTTGTGGCTGTTCTGGTCAGATCGCCCCTGCCTTGGCACCTATCTTTGTTATTGCTTAATTGCTTAGGCACTTAAAGAAGGTCCAAGATTGAAACTGTGTAAAAAATAGCATATTATATACCTGATGAGTGCCTTGTTTGAAATCCCCATGCTTCCATTTTATTTTTCCACCTATCAGGAAGTTTAACTACGTGTGTGTTCACTAGTTTGTCATATGCCTTTTTACTAAGGCCAGGTCTCTGGCCTGCAGTTCAGCTAATTAATAGTTCAAAATGTTTCCTCTCTGAGTATTTATGAAGGAGCAGCAGCTGGGGCTGTCTGATCACTTTGCCAAGGCAACTGCTTTTTATATTTTCCATCTGGAACACACAAAGAATAGGATCCAGTTGTCCAAATAAGCATCTAATGCCCTTTTAGATGCCCTACAGGATGTCCACCTGGCCTCCAGCTGATGCTGCAGAAGGTACAGCCTGGATGTAAGTCCAGTGTGAGTCCTGCAATAACTTTAGGACATCTTTAGGACCGAAAACGGTCCTAGGTGATTATGGTTAGGTATCAAGCAACCCCTAAAGCACTCCTGGTACTTTGTCAAATAGAACATATATAACATGAAGAATTTCTGCATATTAAGCCTTTTTGTTCCCACATCAGTTGGTCAAAGAACAGCAAGCCCCAGAGAATAAACACAGCAGAAGTGTTTAAGCTCCTTCTAGAAAAAAAACACCCTTCCCCATGCATCATCCAGCATATAACCTACCCTAGCTGCATAAAAGAAACCAGGTAGATATTAACATAAGAACAAAAATCTGAACATGCATCCCCTCTTGGTTACCAGCCAGCACCAAGCCTACAGAGCAGCAGGCAGGGGTTCTTCCTAGAAGGTGAAGAACCTGCATAACCATAAGCAGATTTTCATTAGAAAAGCAGATGATGGAAGAGAGGTCAAGGCCAGCAATCTTCTTCAAGAAGCCAGTATAGGAAGAAGGCTCCTGAATGGAGGGTCCTGCCCATGCTAGGTTGACACTCAACTTTCCAAACACTCTCTTCTCTAGCTTATTTTAAAAATACCCTACAAAAACTCCAAGACATCTTAAGCAGTATCTTTTCTCTTAAGTAGATGAGGTCACTAGCAGCAAGTAAAATCCAGTAGTGCTCAGTATTTACAAATTAATCACAGTTAATTGATCTAGAGATAGGTTAACTCTCCACTTTGAAACTGAAGTCCATGATGTAGGACCAAAAGCAGATGGAGGGCCAGTCACCTGGGTAATGTCAGGAGCACTTCACAAGCTAAAACACTTCATTAGAGCAGGCAGAACTCAAACTTGCTGACAAATTATCAATAAGGACATGATGAAGCAAAGACAGCTGACAGGAGTGTCTTGACCTTTGCCAGCCAAATCATTGGCCCATCATGCTGCTCAAAAAGACAGCATTTAAAATTCATACCTAGCTCATGACAACCCAAATTATTGACTAAAAAGTAAGGAAAAAAATTCCTTATTCCTTGTATAACAATTAATTCAACTGTTTTGCTGAGAGAGGGGGAGACAAAATCCATCTCTTTGGAGATGTCATTGAAAGGATAGACTTTGATACATATTTGCATAATTCCCAGACTCATTAAGTTCTAGAATTGGTCAGAAGTTATGCAGAATAGAACAACACTGGAAGCTACCACTCTCTGAATCATTGGTAACAGAGTTAACAGCAAAATCATTGGTAACAGAGTTAACAGCTTGAAAACTGGCAGCTTGTCTCTCAGTCAAGGAATTATTTCAGGCAATCAGTGAACAATCATATTGCATTAAAAACACGAGTACTGGCAGAATATTCCCAGGGCTTCCAATCAAATTTTGTCTCCTCTATTTAACTAAGGGGATCAGATCAGAAGCTAGATATAAGGTTTCCAAAACTCTGAAGATGCAGGTTATCCAGGCAGAGAACATGAAGGATCTGCCACCCACTATTGCAATGGCTTTTACAGCTAATGCAGGCCCAAGATGATATTTAAAGAGCATCATAGCACACATTCTGCAGAACCAAAATTAAACACTTCTGATGGTGATAAAATAGCATGATAAAGATTGACCTTGTATGGTATGACTCACTGGGAACAAAATTCACAGTTAAGCAAGACAATGAGTTGAGGGAAAACCAGTCACTTTCAGATGGAGTGAAGTACTAATTTCTGTATTTTTCAGGAGTGAGGAGAGAGCCAAGGCTGTGCTGTCAAAACAGTCAAATCAGGCATCAAAAGAGTCAACCAGTCCCTTATTTCAATGGCATTGAATTGTATATATGTTGTAGAAAGGCATGTACCAAATATGATCTTATAGGAAACTGCATCATCTGCCTTCTGGTTTGTTATCTTCCAGTCAAGATTCTTTCCAATTAAAGTCTTGAGAAGAAACAGTTTGTGCATGGGCAAGTTTGTGGAGGTTGTAATTCTAAGTATGGACATCAGAGTATTTTTAACAGAAACACAGCTGTTTTTGAGTCAAAACTTACTTTGGGATGGATGGAGCAATAAGAGAAGCAGAGGCCAGAGTCAAGCAAGAGGTAATGGATAGTGAAGTGGCTAATTTTATACAGCTGAGGCAAAGAAGCTGTTCACAAAAGGCATCCCCTGTCTAGTTATAACACCAACTACTTAAGAGATAAACAAGAGGATAAGAGCAGAACTTTTCTATCAAAGCTGAGAACTGGAGGAGGTCGGAAATAACATCAACAGAAAGAAAAACAGACTGCTCTGAGAATCATTCTTTGAAGTTTACTCGGTGTCTTTGTATTCCATGCCTTTTTGAGAAGCATTAGTTGAACTATGCTTCCCTTTTTCTTAGTATGAAAATAGCAAGGAAAAATAATGTGTATTGATTATTTCTCTTCTGTTGGAACAGAAGCTCAGGACACAAATTAGGTTCTGCATTGCAGGCTAAAGCAAGTACTAACAGCAGAACTGGGTAGGGAGGAAGAAGAGAGCACCAAGCCCTTCTGAAACTGTACTCAGATGCAGGTAAGCAGATAAAAGGTATGGAACATCTCAAACACATCACTGCTTTGGGAAATTAGAGCAGAGGACTGGCTATTCTTACACTTCTGTTTCATCTTCTGCAGTGGAAGCAAAAGACTGATCTGCTTTTGCTACACACACATATGCAGACAAATACTGATTTTTGTCACCTCCCATCCCAGAGGTACTTACGATGAAAATGCATACTCCAGTTTAAAGGAAGTTCTTACATGCTCAGCTGGGGCCAACAACAGGATCTCAGATTATTAGAATGAACAGAGCCTCAGTTAGAGGTGTCACTTTGAACACTGTGCACACCTCAGGCATGTGAGATTCCAACTGCAGGGCAGGTTAAGTTAGCCTTGCTCTGTGACCTTCACATGAAGGTCTGTGCGTCTCACCCGTTCCATATTAGTACAGACAACCTATTTTAGGCCTAATGCTCTGCAGGAACCTTGTTGTTGGCTTCATATTTAACAATTAAGAAAGAGGAGATGAGAGGAAAGGCAACAAATCACAGTCTTGCACGACAGCTTGGGCCAGTATTTACATGAGCTGACAGACTCTACAAACTGGTTTATTACAAGTGCTAGAGAATGAGGTTTTGTACTTACCTGCGATTCTGTTAAGCATTTTCTGGTCTTCCTCCAACATTTTCACATATAGCACTTGGTTATTAAACTTCCCAATCCCATGGAATGTCAAATTAAGGTCTTTACCCTGCAAAATGTCTTCCACTTTAGTCTTGCTTTGCTTCAGTGCCAGAACAGCCCTTAAAAATAATCAATATATAAATGCTGAAAGTTATTAGGGTTTTTTACATATGGAAACATTGTTTTATTTTTAATACCAGCCAATATACCTGATTTTGACCACTCTGCAGCACTATGAGGTATCACAGGCACACTGTATTTCATTGCTGATTCTTTTGTAACAGTTAAGATTTCAAATACACTACGCCTTTCACTTCAACCTTAGCTTATATATTAGAAGTGAGTTTTGTTAATCAAGTGAACATTCAAATTATTAACATTCCAGAAAAGCTATGACTATATGCTACCAAAGATTCAAGAGGTATTCAAGATTCATGAACTTACATTTGTGTCATGTAGTTTAAAACTTTATCACTGTCATTTTCAACTGGTTGACTAATTTTATTCTTAAACTAAAACAAATTCATTCTCCCACCTAAAGCACAATTAGCATTTTTCTCCATTATATACTCCTATTCCAGAGTAGGCAACAAAATATCAAATTGATGGTTATGTTCTTGGCGCTGCATCTCATATTAATAAAGTTTAGATATGCACTTTGCTGTGCAAAGAAATCTCAAAAAAGTGAATTATCCAAGGACGTTAACATGTCAAATTAAAACAACTTTCTTAAAGACACCGAAAAAGTATAACAATTAAATTTCTAAATGTAGACACCAAGAATTCTAGTAACTTAATACCTGCTGAAGTGCCCTAGTGAAGCACACAAAGCCCTTCTTTGCCCTGGTGTCTCAGGAAGGGGGATCCTGTCAGTCTTCAAACAGAGTTTGACCAGAAGCCTTCCACTAAGGCTTCATACTTCAAACAAACTGCAGCATGACTAAGAACTGCAGGACCCCATTCCATAGGTTACTGGGCCTCCTGCATCCATATTTACTTTATCATTATACTTAGCACAAGTTTTGACTGCATTTATTCCACTCTTTGGAAATCTTAGACCTGTGTAACATCTAAATAGAAACCAGGCAGTAAAACCCACATTGCACAAACTAATGCCCTTTGGAAAATGTGTTTAATGCAGGTAGAGGCCACTTCAGCCAACATCATGAACAGTCCTCACTACTGCATTGGAGTTATTTCAGCTCTAATGGCATAAGAGCAGCTTCTGTCTAAGACTCATGGGGACTCAGCAGATAAAGATATAGCAAGGACAGGACTGAAGTTGGAAAGAGTGAATTCTCTGCAGAGGATTTTGATTTTTCCACCTTAACAAGCATGGCTAGCCCTTCATGTAGCCCAACAATCTAGCCCTTCATGTAAGTTCATTATATCTAAGCAAAAATTAAATACTGCTAAGAAAAATTCTCCCATCAAATGGTTTCTGTTGCAAGGGACCTTAAATATCATCTAGTTCAAACCTTCCTGCCATGGCTAGGGACATCTCCCAGTAGACCAGGTTACTCAAAGCCCCATCCACACTGCTTGAATACTTCCAGGGATGGGCCATCCACAACTTCTCTCTATTCAGGACCTCACTGCAGTAAAGAATTTCTTACCAGTATCTATGTTTTTTTTTCATCTTGAAGCCTCCTTGTCCTATATCAATGTAAAAAGTTCTGCTCCAGCTTCTACCCTGAGATTTGATAGTACACACTGTGAGGGGCTGGGCCAGCTTTATGAGCAGTGCTGCTAGCTTGAGAAATAGCTAAGCTCAAGACAGTCTCTTTCACAGGACAGCCAGAGCAGTAGCCTCTGAGCTACAGCCTCATTTAGAAGAGCTTTGGAGGTAGGCAAAAGATACAGGATGAAAAACATTTGGCAAGGTAGATCTGCTTTTCATTAGGTATGTCCATTATTTTTACATTACAGACACACATCCACTCTTAAGTTCATTAACACTACTTAGCTCCACTCACCTCCCTAACCAATTGATTCCCATTTTGATTGCTGCTCTCAACAGGCTTCCTATCCTCTTGGACATCAGCCTGCCCAGTCAGCAGCACTGGCACAGCCTTTAATTACTAAATCACTGTACACTGCCTTCTGCATGTCTCCTTAGCCCATATAACACTCCTATTTTCCCCCCCTCAGACCCTCCAAAAAAAAAAAATCTCTGGAATGAAAAATAAAGCAGTTAATTTTAAAATAAGACACACACAGGCCTGTCATATGCATCTTAATCATGCTTAACTGGTGCTGCCTGTATGGGCAGAAGAGGTTTTTTCTAGTTAAAATGGGTTTTTTGACACCTTTCCAGCTAGGCATTCTGCTTCACACCCAAGCAGATCCTGTGTGACACTCATATGGTGTTGAGGCCTGTTTGTCATTCCCGTGCTGGTACATGCCAGGGCCCCTGGACTGTTCTCACCAGGTTCCCACCCCTAGCACATGATGCCTTCCCAGGCACATAAGGGCCTTTCCTTTCTGCCTCCTTATGTCAAGGAGTTTCAGGTTTCCCAGTGTGGTACAGTCAGATAAGGCTTAGAGAAAAACTGCAGCAGACTGGCATTATTTTCTGACCTTTCTATCAATTCTAGTCTTCCTGACAGCAGGGTAGCTTTCCTTAGTCACCTGTCAATAGCTCTGTCTTAATTCACAGGGCCCCAGTGACAGGCCACAGCTTGAATTCAACAGGAGAGCAGCTTGAGAAAGAACTAGGCAGATTTTGTTGTTGTTGTTGTTTTCTTCTTAATGCAATATATCTTAACAGCTAACATTTTCCAGCTGATAAAAGTACAGCTGATCTGAAAAATTGCAGTTTCTCGAAAGACAGTAGCTCAGGGAAGCTTACATCTGTTGAGCTAATTTGTGGTAGTAACACAGTAAGAAAGCAGTAATACTATTTACAGCCACACTGCTTTTTCTCTTCACCCCATGGCAGATAAGAGAATTTCAATCTCTGATGCATCATAGCTAGCTTTTGTAAAGATCACTCCCCACAGGTACTGAAAGCAAGCCAGAAACTGATCAAAAAAAGTTTAAGAGAAATTGTGTGTAGGCTCTAATAAAACATAATGATTCACAATAGCAGCAGTAAGGCTACCACATTTACAGAAAAAATAGCTGCTCTTGAATTTGGCAGGATTCTTACTTCTTCACTTCTTCTTCTGTTCCCAGATGAGCTACTATTATAGTAAGGTGCATAGTTTGAACAGGGAGGAGAGCTCTTGACAGGTCAGGTTCTTTAGAGAATATAAGTTCTTGAATATCTTCAATTCTGTCCAAAATCTGCAGTGGAATAAACAGGAGACAGAGAAACAAATTTGCATTTTAGAATACCTACAGATTACTGGAAAAATTCAGAATGCCAAAGCTTTACCCACCCAAAAATACAACTCAATGTTTAAGCCAGGAATCTGCAAAGCCACCTTCCTCTCTTCCCTAACCCACCCCAGATTTATCATACAGCAACTTTCAGTTTTGTACCTAATTTTTCAGGAATTGATTTTTCTGTTTTCCTTTTTAAAGCCTACAGGCTAAATTCATAGCTCTCCTGTGAGCCAGAAGCCGATCTTAAAGTAGGTGTGAATCTGACCCTAAGCATGTTAGATTAAAGCTCACTGCACTGTGTAAATATTAATAGGATCTTCATGCAGTTGTCAGTTGCTAATAGACTGTGGAAATTGAATAGCATTTCCATAATTAATCTTATGCCATTTTCTGATTACAAGTTTGATCACAGATTAAACTGATATCTCTTCCCAAAAGGAAAATGTAGCAGCAAACAAAGTAGATTGACCGGGTAAACATGCTGTTTTCTCAGCTACTGTTTCTTAGAACTGTGTGGCCAGTTTCTGGCTCTTGTGGATCTATCTGTGCCTTTACACAATTGACTCCAAAGATTTTTTTTTTCAATATGTGCTGTTCAGGTTTATAAGCCAGTCATGGCAACAGGCAGGAGAGAGAAGAATTCATTCACATGGGTTCTAAGTATCTGGTGGAAGCCCAAGTTACAGAGAAATCACTTATAGATTTTCAGATTATTTCACTGAGAAAACTCTGCCTTACACACCTAGGTACTCACACATGTTAGAGCTCCCTTTTATTCTTACATAGATCAAAACAGCTGGGTCAATATGCTCTTGTTTTTGCTCTTTCTCTATAAAGCCTAGCAGTCATTGTGGAGCCCAGTAAGTAGTCCCACAACGTGCACATGAGAAGAGATTACCATAACAAGTTCCCAATAAACATGAGGATAAAAGCCACACACAATTAAAATAACCATTTGAAGATACAAACTCTCTGAATTCACCAACACTTACGGTACATTTGTCACTGTGAAAAACACATCAGTGACTCTTACATTAAGTTAATTCCTACTGAAACTGTAGCACAATTTATTGCAGCCTGCTATTTACAGCATATGTTTAGATTGTGAAACCATTGAGCAGGAATCAAGCCATCAAGCTGTCCAACCACACAAACTACAACACTTGCCTCAACAGACTAGGCTAAGTATTAACAGTAATTCTACAAAAGAGCCTCCAGTTGTTCTCCCTTACCCAATCTTTCCAAAAACATCCTTCAAAAAAGAAAGAAGACCCTTTTGCAAACCAGTTTGAGGCTTACACATCTGGGAAGCTGAGTTAGAGTGAAATTCTCTCATGTAGATATTTAACTACCACAGAGCAGTGTTAATGTCTTTTCTTACCTCTTCTTATCTTCACAACTTCCTGGTCCTCCTCCCATGGAAACAGTCTACCCTATCACTACACTGTTTTGGATTTTTTTGGAGCATTAGTCTTTAGAACTTTTCTATAAATGCTGTGTAGTTGATGGGATAGCTGGGAGGTTTTCAGGAAGTGAGGGGCAGGAAGGAGGCACTTAAAATGGAGTACTGAAATCCTGAGATTATAACATTCTTAGATTCAATCCAGTACAAGCCTCTTGGAGCCTTGCTTAGACACACACACACACCAAAAAAAAAAAAAAAAGAAAAAAAAGGCTGTGCACCCACCAGGACTGGAACAAGGCTTTTCCTTTGTCCTCTTGAAAGAGAGAAAAATGTCAACAGCCCTAGGCCCTGCCATCTGGAGAGCTCTCAAATAATTAAGGCAAAATAATTATTCCCAAAACACTAACAGCATCTTTAAAACCCTTCTATAATAGACAAGGTCTATAGAGTAGTGGACCACTAAATTGTATAGTCAGTGAGGTCAGGAACTTCTGCTTCAGAGGTAAAAGCACCCCAAATTGTCAAAACAGTATTATATATGCACATACATATGCGTGTATACACTCACATCTGGCCAGCACGTCGAAGGAGGTGATTCCACCCTTCCACTCCACTTGGTGAGACCCCACCTGCAGTGCTGCATTGAGCTCTGGGGTCCCCAGCACAGAAAAGACATGGATTTGGTGGGATGAGTCCAAGGGAGATACACTGAAATTACTAGAGGGATGGAGCACCTCTCCTGTGAGGAAAGGCTGAGACAATTCTGTTTGCTCAGCCCTGAAAAGAAAAGGCTTCAGAGTAACCTAATTGCTGTCTTTCAGGACCTGAAGCAAAACAGCAAGAAAGATGGAGAGGGACTTCTTACAAGAGCCTGGAGTGACCAGACAAGGAAAAAGTGGATTCAAACTAGAAAAGAGTAGGTTTAGATTAGATATTAGGAGAGAATTATTTATTGTTAGGGTGGTGAGGTACTGGAACAGGTTGCCCAAAGGTTGTGGATGACCCATTCCTGGAAGTGTTCACTGCCAGGTTGAATGGAGCTATGACCAACTTGGTCTAGTGAAAGGAGTCTTTGCCTATGAGCTGAAACTAAATGACCTTTAATATCCCTTCCAACTCAAGCCGTTCTATTTCTCTACTCACACTCTTTGCATATACATGTCACCCTTTCAGTACTGTACTCTTCAGTGTTCTTTCAAGACCTCACACAAGACTGTCTCATGTCGCTGCCATCCTTAAGGATAGCACTTCAGAGGAACACAAACTAGGAATGTCTTGGGCAGGGCATCCAACTAGGGATGTCAGAGCTGCCAGATTACCAGGGCACGTGTGAGTGCAGGGAAATCTGTAAGAGAAGAATTGAGAGAGAGAAGAAAAGGAAAAAGAAAGGAAAGACAATCACTGGGCTGCGCAGGATGTGGTCCCAGGCCATATATTAAGACACTCAAATCTCATTAAAATAGCAGAATAAGTTAAGCATTCATGACCCTTCAAGCTGTTTCATGATCTCATTCCTCAGATGGCAGGAAACTTTCCAGTTTCCAGCTTAGATTTATTCTTTGCCCACTTCATACCCATTTGTTCATCTGCCAACATTGTCTTCAGCTTACACAGTTCTTTTCCCTTCCTGGCATTTATCTTCCTGATGTGCTCTGCACTTTTGTTCACCTCTCAAAAGCCAGTCATACGTAGGAATCACTAAAGTTATATGAAGCCATCCTCCAGATAACCTTCAAAGATCATTCTGCTCAAGACAAAGCCAGAGCAAATAATTGCCAACCAAGAGGAAGGCACCTTTGACACATGCAGAAGTGTTTTTACACTTAACTTAGGTAAAAACCAAAAACTCAGAAGCCTGCCAAAGCAAACTACTGTACCACAACTGCTCGTCACACTGGAGAGAAAAAAAAAAAGGAAGAATTCTGTACAACAGATACATCAATCCTACTTAATTATTGCCTTTCAGCAGCATAAATAGTCATGCCAGATACTGCTTGAAAGCTTAAGCTAAGGAAAAAACAGAATTAAGTTATATATTGCAGCAAACAATATCTGTTTGGTTCATTGGAAAATGCACCATAAAATACTAGTGGAAGTTGATAGTAGAAAGTTGTATTTTCACTCTGTTCATACAGGCTAATACCCAGGTTTTGCCTTTTACATTTTATCTACAGGAAAAGATTCCAATATATATATAATATAAGTAATAATTTACACAATTTATATACTGTTGCTCCATTCTGCCCATGTTAGCTGGGCACAGTAGTTTCTGATTCAAATTAAGACTTTCCCTTGCCTGTCTCTGTCAGGTGAAATAGTCCGGTCATTGTCTTGGCATCTCAAGGCTGTTCTTTCCCTTCATAATATATTTGAGTGCATAGTCATCTGCTGCCCCTACACAGAGGGCATGGGGCAAGTCCCACCTCACGATGCTGGGACAGAATCCCATCCAAGCTGCCTTGGGGTAACAGCAGATACTGGGACAAAGTGAGAGCTCTGTCTGCTTTTGCATACCCGCAAAAATGTTGCCGCTGCAAACAAAACATTGCCATCAGCAAGTCACAGTTATCTGTGAAAGGCTAAAGAATAAAAAAAAACCCTGTCCATAAAGGCACTGACAGTGCTGCTTTGGAAAGGAGACTTTCCATATTCTCCGGAAAGCTTTGTGTGAGCTTCAAAACTCATAGCAGCAGAATGGGAATAAGTAGTTCAAGGTGAGCCAGTATCTGCCCACTTTCTTTACGTGTACAAAGAGCTGTGCAGAGGTTATGTAAGACTCTTTTGAAGCCCCTAACTAGTAAATAAAGTGTAAAATCTGTCTCTCCAGCTATCATATAATTTTTGGAATTTTCTTCCATGGATCATAAGACAGGGCCTGTAGCAACCAAACCCTGCAATACTATATGACATTTCAGAAGCAGCATTTATAGTGGTAACTGGGAAGTTTTAAGTTCCCCGCAAAGCCTCTAGAAGAGAATATGTCTATTTGTATTTCCACTGTTTGCTGCACTTTGGTTTAATGTTATGGAAGTGAAATGATCTGTTGCTTTTTCCAACAATGCTTAAACATGGGAGCCACAGAATATAGCACACCTTGAAGTATGAGCATATAGATTGCACACGTGTTCTTGAAATTAGCCATCAACCTAGGATCTCAGGGCAAGTTTATTGGATAAAAGATGGAGAAGAAAAAAACCAGATCAATTCTCTATAATCTTCTGCAGAAGAGAAGGAAATTCTCATTCTCCATTGTGAACTTCAGTGAAAAAAAGAGATGAACAAACAAATATCCTCACACTGAATTCAGCCCTAAGAAAATGTAGGATGGAACAACACAAGATGATGAAAGCCATGCCTTTTGCTTGAAAAAAGATTACAGAATAGAAGATAGTAGTGATGAGACACCACCTCAGACCCTACAAGGGCAGTGGTAATCATGGAAGTGATTTTTTTTCATAACAGTAGCTGAAACATGGATGTGTATAAACACAGCTCTATCTACCAAAATAAAGCACAGTACCTAAGGGTTGTTATGAGGAAGTTAAGTCCACCTAAGACCCAACAAAGCACTTGGGGTAAGCAGGCATTTGATCACTCTCAGCTTGTCAACAACCCTTGTAATCAAGACCAGAAATTAATCCTAAGTTAAGTTTTTTTAATAGAACAGCTACTTCAAGTACCTGATCGTCTGTTATTGGAATGGCAACAAAATAATTTGGAGCCTCTCTTGGAAGTTTCTTAGACAGTTCTCGTCCTATGTCTTCCTTCTGGTCTTCTACAATCCCCCTGGGCCCTTCTTGGATATTACCTTGCTCCTGTCTCATCTCTGTACTTATTTGGTCTTCCTTTTGCAGAGGCAGGTCTGCTTCTACCTTTTCCTGCTCTTGGCTCTGGTGCTGCAGCTGTTCCTCTGTCCCCATCCCATTCAGGTCTGCCTTTTCTCCAGCCTGCACATTATGCAGCTCCACCACTGCTGCTCTTTCCTCTTGGCTCTTGTCCTGTTGGGCTTTTTCCACTTCTCCTCCTTGATCCTGTTTTTGGCTCAGAATCTTCTGTGGCAGCAGCTCCACCACAGCAAGCTCTCTCTCACCTTCAGAACTTGTCATAATCATCTCTCCCTGATTTTTTGGGGGGGTCAACTGCTGTCCATTATCTAATGCTCCCTCACCTTGGTTCTGAAGGCAGGTTACCTCTCCTGGGTCACAGCCCAACTGCAGCTGCACCATGACCTTGATGCCAGCAGTGCCTTGTCCCCACTCCTGGGGCTGCAGCTGTACAGTTACCTGTGGGAAAGATGGCCCTGGGCCCTGCTGCTGTAGCTGCACCTGCACAGCCACTGATGGGGCCTCCCATCTTGGGCTTGGCCTCAGAGGCTGCACCTGTACAGTCACCTCAGGGGATTCCCACCCCTGGCTCGTGTTCTGGGGCTGTACCTTGACAGTCACTTTTGGGAACTCCCAGCCTGGATCTGTTGCTTGTGGCCCCATGTTTGGGGCCATGCCTCCTTGCACTGGCTGCCTCTGCCTCTGTGGGTGCACATGGATATCATTCCCTCCCTGGGGCTCTTGAGCAGAGGGCAATAGCTGTGCTGCTGAGGGTTGGTCTTCTTGCTCCAGTTGTACTGGTGAGCTGAGTTGCCGAGTTCCTTCTGGGCTTTCATCCACCTGAACATGTTCCTGGACCACCTCTTGAGGATGAGCTCCCTCTGGACTTCCATCTACCTCAACAACCTCTTGATGCTGACTCCTGCACAACTCCCGTTTTATCACCTTCATCCTATAACACCAAACCTTTCTTCTTCTAGGCTGGGGATTCTCCAAGATCCTCCTCTTCTTTCTTTGGGGCCTGAAGTACTTTTTAAATGGAACTGGGGGGCAAAAAAAAAAGAGAAAAAAGCCTAATAGTTATTAAAAAATATTTCTTGCAATAGTTCAGTCTGGATTCAGCTCTATGGTTGGACTCTTTATGGATTGAGCCTGGTCAAACAGCTCAATCTAAAAACCTCTGGAGAGCCTGACTGAAGATTAAACTACTGCTTCTAATCACTATGCTGTGGTCTTGACTTCTGCTCTTGCCCTGATTAGGTCTCACACACTTTAAAGCATGAGTACACCATTTCACAGCATGCAGCACCACAGAGACAGAGGCCTTATCAAGGGACTGCAGGTGTGTTGCCTAGAGGTAGTTACAGAGATCGAGCATAGCCTGAGCCAGACTCAGAAGCTGAATACATACAGAAACAAGATTGCCCATGAAGCTCTGCTCTCCTGTAACATGCTACCATCTAATCAGACCTGCACACAATACTTTTTTCTTTCCCATGTCTACATTTCAGGTTTTTTCTACAGCAAACTCCTGCCACATCCTCTTTTGTCTTAAGATCTTCCATTCACCCTATCTCATTCCCTTTTCCTCTTCGGTAAAGTTGCAGAGGGAGTTGCTTTTCCCATACATTTAGGTACAAGCAGTGAAGGTACTGAAAGGGCAAAGGGATTTTTTCCCCCCTTCTCAATTCAGAGGTTAATTCCATAGAAGCCCAGAAAACCAAGAACATTTCTTAATTGGTCAGTGCAGCTCAATTGCACTCAATAGAAAGAGCCCTTTAAAAGAAGATGCCTCAGCAAATTAATTCTACAGACAAAAGAGGATTCATCTGTACGAGAAAAGTATTTCACATTGCAGGTTATGACTGGCCTTGACTAAGTCTTCTTAAGTCATGGCAACACTGAGGACTCTTTCCCCATGAAGCTATAAGAGGTAGGCAGATATTTTTTTATAAATCTGCTCTCCAAGACAACCAAAATGTTTGTTCAAATTTTGCAGGAAAACTAGATCCCTTCCCACCCCCACAAAACCCACAGCCATGAAAAAAAGTCAAAACTAAATAGATAAAGTGTAAAAAAATTGACACACAACCTACATGTTTTAGTGTTGGGCAATCCAAGACAAAGGTAGTACAGTTGTCCCCTTATTAAAAAAACTATAAACCACAAAAACAACAAACCCAAATTATATTTTAGTAGGCTAATGATGAAAAGCTTAAGAAACTCATATTGAATTCACATGAAGGTTAGTTTATGTTCTTTCCAGAATTCAGATGCTGGCACTTTGTTCCATAGAATGAACTAGTTTTTTAAAGAATAATTGAATCCTTGCATATATTTCACATGTAATTTCACTAATCAGAGAGCTATATTACTTATATTCTATTATTCTTTAAGAATTTTTTTGACTATATGTCAAGTCTAAAGACAAAGAAACTACTAAAGATTTTTAAAATCTAAGAGGCCAAGTGCTTATGGAAGTAGACCCATCTTATCTCTGGAGGCAAAACACTGCGGTCATAAACTAGCTATAAAATCAGATATTACCCATGGTATTTGGGCCTTGACTCCAAAATAAGATTTTGTCCTCTGGAAGAGTTTAATCAGGGGTATGAAGAATTTCTGATCAGCTCAATAATCCTTAATAAAGGCACAATCCAACATGTTTCATCCTGAAACAAAAACAAAACTTACTTTCAAACATCTTTCTGACATCTGCTTTGACAAAAACAAACTCTGCCCTTGCTTTCATGTCTTCAATGTCCAAGTGAAGAACTAGAAGAAAAGAGCAATATTGAACTCTCCCAGAAAACCCCTTTCAACTGTGTAATTGCTGTAAAACACACACATTTTTTAAGCACTTGTAATGAATGGCACAGCAGCTCCTGAGACACCATTACACTCCTCTGCCTTCCTCACAGTACAGGTACTTGAGAAAGCAAGCCATTTTTCTCTTTCAGAAATCATCATGTAAATTAAGCTTCAAACCAGTGCAAGCCTTGGTAAGTACCTATAACAATAGTTCAGTCAGCTTCAGAGAATGCATCTAAATTCTTTGTAAACAAGTATTTAGATGCATGTAGGTGAGCCAGAAAGTTTCATGCACATAGAGTGACAGGATTCATGCCACTGAAACATAAACCCCACTGAAATCTTTGTCTTAGTAGCAGTGTGCAGCTGAGGCATAACAGAAATTTAAAAAAACCTCTCTTGCACTCAGCCTAAGCTGCCCTGTGAAAAACTATTTAAACAGATAACTTATAACAAGCTGCCGTGGTGGTGGACATTGATTGTTTGCTTTTTTAAGCTTCCCCCCCAAAGTACCATTTAAAACCATACTGTCTCTCTTGCATTTGTGCCTGCACAGTAACCTTCAGTAGGGATTTCACAGACTCTCATCAACCTAGAAAAGACAATGCAACAGCTTAGGTTGAGTATAGAAGAATCACATAGAAAGAAGCATCAGTGCCCTTTAGAAGATAATGGACTATTTTTATGGTTTTCAATACAAAGCATCAAGGTAGTCTCATCAATATTACACAGTTCTTTCCTTGTAGGATTTCACTCTTAACCCTGTATTGCTTCATATATATATTTATGTCTCCCACTAAAATTTCATTAGATAATCCCACCACCTAAAAAGACCTAGAGATGCAACTGTTACCCAGCCATCCCCACACTAGTGCAAGTCTTTGCAGCCGTTGTGTGGCTGTCATCCAGCTGAAAATTAAGAGCTCAGATTTTTTTTATGCCTTGACGTCATACAACCTAAACTTATCAGAGGTTAATGAAATGGCAGCATCTTGGTCCTTCAAACATTTTGGCACCTGCGTAAAATAAAAAGTTGCTGGAGATCCTGAGTGCCAGAAGCATCCCAGAGAGCCCCCTGCCCCCCTCCAACTGTTATTCTGAGCCCTGCCAGGCTATTTAGACCAGGTGACAACACCAAATACTTGTCCAGTCACAGCAAGGTCCAGTGCGAGTAGGGCAGCCAAGAGCTGAAGACTGCAGTGTATACAAGTATTAAAGGTTCTTGTGCCTGTAGCACAGAAATATCCCCTTAAGAAGTCCTGAAAAAGGCAGGAAGACCACCCACCTGCATCCAAAACATTTAACCACAAACAAAGTTCTTTCTTCAAATAAATAGCCCATTCCATTTTCAGTCTTTTGATAGACAGAGCTCATGCAGACCCTTGTATCCCAGCCAGGAGCTCTGAAACAACAAATTCACAAGTTCCAAAGACAAGCTCCCCCCACCCTCAGTCCCATGCCAAAGGCTGGGAACAGATAGTAACTGTGCCTAACCCTTAAACAAAAGGGTTCAGAAACACCCAGAAGGAAAGCTGACGTGTCCCATGAAGAGGTAGGCAGCATTTGCCCAAAGATCTGTCTTTGCTGCTTCAGACCTCAGTTTGATACTTCTCACCTCCTCAGTCTCAGAAGCATCAAATGCCCAATGTGGATAACAACAGAAAATTCAGCTCTGCTGCTCTAGATTTTAATTCTAGTGCAGAGCAATTCCCCTCTGTCCAGCTGATTGCATTGACAGTATTAAGCTCCTATACCATACAGAAACCCCAGAAGCCAGATAACATTCACTTCTACCTGGAAATAGATTTTGTGCTCCATAGAAGGACTGCAGGAAATTGCTGACTGAGTAACATTGCCTCAGTGTCTCTGAAGGATGATGTTCAAATCTGCTTACAGCCACTCTACACAGAAAATAAGCCATGAGAAGAGCTTTTACACATTTCTGCTTCATCAGATAGGTCAAACTCCTCAGCTGTGACAGGCAAGTTAGCTGGCACTGGTCTGGGAAGCCCAAAAAAGTGTTTATGGGCCTTGCTTTCTGCAAAAGTCTCTCTTGTCATTCAGTTGCAGGAGAGCAGGATGCAGATGCAGTTCAGTGTTTGACAGGCAGACTTGCAACTCAGGTCCAGAGAGAATGCTTAAAATGCTGGAGATAAAGGGAATATTTACCAGGTCCTGGTCAAGCATAGACACACACATAATAATTCTCTTCTTGTGTTTTGCCCAAGATCTGAATGGCTTCCTGGGCCTTTGGTGCTCCCTCTGTTTCTCTTCCTGATAAAGCTAACAATTTACTGAAGTAATCTGATGTACATGAAGCAAAAGACATTTGAAGCAAAGAATCTTTCCTGCAGCACCCAGGTCTTTTCTCTAAGCAATACTGCCCTCTGGCAACCCATGCCTAAAACATCCACCGCATCCTGCCATGCATGCTCAAGCTGCAATTATACAAGTTACTTTCCTCAGTCTTATGCTATATTTGTATGGTTACCAGGCCTTGTTTCTCCCTCTCCCATTCCCCCAAAATAATTGCATGCTTTGCAGACTGGACAACTCAGACACCTGTTTTTCCTGCCAAGATGCCTTTTCAGCATTCGGCTACCACAATGTTGGGGGAGAATAGGAAGAAACAAGTCAAGGAACCTGCCACAAATACTCTTAGAAACAACATTTCTATACGAAGTTGCATCCTGTAAGTCATCACAATATGCCACAATCTCTGTTCATTTTATTCCCTATCAATTAAAACTATTTTATTTTCTATTAATTAAAACTATTAAATTAAGTCAGATCAAGACAAAGCACACAGAAGTTATTGGGCCAGAGCTTCTCCCTCTTACCAGTTTATTGCACCTTCATAAGTGGGAAATTTTGTTGCATTTCATGAGAAACGGTACCGAGAAGAGAGGAAAAAAATTTAAGTACAATTAGAAATCATCTGTAAAATATGGTTTCAGCTAGAGAACTGTTTTACTGAGATGTATTTGGTCCTGTCTCATTGTACCTTTTGCTAGAGATTTAATGCAGGGCTAGGAGGAAGGGTGAAGGTGGAAGGGAACATAGAGCCACAGTTAATTAACCCATAATAGCAAATGAGTGACAAAAACCATCAGTGTTCCATGGTCTGTATCTACATGTGTTTTTAGTCCAAACCCAAACCCTTTAGACTGAAGTAAATCCTTCAGTTATCATATTTGTGTGTAACACTAACAGTTAATCAAGAGGCACAGAAGTTCCAGAGTTTCTTGACATGTTCATGCATTAGCTCCATTTTCCCAGTATGAAAGTGGTAAAAGCAGGCAACTCACACGTCTCAAAACTGATACTGTATTTGGTGATGTCTATTTTTCACTGATTAGTCACCAAAGTAACCAATGAGCATTCCAAAAGCAGTATTCCAAGCTGCTATTTAGCAGTAGGCCAGTAATTCCCTGCCAAGGCTAAATTTAAAGGGTTTGTTCACCTACAGAGGGGAAACCAAGGAAGGTGGAGGGCAAAAATAGGAGAAATAGGAGCTCTGAAATGAACAATATTTATGTTTGGTGGAAAGACATTAGAGGCAGAAATATGTTGCTCCCTTCATAGGAGCAACACACACTTTACAAAGCTGCTTTTTCCATAGTGGCTCATTAGGATTCCACACTTTGTCAGACCACACTGAATGAATTGTTCCCAGAGTACAGATGAAAGATAAAAAAGGCTTGACTTATATTTAATGAGCCACCATTACCCTATCTGAACATGGATAGAGTTTCAGCATTTAGCATGCAGTATGCATATAATAGTGACTGTGGTGTCTCAGAGACCACCACTGCCTGGTGGAGAACGAAAGCTGACACCACCACTCCTCTGAAGAGGAATGCAGTTATTAGCTTTTCAATGATGGTGCGTAGCTTGCTTTATTAGCCATTGTTTAAAGCACTATAATTAGAAAAAGTGTTAGATATGCAAGATAAACCATCCTCCCTCGAATAATACATGCTCCCCTGCGAGTTATAATCATTATACATTGTGTTAAAAAGGTTTTGTGGAAGTTTTTTTACACTGGCTGGAACCATACAATCATTGTGCCACTTTCACACTGCAGAAAAAAACCAATACATCCATAAAATGTGTCCCAGTCATTGCTTTTCTTTATGAGGATCTCTGAGCAGCTATTAAACAGCAATTACCTTGGATGTTGTACTAATCTTTTAGGTGTAAGAGAGGCAGATACTCTGTACATTGTCAGCTGGTTAAATTGTAATCCCTGCTGCCCCCTCTTCCCCGTAGCCACAAGGGAAGCAGAACTCAGTTAAGGTATAATTCATCTGCCCACGTTAGTCTGCATTTCAAAGTGCATCTTTATGCTCCCTAAAATGAAACAAGCATGTTACCCAAGATAAGCTTAAAATGATTTGCATAAGATAATCAGCACACACTTGAGATTACTTTGATTTTTGGAAGGCATATCATTTATGCAAGCAAACATCATTCTTTAAAAAGGTAAGATTCATCACTTCTGATACATGAGGAACTAAAATACCAAGACTGAAGTTATAATTAAAAAGGATGATGTTACAAACAATTAGCTGTTCTCCACCATACATTGCAGGGATGTCCTGACTCCATTACTCCTTCACAAAGGCAGCACCAAAGCCCCCATTAAACTGACAGGTGGAAGGGCTAAAAATGAGACTGATTTGAAAAACAAAAACCCCTGTTCTGGTAACCCCTCACTCAGGCAGAATCTTCAGGTCAAGTCCTCCACACTTGGACGCCCTGAGTGGCCACCAGTTCAGCCAGACCTGGCACTCCCATCACTCTTTGGCACCAGCACTTCTGAGGCACCCACATACCAAGTGAACACTACACAGGAGGGACCTCTTGCACAAGTGCTCCTGTCTTTATTGGAAAGCAATTTTTGCATGCAAAGGCAGGGTTTATTACTATGAGATTCACAAAGCCTACAGCTGTGCATTTGTGACAGCATAGTCCAGGTATTGACCCCTTACTCTATCACAATTTCTCATTGCACTTACACAAATTCCATAATCTCAGCAATATTTCACAAGTCAGAATGGTTTAAGTGTCTGCTTTCCAGCTATCAATTAAGGAGATAATCTTTAATCCAAAATGCAGTGCATTACATCACCTCAGCTTCTGCTTATGATGGTCTCCTGCAGTATCCAGCCAGTGACTGTCTGCAGTCTAAAGGATTTACTCAGTAAATTAATGGCTCCTCTTAAGTATCTCACATCCACTTAGAAAAGCAAATATGGATTATTTGTTCCATTAAAAAACTTATTCTACAAGCACACAAGAAGTCTCCATCTTAAGTGACTGAGTATCTAACCTTGGAGAGAGAAAATACTGTATCTGAACAGCTAAGCCCTCACAAGTTTTGATTGATATACGTATTTCCAAACCCTGCCTGAGCATTCAAGCCACTCGCTGTCAGATCCTCAGTTCACACTGCCTGAAGCCTTGCTAATCAGACAATTACACAAACACTGTTCAGACAAGAAGAGTGAAAGGAGACATTCTTTAGGATCAAAGGATACAGGCAAAAAACTGTATACCCTGGATATCTGCCAGCTGTGCAGAAAGCACTAGAAGAGAATATCTGACCAGCACAGAGCATCCAGTCCTCTTTCATCAACAGCAGCCTGGGCTGCAAGCAGGGCTAGAGGCAGGCACAGAGCTGCTAAGGGTCAGCATGTTCCTCTCCTGAGGAGCATACCTGAAGGACCAGAGAAAGCAGCCCTCAAGACTATTACAAAAAAAAAAAAAAAAAAAAAA
>VWZU01005069.1:418129-466687 GCA_013397095.1 Sterrhoptilus dennistouni | reverse complement strand
AAAAAACTCACCCCACACAAAAAAAAACCCAAACAAAAAACCTCACAAACAAAACAAGAAACCAAAAACACCCACCTCAACTTATTTCTTTTTACTTACTGGAGGTCATTTTAGGAAAAAAAAAGCAAATATCCTTTAAAAACATCTTCCCTTGAAATAAAGAATAAGAAATTATTTTAATCTCGAACTCAGTTACTAGACCTAAAACTGCCCAAAGGAACTAGTAAGTCACTGGTTTTGACACAATACATAATAGGTATATTATACTACACTCTAAATAGGTTTTTAGCTATTGTATAAACAGAAACATATTAGCTGGAAATTTATGTATTTCAGTTATGCAGAATTCACAATATTGTGAAAATTACACTTTTGGTGTTTAAACAAAAGTTTTAATTTGGTCGCTTATATAGTCAATTTGCAAAGAAATATCTTTCACTTCTTTATTGAACTGTTTCAAACTGTTCTTTCCACACTTCTGTTCAAGAAACATCATATGTATCTAACTGTAAACCTGAATTTTTTTCAGTAATAACCTGTATTACACACACACCTCCTTAGGAAATTTCTAAGCATGCTAAATAAAAATGAACTTGTGTATTGGTGTATGTAAACAGAATGAACCATTGAGTCACAACTGGAATGATTTTTTTCTGCCATGTAAACACACTTCTGCAGCGTCATGCTCCTCTTGCACTTCACCCTGCACTGAGGGACTGCAGATCTAGTCAGACATGAAAAGGTAATGTGTTTTGGGCTTTTCTTTTCCCAGCCTCCCTATCTGTACCCTCAAAGGAGAACTCAAGAAAATCAGTGTATATGTACAGTCCAAAAAAGTGCTTCTATTTCAATAAGTAGCTCACATTATGCATGCCTTCTGTCAGATGAACACAGATCCTTCTTCCAAAAATGATATAAAAGCATCTGAGCAGGGGGATGGAAACTGTGACGTAAGAGGCAGCCAGTGGAAAGACATATGGAGGGAGAGAAATCAGAAAGATATCAGCAGTTGGCAAATCTCCTCTTACATTTCACATTCATATGCGCCCCACATTTAGACATAAAGACACTATCTAATACTCCAACACCAGAAGAGAGGCTGTTTCCAGCATTCTCCAATGAAGCACATTCCATTATAGACATAGCCCTGTGCAGCACAATAATCCTACATGGCCCATCTGAATTTTGTATTTAAGCCAGACATAGTGACAACACACTGGACTGTAGTGAAACCACACAGCATATTACTATTACACCATCATGAAAGTATGAATTGTCAACTTCTATTTATACATTGCCTTTGTGTCCTAGAAAATTAGCAGAGCAAAAACTGTTAGAGATATTTGACTGTCAACAAGAAATTTTCTTCTCAAATTAAAAAATAAATTCTGAGTGCAAAGAAAATTTATCCCTGAAGCATTTTCCTGTATTCACTCTGGTAAGATGATACTCTTGAAGTTCTCAAAGTTTTCCCTGTGTTTTAGTCTGGCTTGGTTTAGGGGTTTTGGGGGATATCTTTGGTTATTTGGGGGCTTGTTTTGTTGTTTTTGCTTTGGATTTGTTGTTGCTTTTGAGAGGGATTGAGGATTTTTCTTTTTGTTTGTTTAGGGTTTTTTTAGTGAGGAGGGAAAGGTGTGTGCAGGGTAGTGTAACAGGGCATTTTCACCTGCATTGCTGTAATATGCCCCATGTAGAGAGTTAAGAACTACTGACTCTATGCCACAAAAGGCATAGTGTAACATGCTTACACCAAACCCTCCTTGGGGTGCTTATGCCCTTTTGCCTAGAGGGTAATAAAAGTCATTTTCTTCAATGACAACAACAGAGCTGAGAGCAGTATACTCCCAGCTGTCACTGTGAAAGCTGTACTTAGACTGGCAATCTTAAAAAAAAAGGTTTTAAAAAAAAGACAAACGTCCTGGTTTCTCTTCCAGCAGGATGTATTGGGCTGGAATGATCCCTCCATGTATACCAGGAGGTGACTACCCACAGTATCTGCACCAGTAGTCTTGGGATGGGTTAGACAGCCAGCAGCAGGGCAGGGCAGAATGTTACCTCTGACTGCCCCCACAACGAGCTGCCACAAGGAAATGAAAGTTTGCTGCACAAATTTAATCTGGTACTGCACAAAGTTTTATTAAACTACACAATCTACCCAGAAATACAAGTTATAGGAGCAAACATTATGTTGGACAGAGCTCAACTCTGTACTTAGTTATCCAACTTAATGTGATCTGCTGCTGCTGAAGATCAGTAAATGCAGAGCTTTTCTCCTTTCTATGACTCAAGATTTTTTTTTTAAAGAAACACATTGGGACATCCCAGGTAACAAGTCTTTGACAATGAATTCCCAAATGTGATAGCAAAAAGCCAACTTCTCACTGCAGCCTATTAACCCTATTAACTAAACTCATAGGCAATTATCAGCCATGAAGTGTTGAGAGCTCTGTTTGTTGGACACAGAATTTCTTAAGCAGCCATTAAGAAGCTATTAAGACACACACAGGCACTTGAGTACAGCAGGAACAAATTAACTGCTTTGATATGTTTGTGATTGTTGTTAAGTCTTTAAAGAAATGGCAATCCTGAAAGATAACTTTTCCATCTTAATTTCCTAGGGTCCTCTCCGTGAGGAACAACAGCTCTAGGTATGTATTATGCAAACATTATTTACATGCTGTGGCTAGTGCCTCATGTCAGAATTACTGTAAGCAATTACTACCCTCACATTCAAACAAAATTAACACAGCACAAACACAGAGATATAGTAATTTTCTGTGGCTGAAATGCTCTTGTGCACTTTTAGGCAGGTCAGAGATGCTGAAAGAAAAGGCAGCTTTTATGCAGGTCAGTTGTCTGCACTTCAAATGCGATGCCAACACACAAGAGAATAGCAGGAACAGAAAAGAAAATGCAGAGCACTTGCTAGATGAGATACTCGAGGGAACAAATAAATGGGGATTTTTGAAATGTCAAGCTTGTTTCTGTAGAAGTTCTAACAAGGCTATTACTCAGAAGCATTCACAGGAAAAGAAAATATTACCTAATGTTACAAGATAAGTAATCGTAATTTATTTGTGGAATGCACCTTCAGCAGATATATAGGCTCACACTTTCTTTAGAAACTGCTTTGAGTTTTGTTCAGTCACTGAAAAGAGAAACCATGCTTCACTTAATTAACTGCTCAAACGTTCTATAAAGAACGTATTTGCAGGAGTTATTTTGTCTTTATTATGGATTTTTAGGAAGCAGTAATTCACCTTTCTATATCAAGAAGGAAGCAGAAGAGAGAGTACATAAAGCTATAAATACTATTAATTGCAGAGTAAGGCACAATATCATTAAGAGTTATGGAAACTGTCCCATCTCCTTTATTCCTTTTGCATTTGCATCTGACTATCAAGTTTAAGAGAAAGAGTAATTGAACCATTCCATCAAAACCCTGGTGTGGATTAAAACCTTGCCAAGAATGAGCCAGCATTGATTACTTATGAGAGCCAGCAGTTTTAGAGCCCGTTTAGAGGCATAGAATAATCCCAGAACCTCAGAAGTTGGGCCTTGAATGAGCAGACAGCTGTGCCACCAGCACGAAGGAGACAAAAGCGTATGATCAGTAGCTTCAGAAGCAATTCAAATAGATCAAGAAGAGACATCAACTGTAGTTGATCTATTTAAATTCATGAGAACATATTTGGAAACATGGAAGAGAGCTGCAGGAATAATACATCTCTTTGAATTAACTCTTGCAGAAAATTTATCTTTTGATAGTCTGTCTTAACATCTCAAGGCAGACTGACACCATTAGATGCAACATCAATAAAAAGAATAAAGAACACAAAAACTAATGATTAATAAAGGAGCTCTAAAAAAAAAAAGCTCTGGGTTGGGAGAGGGCTGTTTTTTTAGAATTAAACACTATGGCAACAAGAATCTTTAGTTACAGTTTGTGTACATATATACACACACACTGTATGCGTGTGTATATACATACATTTTTGTAATCTAAACATGCATTTTACTTATACAGGATGCTGATTTGTGTCAACATAAGAATATAAATCAGATCACTCCCTCCTTAACTGTGGACACCCTTTACACTGCATACCTATAAGTTCCTTTCAGCACTAAAATGATCCCAAAAGCAAGGAAAGATTATCTAACAGAAAACAGCAAGGACTTATCCCTGTTAGCAGCCTGCAGAGGACTAACAAATCCACTCTGCAGATCAGAGCAAGCAATTTACAGAAGCAATTCTCCCCTCACAATATTCCCCTTTTGGCTTCCCAGATTAAGATATCTCCCAAGGCCATGCTCTTATTAAAGCAGACAGAAAGCCTAAAGGAAGTCACAGCAGACTTCCTGCATAGCTAAGTGGAAGAGAGGCAAATTGGATTTAAGACAGTTGTTTCATAGGTGAAAAGGAGCAGTCGCAGACAGGCTCTTGGGGCAGCAAGACAGAACAGGCAGCCAGTGGTCAGCAGGGGACAAGGGCAAAGTGAGCACCCCTTCTCATTCCTTCTTACCTGAGCAGAGCCCCCCAGAAAAGTTGTAGAGCCACCAGCCATCCCTCCAGAGCTGAGGAAATGCTCTCAGCTCAGGTTACCATCCCTCAGGCACACTACTAAGTGCTCCCAGGGCTAGGTAGACCTGCATTACCAGGGCTCATCTGCACTTGGGCGAAATAACCCAGGAGATTTACACTTCAGAGCTACTGGCCTGGTATTGTTCCAATAAACACCAAGCTCCTATTCAAGCTGTTATTAAAATCACATGCCAAACCCAAAGGACAACCTTAAGGCTGAAAGAAACTTAACTGTCCTGTTTCTCTGAAGAGCATCATGACAGCAAATACTAAAAACATAAACAAAAATAACATATACGAGTCACAAAGAAGTGGGACACTTTTGTCATTAACTATTCCCAATGGTGGCAGCTGATTAGGCCTATAGACACTTGACAACCACCTTAGATTTAGGTTATTATTCAAGCTGCTTTTCTTTGAAGGCCTATTAAGGGCAATCAACAGAATCTCTCAGCACACCAAATAGCTCTGCCTTAAAGGGTCAGGTTTCTAAAAATATGCATTAATTTACAATTTGATGCCTCAGGTCAGTTTGCTCCTAAGACAACCATTAGTAAAATAAAATGCAAAAGATTTCAAGTAGAGGAGAAAGAAATAACTTTTATGATCAGTCCCCTCCTAAAGAACAGAATAAAGATTCAGTTCAAACAAACTCGGGCTTTCCTTCTCCTTGGTTTTCTAATCGTTTTAACATCACAAATAGACACAGCCAAAAAAAAAATCTGAGAACAGAGATTTAAAATAGAATATGTATAAACAATTCATAACTCAAATTCACAGCAGACTGCTACCTCCTGCTACAGGAGCCAACACTAATGGACAGCAGTACAATAATTTTATACCTCAAGGAGCACATTTCAAAGGGAGATCCCCTTAGAAGTAAAACCAGGGTTAAGTCATAAGGTGGAATACAAAACCATCATAAAAAGCCACAATACAAACATGCTGAGCAATTAGATTTTTCTGCCTGTAATAGCTACATTTTTACCCTCACTTATATCAAATTAGCTCAAACCACACCATCCCCGTCCTGTCTCCCAACCCACAAACTCCTATTAGCTTTAACTATTTTCAAGCACATCAGCAGAAGCCATAACTCACCATTTCTCAGTGCACAGCACATTTGCTTAACCAGATACTGCTCTTCAAACTGCAATGCTATATCCACAAAAAGAGTTACAAAGTAAAACTTTGCCATCTATTAATTTCCTTACCTGCTAATAACAATATCAACAGCTTACATGGAAGTCCTTTAAAGTGCTTTAGTCAGCAACAACTATCACACAAGACAAATCTTTTGACTTAAACTTTCACTGCTTATACATAGAACATAGGCACTTCTGGGATGGATTTTTATACCAAATCCAATTCACATGACTAAGCCTTTCTCATGAGTGTGACTCATCCGCACCTGTGATGAATAAAGTGTTTTAAGCTGAAGCTAAACTACTTACTACAAGTTACTGCTTATCAGATAGAATTGGGAAGGCAGCAGGGCAAACATTTATATAGTAGAAATACCAAATATTTCCTCAATAGGTTTACTGCTTTGGCCTGTGTTCTTACACAGAATACCTGAGGATCTTGGACAATCTCAGGGAATTGTTAATGAGTAATTGTTAATGAGTGTTAATGAGTAAGGGCTTGTTGTGATCTACTTGTATAAAAGCTTCTCCTTCACCGTACCTTTCTTCTTTTTTTTATTATTGTTCTGTATATGCTTTGAAATTGGCTGAGAAGGTATTCTTGGTAGCATTTAGAAATGAAGTTAAGGTGTGTGTGATAAAGTTTTGTAGGCAATGTGGTTTCTCTAGCATGCCCTTTTGAAGGAAAGGATCCAACTGATTCGAGCCGAGGCATTTCCAGCATTTTTTAATTAATAAATTGGCTACTATTAAATTTGTGCCCCTTAACAAGCAATATTATTGGATGAACAGTGAGTGTTTAGATAAAAATTCTTAGAAGAATAGTCTGACCTTTGAGAAAGCAAGAAAGCTTAAGCAAGCACTGCACAATTTGCTGATACTACCAAATGTCCTTTTCTACTACTGACTTCTGAGTTCTGTACTAAAATTTCTATTGATAACTCCCTCCTGAGTATGTTAGATTTTTTTTTTTCATCACATGTTGCATGTCATTCGGTCACAATAACTGATGTGTTTACACAATGCTGAGAAGTATTTTGTGAAAAACATTTCTTTTGAGGTTTACTATGAACTGAAAGATGGATTGACCAGTAAAACAGGAAGACCCTGAAATCTTCTTACACAATACGTCCAGAAAATGAGGTTATTTTCTTTTCCTAAGGAAGTCCAGTTACTGACAGAATTTATCCGTAGTTGTGGGCCCAGCGGATTTGCAGGTCGCAATTGGGTTGTTGTCTTTTTATCCTCATCCCTTCAATGGATTTCCCTCTGGTTGTGGAGGACTCTGCACCACCATCCCTCAGCACCTTATTCCTTGCCAGAGAGAAGGGATAAAGACTGGATGACCCATGTAATGTTCAGCACAGGGACTGGTGGTATAAACTCTACGTGGTGAAGTAAATCTTCTGCTCCCACTTCATGTGGGAGTAGATCCTTATGGAAGGAAACACTGGACCCTCATTGATGGACCTGAGATGAAGCTCCTACTGTTTGGAGTGTGGCTGGCATGACCTTATCCCTAGCACTCTCTCAAGCCAGGGCATCCTCCCCTGGTTCCCTGTTGGGGGAAAGTGGGGGGACCCTGACCACCCTGGAGCCACACACAGGCTGTGGCTGTAATGGCTTTTCGTCCAAGTGAGAAGCATCACTTCTTGTGAGTGCTATCAAGGGTGGTTATTCAGGTAGGTGTTTTCTTTAGTATTATTGCTCTGTGAAGTTTGACTATTATTTCTGTGAAGTCTGACTATTATTTTTTTTATTGACTTTGTAGATGAATGAGTATTTGAAGTAAGCAAAGGTTCATATGTGCCCCTAGTTCAGTCACAGCCCTGCTAATTGGCCTTCTGTCTCCTGTAGGAGCACACTAATGAAGTTTGGTGCCTGCTGCATGGGCAGAAGGCACTCACAGTATCAACAGGCAAGAAGGGACAGCCTGGTGGGCAGTGACAGGTAGTGATGTCCTGTGACAAGTTTCTATAATTCAGAAATAGCCAACAATTTTCAAACGCTCCCAAGAAAGAAAAAAACATATTCCAAAGGCTTGTATTAATAGTTCTTTTTATTTTATTCTTCTTTTGTCCTATGGCAAACATATTCTTTTTGGACTAAATCTGCAATAAGATATTTTCATGGTTATGTAAAGTGGTTGCTTCAGATTTTAATCACTCAGTGAAGACTCATCCTTTCCCTGTTGTTAATGCTGTCACTTGAACAGCTGACTCAATTACATTTTCAGACAGGTATTTAAAAAAAAAGGAACAGTGTTGGAATAAAGTACTTCTATTTCTCTGTGGTTTAGTTTAAATTAACTATGCAGGGTGTCCTCTAAAAACTATAATGATTAGCTGTTTTGTTGTGCTTTCTTAAAAATATCAGAACTATCCTTGCCCAGAGAGACTGTTTTGATAGGAATCCCTTGCTTTTGTGTGGAGATTGCATGACCTTTAAAGATTTGATACCCTTCTCTACCATTTACAGATGCTGTGGTGTACATTTCATCTCAGAGATGTTAACCTTACTAAAATTTGAAGTGTAAAAATCTTCTGTTTACAGACTGGTCTCTCCTCAAAGGAAATCTTTAGGTTTTTCCTCACCTGGTGCCTGAGCTGGCATTTTTCTGTCCAAATCAGCTTCTGATGGGTTCTGGCCAGGATGATGTCAACACTTTTACTTAGGTGATCCCCAAATACTCATCTCAGTCCTCACAGTGGGCCTGCAGAAACAACTAATGGCAGATGGGAAGTTAGCTGTGACTCTCCAGTCTCTCTTACTGCACTCTACTGGGGATAGGTTTGATTGCTTCTCCACCAGCAGATGCAGGACAGGACGTGCTTGGTGAACTAAGCTTAAGGATTTCTGTGTGTAGAACATGTGGTTTTGGGCACAAACCTGGACTTTGGGCTATACCAGGTGCACAGCACGAACCACCCATTTCAATGTGCCCTATGGAGTGTGTTGCAGGGGTGGGGATGTTGATGCTCAATCTCCTACATGTTTTCCCACCAAGCACTTGTGCAGGATGTGTAAAAGCACAATCAAATTAGATGTCTCCTACCCAGAGCTGGTCTTGATTTAAGCATCTGTGCAAGGAATGACATATTTTTTAAAATATTTTCTAGCTTCTGGAAATGGTAAAGGCCTACACAATAAAATACACTGGGGATGTATATAAAGCTAATATATTTGCCAAGAAACAGCTAGGAAAAAATTTCCTAGCCCTCATTCCTTCACTCAAAAGTATATTAATTTCCTAATTACAGTGTTGTGAGATGATCCTTTAACAAACAGCTGGTTTGAAACTGCCAGCCAGTAATACCTGGTATCTATTCCTCTCTACTGTAATTCCTTGCTCAGAATACTCTTAACAGCATATTCTTTTGGAGCATATTTCTTTGCTTTGGCTAACTGGAGGGAAATCTTCATATATTCATATATGAAATAAAAAAGACCCTTGAAGTCTGCCATGTGGGTACAAAGAGCCAAAAATCACATAGGATATCTAATAGTTAACTTTTCTTTAATGGTCTGTCTCTAGGAATATCATTCTCTGATTTTCTCCAGTTCCTAAAGAATAATTTGGCTGCCTGTGCAAGCTCAATTTGAGTGTGATTCCACAGCTGCAGAAACCCATTGATGTGTGGTGGTGAGCAAATCACTGCAGTTTTTTCAGGGCTCAGCTGTTTAAAATATACTGAATGCAAAATCACTGGTAAGTTACAATGTGTTTTAATTACTCTAATTAAAGCTTCTGTAGTATGGCACAGTTCATGATATTTCATTGCAAATTATAGCTCATGTACCTACCATGGCAAGCAGGCGTTTTCCCTTATCTCTTTATTCAAAAACTAGGAAGAATGGGAAGAAACAAACTTTTCAAGCTAAATTGCAGACTAACTAGCTGAAGTCTTTTGACACGTTTTTTAGCACCTCTACAATGAGACAAACATTTAAATTATGGGTCTGAAGAGCTTCATCTGATGGTAGGAGAATAAGAAATCCTTCCTTAGGCTTTGGTCTGCTTCTATTTTTATCAGGTTCACTACACCATACAAAAGGGTACACTTAATACTGCTCATCACACTGTGTACCATACATAATGTGCAGATTGCAAGTCTTTCTGCTGCAGACAGGAGCAAATCAAACTTATTAATGGCAAGTAGATGTCAAACTAGTTTGGGAAGAGTTTATTTGGGGACTTTCCATTGAGATGAAGATCAGCAGGGAGCATCTTAGAAAATGTTTTTCTGGCTTCACTGGATATATGTTATGGATTTCCTGGAGCGCCACTTCCATGTTTCCTGCTGAAGCTTGAATTGCTTTTCCTGTCTCAGCATGGTCAAATACAGGCCTGTGTAACTTAATGGTTTTTTTCAAAGAAGTTCCCAGTAAATGTCAACAGTGGTTTCCATCAGCCTGGTTGCAGTCAACCAAACTGGGTACGGACCTCCCCATTGCTGCAGGATTTGATCAAGTACAGCAACTGAGCAAAGCTGTTAGACTGAAAGAAGCCTCACAGCCTCACAAGGGATACTGCCCTGAAAGACAGAGGAACTTGAAAGAGCTGATTGACCTTCCTAAGCAACCTTCTTAAAGGCTAAGGAAGCTCTTTTTCTGTGCTCAAGAAAATGAATATGGGTCAGGGTGCCAGCTTGGCTGAGTGTGTATCTCCCAATGAGCTCAAGCCATTAGAATTGGAGGCAGGGGCAGAAAATCAACAGACAACACAGAGTTACCACCCAGATTATTTCAAGGAGAAAGTTTGGAAGGCCAAGCACAACTGGATTTGACACCACATAGATATGAAGGCTAAGAAGACAACCTTCTGTAAGTACTTTGGCAGCAAAAGGAATACCAAGGAATATGGTACTTGCTGCTGTCTAGGAGCAGACAAGCTAACGGCAAAGGGCATTAACAAGGGTTTGATTATCAAGGTCCTTTTCTCATTGCTCTGTGTTAGCAAGGTTTGATCTCAGACCTTGTAGTTTCTGCTCTTAGTAGCAGCACTTAGAAAATTGAGGGAAGGGAAAAGAGCATACATGTCCCCACCGTGATAGGGGAGAATTGACTTTAAGGATGGAACTGAAGGAGCTGGTCCATGTGATGCAAAATTGCTCTTAGTGTTCAGGAGACATTTCTCATTACCGGGAAAAGAGTAATCTTATTTCCATTTTCAAAATAGAAAAAGAAAGAAAAAGAAAAAAAACAATGGAGAAACAACTTCAGCCTGGCCAGCCTCACATCAATAAGTAGGAATATTACAAAGCAGGTCCTCACAGAAGCTCTGTCCAAGTATGACAAAAGATTTTGGAAAGAACTAACACAGATTTATCATGAGCAATTGAGAACCGATTGACCTGATGGCATTCTGCAGCAAAAATGTAGGGTTCTATCAATGAAGGGAGAACAGTGGATGTTGCATACCTTTACTTTGGCTTTTACTTTGACAGGTTCTTCCATAGTAAACTTGTAGGCAAACTGTGAGGATTCACTCCCAGATAGACAGAAAATTGGCTGGGTTTTCTTGACTAACACAGTAGCAGTCAGTCATTGAAAGGCCAGGCAGCCATGTACAAGTAGTATTTCTCAGGTATCACACTGCATCTCTATTAGTTACGGTGCCCTTTGGGTTTTGCTTTCTTTTTTTTCTTTTACATGTTTTCTGTATGGTTCACACATATGTTTGTAACTCTGTCACCTATTGTATTAGTAGCTAGTTTCCCAGGGCCTTTCCCCAAACAGAAAGACAAAACAATTTCCAGAGCTCCAAGCCCCAAACACTACAAGGTCCCTATCCCATCTTGCTTCTTCCTGGGAACTAAGGCTGAGAACAACATTTCCAGATACATTTTCATGGACAAAGCACAACTAGTGCTGAAGGGGGACTCCAGACAAGGGGCTTGACCAGTTCTTGGGGAGGAACTGTATCACCACTTGTCGTCCTAATTGGTACTTTTTATCAATTATGCTAATTTCCTAAAACCTATAAAAAATGTACTCACCCCTGGACGCATGGGCTTTTGTGGACATCTTTCCAGAACTGCCTCTGGGGGCCTTCAAATAAAGATCCCCTTTTATATTACCTCCTTACTAAAATTGAGTTTCATTTCCAGGTTGAGAAAAAGGCAACAGTTGTCTTGGATGAGAAGATGGAGTGTGCTTTTAGCAAATTGGTGGGTGATACAAAATTTGGGGTGAAGTAGCTGAAGGACTGAAAGGCAGGACTCTTAAGCTGAGGACCTTCTGCAAGCTACAGCAGTGGACTGACAGCAACCCCATGATGCTCAAAAACAAGCATGGAGTCTTGTATCTGGGTTAATCCATCACATGCATTGCGGGCTGACTGGCTGTAGAGCAGCTCTGCTGGATGGGACCTGGAAATCCTGACAGACAAGCTTAACGTGAGTCAGCCACGTGCTGTTATGGCAATGGGAACCATCTACACATATGCATTGGGAGAGCATGTGCTTCTTCCTTTCCTCTTGGCACTTATGGGACCACATCTGGAGAGCTGTGACCAGTTTCACTCTCCCCTGTACAAGAAATACATGGATGTGCTGGAGAATGTCATGAAAATGTCTGGAGCACAAGAATAAGAGAGAAGGAACTGGATATTTCAATCCTAAAAAGCAAAGGGCAAAAAGATTAAATTCCTGTCTACAACCACAGATGAGGGTGGTTACAGTGGAGATGTGGGTAGATTTAAGAGTATGTCGTTACAGGGTTACAGAATATGCTGCAGCCTTTGTAACCCCCAGTGGTTAAACTCCGGAGCAAGCTGCCCAGGAGGTCTGAGCAGACTCCATCCTTGGAAAATGCTAAACACCAGGGCCTGTTCTTTCCTGTCACAGTCCACAAAAACATGCAGAACATTTGCTGATGAACATCTGTGTAGCAAGACCTTTACATGTTATGATAGTGTCTTCTCTCTTGTCTTTCTCAGCTATGTCTAATTTCTTCATCCTTTCAACACCAGATGTTTTAAACTGGCTTTCCCTGGGTATCTTTCCTCTCCTTGGAATTCTGTCTGTACTCAGTGACTTCCAGAACTGGACACTGGGCCCTGACTACTGATCCTAGGCACCGCATGTGGTAAAAAAAAAATACCAACCTGCTTCTTACAACTTAGGTATGATTCTTAGGTTAAAGGATACAAAAAGTTTGGGTTTTGTTAAAGTAGCATCACAACATCAGCATGGATGTAGTTAAGGATCAACTGTATGAGCTAGGTCAGCTTCTGTAGTGATAGTATTTGGCTGCATGGTTCATATACTCTGTTTTTTTTCATTTCCTCTCTCTCTCCCCTGAAGTTTCATGCATTGAAATTAATTTTAGAAATTTCAGACAGCTATCTCTTGTTTTCAAAGGTGTAGAGTTTGAGGTACCCTTTTCAGAGTGCCACAAATTGGCATTTGTTCCTTCTCTGACACGGAATTTATTAACAGAAATATTGGATTGTGGCACTGTACTACCCATTACACCAAATTTGTAGCTAATACTATGTTCAGTTGCAATAACAGACCTCTTCAGCACTGTAGGCTAATGGCCAAGACCAAAAAAGCCCCAGAATTGCTTGACATTTTTAACTTGTTTCTTCCTAAGTCTTAAAGTTAAGCTTTCTGGTTTGTTCCACAAATTTCTTTTTCAGAGATGCATTCTGAACTTTCCTGTTCTTAGACCTTCTTTGTCCTCAATGAATATTCAAAGAGAATTGTTCCAAGATTACTTTGGCTTATTTCCCTAGACTCCTTCCTGGAATTTCAGCTATCCTGACAATTAAAATACTTTTAACTCTTTATGAGTATTAAATATGTTCTTCCAGATTATGGCCTGTGTCTTACTCTTCTGTTTAAAATTGCATTAAATGTCTGGTCACAAATAACCCTAATTGTGGATGAGATACAGGTCCAAAGTACACACTTGCTTTCACTAACCCTTAAAAAATCCCAACATAAAAACCATTGGTTTTGCAGATAAATGTTGTTTATGTAAACACTTACAACTGACTTGGTTCTCCTGGATCCTTCTTACCTTTTTTCTCCAGACAATCTATATTGTGTGTAACTGTATTTCTTTTTACTGACATTTGCTTTTTCTGTTTTACCTCAGAAATACCCTTCACTTCACATTGGTCAATGCTTAATCTCTACATTGATATTCAATTCAAACTGGACACTTCTTCGCTGTTCCAGTACAGTCATTTACTAAAGCCTTTTCCAGAAAGTAATCTGACATGATTACTTTTTCACAAGCTTCATGTGGGCTGACATTACTGAAGCTGTGCTATATGTTGTTAAGGTAGAAATTATGTACTTGTTTTCAAAACAAAAGCTTGCTCTTAGGAGTGATCTTAATTTTTCAGGACAGAGATTTGGTCTAAATATTCATAACCGAACCAGTTCTGCAAAAAGAGTGACAAAAAAAATCGTGTGCATTCTAAAGACTGAAATTACATATTTTTTTTAATCAAGCATTCTGATTTGATAGTAAATATGCTAAGGCTATAAACAGGTATTGTTTAGGAATGTATTACTTAAATGCAAATGTTCAGATGCTAGTATTTACATTACACTTCTTTCTATGCCCTGAACAGGTGCAGCATAATAGCTAAAGACAAAAAACTGGTAGAAGGGAAGTAGTCTGTCCTTCATGGCTAGCTTAACATGATGCAGAAGGAAATTGAAAAATAATCTTCATAGTTCTTATTGATCCCTTTACATTATTACAAGCTAGAAAGTCAAGCTATTTATTGACTGAACTTTGGATAGCCACCTCTGATTAGCTCAGCTTTCATGAGTAAACCTTACAGTTCAGTGAAAATGCTGCATGCTGTCAGAAAGTGTAGGAAGATGTGAGGTTACAAAACAGATGTCATTTTTCTTCTTTACCAAATAAATTCAAAAATATTCAAGGTTAACCTTATCACAGTTGATGACAAAACAGAAGGTGTTGACACGCTTCTGAAGTTACATTTTTCTCATTTTTGTTTACAAATGAGTTATTTGTCAAGGATCGACAAAATATAGACTCACAAGAACTCAAATATTCAAGCTATAAGAATTTTTCTGGATGAAGTCCTGCTTGCTCACTGAAGTTCTCAGACCAAAAGTAATGATACCCCTACATTCATGTTGCCTTTGGCAAACATATTTGCAGAGTAATATCACTTAAGTTCCAGCCTGGCATCCTCTGGTCACAGAGGTTTCTCCCTGGAAAACTTGGAATTTGCAAGAGCAGCAAGTTTGGATTCTTCACTGGTAAATCAAAAAGAGCTGAGGAACCTGCTCTGGGGTGCTGTCCTGTGCCATCTTTACCACAGTCTTTAGGTTCAGACAGAGAGGACAATGCAGCCCTTGATGTCTGTAACTTCTCAGCAGTCTATACAAAACTCAGCAAAAAAAAACCCTGCAAATACAGCCATGAGACCAAGAAAATCTAGGGTCGTGTGTGTTTCCACACCTGTTCCATGAAAGGAATCTTCTTACTGCCTGAAAATCTTTGGTCAGAACCTATTCTGTGCTCCACATTCAGTGAAAACAGATCTCTAACACCCCTTTAGTGATGTGTTTGGAGAAGGTGGAAGTTTTTTTCAGATTTCAGATCCAGAGGTTGGTGTAACCATGAACTTTTGAGCAAGATACATTAACTAGGTGCCTGGTAACTTGGATTTTACTTGAAATAAAGACTACTCTCATTTTCAAGCTTCTTTCTAGAATAGGAAGGGTTCAAAATATTAGAGCTCAATTAAACAGGAATGAGAATGGGGAAAAATTGTACTTACAAATAAGTGGAGTAAAGTAAGAAAAAAACCTGGAATTAAGACAAAACAGACCAGTTAAAGTATTCGCAGAAAACAAGGATCAAGTCTTCTTTTAAAATCCCATAATCAGACACTCATAATCTCACATACCCAAGTTTAGTTGCACACAATAAACCCTGGCACTAAAAGTTAAAAGCAACTAATCCGTACTACTTCTCTTCGTGATGCTTTTCCACAGATGATCTGAAATGCCAAGCTGTTACTGCATTTTTGGGTAACAAAAGCCCACCATCGAGTCTCAAATCTAATCTTAATGACCATTCGTATTGATACAATTGGATGAAAAATTAGGGCTTAGGGATTTTCTTCCTCCAGGGGATGTAGAGTACCCAGTTGCCTCCCCTGGGATGATCAGCCATGAAGGATCCAGCGTGGCACAACTTTTTCCCCTCTTCCTTTGGACCTGCAATGAGAGAGTACTATTTCCAATACAAGCCCTCTCTTCTGAAAGAAATTAATTTCAGATTTAAATCGCATCAGTCGCAGTGCTAGAAAGCACTGGTGGACTTTTGCTGGCCTTTTCCTAAGCTTCTTAAATTCATCACGTCTTAAATCCAGAAGATAAATATTCACAGGATTTTTGGTTTAAAACTAGTCCTTTTGGGGTACCTTTTATGAGCAAACTTTTAAAAGCGTGACCTGGAATGAAATGTAAAGTAACAGCATCTGGGATTAACAAACAGCCATTTTAAAAATAGCTGCTTTTAATTACTGAGCTCTAAATCAAAAAGTCAGTGCAACATCAAGGGGTGCTTTTTTCTATTGAATGTGAACACCATTTAAAAGTGAGATGTCTTCTAACCCTTTAATTTACACCTTCTAGGGATGTTTCTGAGTCACAGTTTTAATTTCTCTCTATTTTTTCCTCCATGGGTTGAAAAACACATTTCAAAGTCTCAAATAACTGAAGAGACCTGATCCAAAATTCCTTGGCAAATCTCCCTCCTATTGTGAGGAATATTGGCTGCCAAGAGTCCAAGACTGAACTCTGTAAGGACAAAATTTTTCCAGCACTCCTGGGTCACTTCAAATATCTTTTGAAAATCTGGTCTTTGTATATCAGGTGGCTGAAGTGTTGCTATCTGCACTGTCCTACAGTAACCTTTATCCCTAACATTGGGATAAATGCTGACATTTAATTTTGTCCTTTTGACACTTCAGAAAATTAGAAGAATGCTTGGTTTCTATGGGACTCTTGAACACAAAGCAGAACCTCCATATGCCCCAAACTCACATAGAAGGAAAGCACTGCATTAAATGTTGCCACCACTGAGCTCTGGTATTCCTCCCAAAAACATAATGGAAGACTATCGTAATTATGCAAAACTTTTTACAAGGTTTATAGTGTTACTACCACAACACTGCTTCTGACATGAATGAGATGAGTTTCATTCACAAGAGAGACAAATTTCATTCAGGTATTTGTTACATCCTACTGATGACTTGTAGCTTCAAGTATGTGAGTTTTTATCTTAGCTAATGGAAAAAAGCATTTCTTGGCTATGATATTTTCTGAAGCCAGTTTACTCAAGAGGTGCAAAAGGCAAGCAGTGTGGTGGGTGATTACTAGTGTTCTGACAGTACATGTTTTGGTATGGGGGAACATTTATTAAACAAACAACATTAACTTGACCTAAGACTGAAGTTTGATCTCTAACAGGAAAACCTATCTAATGATTAAACCTTGGAATTAGGCTGTTAGGACTATAGCTAATAAATGCCTGGGGTGCTTATAGCTGGGATGCTGCAATTCTTCATTCCAGACACATGCTGACCACAATGAAATCCAAGGACCGAGGGAGATGATTTAAAGCCACTCACTGAGAAAAGAGCTACTTCCAGCCAGCCCAAGGAAAGGATTAATACAGGAGTGAAGGCTGGACTCTGACCTCTTTCGAGGCTAGGTGCCTGAGGGAAGCATATGAGGTGATTCACAGCAGGGCAAGATTCATTGAACCAGAAGGGAAGTCTTAAGGAAGCTGACTCCACTTTTCTTTGCCCTGTGGTATGTAGCAGAGAGCAAGCAGGTTCTGCTTTTGGAGGGCTGTTTTGCCCTAGGCAATCACAGAAGGGTTGGAATGACCCCGAGACCAGACACCGGAGATATGTGGGGATCCCCACCCCAACAGGCCTGTGATTTAGAAAGTGAGGTACTGCCCAGGAGAGTGGGCTCTATTGGGAGAAGAAGGAGAAAGGAGGGTTACTTATTACCCCTTGACACAGCAGATTGATTTGGTCGAATGGGTGGGAGTGTATAATGCTGCCACTCTTTTCCTCCCCTACCTGTAACACAAGCCTTTAAGCCTTAGAGAAGCCATGCTCCTGCAGTGACCTGATAAGATTTCCAAAAACACCTAGCCCAAGAGAAAGGAAACACTGTTAGAGCACAGTGTTTTATGTGTTCTGATCATTCTTTAATTTTTTTTCTGTAGCCAAACATACAGCTTTTAACATGAGCCACAATGATTACAGTAAAGCCAAGGAGGGAGCTTTGGAGTTTAACAAAACCAGCTTTAAAATATGCACATTTGGTGAATTTTTTGCAGTGGGTTTAGAAATAGCTGTCAGAATATCCTTACAATCTGCTGTATGGTGCAGCACAAGGAATTTGGTGCCACTATGAAATTTTAGATACTGAGGCCTAGGTTTTTGAAGGAATTTAGGTACTAAGTCCTGTGAATGTAGAGGGGGCTTGGGATGAGACTGAGCTGCCTAAGCTCAGATGGACAGAATCCTTTCAGGTGCCTGATGATACCCAAATAATCTGCATTGGGCAGGCAGACCCTGACTGCGTGCACATGGCGTGGCCCTGACATGTAGGAATCCCATACCCTGCTGGAAAGGCCTCTGAGGAGGAGACCCTATGGGAAATCCAGTGAACTCTGAATATCCATGACAAGGCACATGAACCACTTTGTCACTTTTTGGGGCAGTGTTTGCTGTGGAGAGATGCCCATGTGGGCTCTATCTGCTCAGCCCTTGCTAGGGAGTTCCATAGCCCACTGCATTTTTGGGGAAAGACCATTATAGTGGTAACATGGATACAGGCAGTATCCATGTCAAAATACACCATTTTTCAAGGGAGGAATATTTTATTTTTTAATTCTGATCTGTGAAACCTAAGTGAAAATTGAATCCTAAAAATGTATTTTATTATGTGTTGATAAAGCACTGCAAAGATTTTCAAAGCTTTATTAAAGGTTTTTAATATGCTTGATTGCATATATCCCAGCCAAAATCTTCTCCATCCTACATAGGTATTTATCTCAGCCAGCAGATTTTGTTTGCTCAGATCCAAATTAGAAAGTATTTAAAGCAGATAGCACATCTCTAAAAATATACTGAATTTACAATGAAGCTTTAACATTCTCTTGCTAAATTTCACACATCTGATTTGATTTCTGAAAAGAAAAGGTAAACACAGAAATTTTCTTCACTAGTTCTCATGCACTGCTTGCAACAATAAAAGAGGAATATTTCCCTATATTACTACCATGTATTTTAAGTAGAGAGCAAATGCCCATTCCCTTTACAGGCAAGGAAGTCAAGTTTCCAACTGCTGTTAATGCCATGTTTTTGTTCCATTTATTGGTAATGTAAGCTCCTATGCAAATTGAATGGCTGCTCTTCAGAGCCAGTTGAATACAACAGGGGAGGATGGAACCAAATTACTTCTGTCTGTCTTAACAGAACTTTTTAATAAAATCTACTTTACACAGCCAGGTTAAATTCTCACTTTAGCCATGTTCACATTCTTATTAATTTATTTTAACTGCAGCACAGAAGGTTAGGGTAATGGGAAGAGCTGAAAGTGGAATGGTTACAATGAAACCTGCTGCCTGTATTTAGATAATTTTCCTTCCAAGTGACAGACCATTAAGCCTCTAAATTGTTTTATTTCCCACTAAAAAAGTCTTTGCTTAGTCTTTGAGTCCCAAGAACAAATGAAAGAAGCCTTAGAAGAAAATCAGCAGATTTTATAAAAGTAGAACTAATATGATGTGCAGAGCTTGTACAATATTATAACTTTTTACTTTGTAGAAAATGAGATAGTGCATAAAAAAAAACCCAAACCTTTTTACAGAGATTGCAAATGTTTATTTCTCCCTTAACTTTAAAAAATAATAGTTTCAAAATTCAGGTTTTACAAATTGTTCTAGTGACTACTTTAAAAAAATCAATCTCTACGTTAAATGTATTTGGTATCTTATATCAATTCCATTATTTTTTGCTACTGATCAACAGAATATAAAAAAGGATTTAAGTTTTATTGTCAGACAGCTCTATCTTGATTTTTATCCCAGAGTTCAATATAAATAATGTTTTTAAATATTCAGTTATCCAAAACTTTTAAGAAATTGTGTAAATCAGTTTATATGATTCTCTTTTCTACCCCTTTTTCCTCTTCGCCTGATACAGCCTGGTAGCTCTTCACTTCTCCGTCTCTTGGTGGTCCAACTATGGCAAATACTCAAACTAATTGTGAAGATAATAGGAATCTCTGCAACAATATGATAGACATCTCCCAAGTTATGTGCTTATAACCAAGCCTTAGCAAGACTCATCAGCTAAAGAGTTCAAGCTGTCATTATGCTTTTGGGTTTGGATACATTATGCTCTCAGATTTGTGTAAATTTTCTGTGTATTTGTGGCGATGTCCCACTTGTTAAGAAGTATAACTTTTTCTACTTCTATGAACATTAATGTTTGGGCAGAGAGCCCAAGCTGTCCAAGTGTGTTGGGGTTTTCCATTACACACACAGGTCTGGCTTTTAAAAACTGCTAAGAACATGCTCCTGGGCAAAAATGGACCCTGAGCTATCCACAACAGATCTAAACCAATGAAGGAAGAGAAGACGACTGTATGGCCTAATGTCTGTACTCAGGAGTATGAGAGATTCCAGACAAGAAAAACAAAAAGTGACAATGTGATAAAAGAAAATCTATGCAGCAGATTTAAAATTGAATTCTTAATTAATTGAAGGAAGAAACAATATTTAAAATACTTGTTCCAGGCTGCAGGAGAATCTTTAAGCTATTAGGTTAAAAAAAAAAAAAAAAAAAAAAAAAAAAAAAAAAAAAAAAAACTACTTCCTTTTTATGACAGAGTGGGAAAGGTCTAGCTTTGTTTACAGTTCCAGAAATATCTCAAATTTATAGGATCGTTTTAGTTAGAGCTTTTTTTTTTAAGAGAATCTGACCATAAAATTGTAACAAGTCAGTAAAGTTGTTGTTAGAAAATATGATTATCTTCATATTTAACACAAGATTCGGTTTGATGCCTTTACTACACATAGGACTCCATTTCTTTCCTACAACATGTGGTGTTTCCTACTCTCCATGGAGGTAGGTCTTGTGGATGGTATGTAGTGCTTTGGCTAGACATTGGCAAGAAATTATTCAGGTAAAATACAAATATAACATTGATATATATATATTTTATTTAATCTTCTGTCATGACACCTGAAACTATGGATATTAATGAAACAGTACAAATCAACAGAGTACATAGAAGTAAAAGAATTGGCTTTTGCCTTTTTTTTTTCCTTTTTTCTTTTTTTAAAAATTTCTGTACAATATGAATAAACCAAGACTATTCTAGAAATTTTGGGGATGATCTTGTAAAGTCTTGTGGTTTGATCTCCCTGCTCAAGCAAGGATGCTCAAAACCAGTTGCCCAGGGCTATGCCCCAATGGCCTTTGAAACTCCACAAATGACTGAAAAACCCACAACCTCCCTGGACAACCTGGGTCAGTGTTCAGTCACCTACACAGTAGAAAAGTGTTTCCTTCTGTTCAGAGGGAACCTCCTGTGTTTGTGCTGGTTACCTCTGGTCCTGTCACTGAGCCTGACTGGAAAGAGCCCAACTCCATCTTTCTGGCACCATCCCCTCAGGTGTTTATAGACATCAATGAGATTCCTCTGAGCTGAGTCTTCTCCAGGCTGAGGAGCCCCAGCTCTCTTAGTTTTCCTCAAAGGAGAGATCTTTCAGTTTCTTAAACTTTGTGGCACTTTGTTGGAGTCTCTGGTATGTTTATTTCTCTCTTATAATGGGGAGTCGAGAACTAGATCCAACACTCCTGCTGTGGCCTCACAGTGCTGATCACTTTGGCACAGACTCTTTAGCAGAAACCTTTGATAGGCAGCTACTCTGGGACACTCTTTCTCCTTATCATAAAGATCAGTTGCTGCTGTTTGAGGATTAGTAATGGCCGAATGTCAGCTCAAAGCCCAAAAGGTGGGAGGAAAAAACAAAGGGGCTGCAGATTTCAGCATTGATAGGACTGCTTCTTCAAGAACAAAATCCTCATTTCCTTGGCTGTACTTGAAATTAAGTTATTATTCTGGTCAATCTGACCAGCCTGATCTTCAAGAGGTTGAATTCCTTGTAGGCTTACCATAGAGCTGTCTGAACTGCTGAGGGTTTATTTTTTTTCCTTTTTAAGTATGAAGCAACCACTAGCTAATACAGTGTGATATTTTTCTAATCTATATAGACTGTATAATTTGTATGAGATCCTTAATATTTTACTATGTGAACCAATTTCATGAACCATGAAACCCAAGAGTCTGCAGATAGTCAAATCCACTTCCTCAGAGCAAAGCTGTCTTACCCAAACACATGTTCAAATATGTTACTGAATTTGAAAGGACCATTTGCAGCATGTTGTTCCTGAGTTAACCCCTCACCAGAAAAGTACAGGGTGGAATTATGAGTTCTACAAGGCAAGTTTCTACCAGCAGGATTACTATGTCCCACACTTCTGAATTATTTTTTTTCAGAGTTTGGAGCATTTAGTTGGAGCATCCTGATCAAGAGTGGTGCCTGACCGCTCTTTCATGGTCTCCTGTGAAAGCAGAACCTCCACTCACTACCCTGGTTTCCCACAAAAGTGGCCACTGTGAGGTTGTATTGAATGGACATCCCCTTCCCCTGAGAGGACGCAGCCTTGGGGGAACCACCTCACAGGACCTGTAGCTGCTGAAAGCAGAGGCTGCCATGCACCTGGTCCCCAGGCCTGCTTCACCAGCCAGTTCATTCAGCTGGGCATGCTGAATTGTGATTGTGGTATTTAATCAACTTCTGCAGTTAGGCCCACAGAGATGATCAGGAGTATTGGGACCTTTACTTTCCCCCTAGTATGGAAAATTGGTTGTATAAATTATTTGGCAAAATGACCCGACCAAGTTGCTGCCTACACTTTCCTTTTATGTAGCACCAGACTGGATGCAACATTTGTTAGTGCTCCAGTGAGCAGCCAGCCCTGTTAGGTGCTCTACCTTCTCCTTTCACACCCCATGAGAAGTGAAGTGGGCAATGCATTATATTTGGGAAAAGAATATTATCCTGATAATGAAATCATCCTTTCAGAATTCTATTTTAATAGCAATTTTTCCCCCTAGGAAAAGATAATCAGACCATATAACCTTACTATTCTCAATACAAGTAGCATGGAACCTTTCCTGCATGAAAGCTATGCTATGGTTTCTACTCATATCTTGGAATAAAAAAGATCCCAACAAACTAATACCAGCCCAGTAAACAAAACTGTATTTATCTCACAAATAACACCTTCTTTGTGATACACCATTTTCCTTTCCCCCTTGCAAATTCATAAGTTTTGGAAAACATGTTTTTGAAGTATCTCTGTGTGTGAAGCTTATTAAATTAGTCTGTTCCCTTCAATATTAGGAAAAAACAAAAGTAGATTAAGACTCAAGTCATTTCATGGTCTGAAAAAAATGTCAATAAAAGTGAAACAATGTTTGTACAGTTTAGTAAGGTGGGTCAACCTTTCAAAGAACATAGCAAATACTTTGAGGAAAAAGAAATTATATTCACATGTCCTCTTGGATTTGCAGAGGTAGTTTTCTAATGTATCATGAAAGAGCTGCAAATACATGTATTGAATAGCAAGTATGCTGATAGTTGCCCTGTGGTAGGTTTAAGAAAGGCGACAGCCAGAGTACACAGCAGAATGGTTGCTGTGTCAGTTTTGACATCTGTTTTGGAAGAATTTTGTCTGTCTCTAAAGCAGTGTGATCCTCAGTGTACAGTCACTTTGGAAGTGTTAGCTAGTCCACATTGTGCTGAGCACATTGATGCTTTGAAGTGTTAAAAGCTGCTCCAGATATTTTAGCAATATATAAGCCCATTTCCTTTGACAGAAGATTCAAGAGAAGGCCGTGGGAGAGTGAAATTTCTTCTGGAAGATTACACCCATTTCTATATTAAGTGGCAGAAAATCTTCCAGTCTCTCTAGCCTTTGAAAATTATGATCTAAATTCTGAGTCTGCTTATATCCTTCCCCTGACTGGGAGGCTGAAGCTCAGGAATTGTCTCCACTGAAACAAACTGACTGTGAATGTAGATGAAGAAAGCTCTGGGCTTGAAAGAGCCTAGAAGAGTAACCAAAATGGGGAAGGCAGGGGAATGCAGTACAGCATGGAGAACTCCACGCAGTTTAATCATTTCCCTGCACACATTTGTTCTGTTCCCTGTAATAGTTTATTGTAATCTAAAATTCAGTTCATTATGAACATTTTTTTTCCATTCTGTTAATTTGAGAGACTTTTACAATTAGAATTCTTAAACGAAACTCATTTAATGTTCAAAAAGACAGAATTGTGTCTAATTAAAGATAACAGCAAATCAACCACATAGAACAATCACATGCTGTACTGAGTATGATTACAACAGCCAGTGTGTTGAGCACTGTGATATATCCTCTGTTGCTGACGGGGAAATATGCTGTGTCTTCTCTGATATTGCAATTTCCCCCCCTTTGCTCAGGTAGCATTTATCCATTTTTTAAAATGCTGTCATCCTGCAGATTAGTTGCAGGCAACAAGGCTTTTCATAGTCTGGCTCTAATTCCCCATTATGATACAGCACTGTGCCTTAGGCATTGCACTGCAAGCAATAGCAAAGATTTACTTTCTACCAGTCAATGCAGCACAGGCACCAGAGCCAATCCTTCTATCCATACTGCCTTCTTAAACAGCTATGGATGGTTCATCAACCCCCCCTGTGCTAACAGAGAACAGCACACACCTCTCATCATTACTTTTCTTCCCACTTTTCTTCATCCTTCAGTTTTCTTTTCCTTACTGAAGATGTTATCAGGCCACAATGGAGCATATCTGGTTAATAGGCAAGGCATAAAATGAGTTTGGAAACATGTTAATCAATTTGAGAGGAATTTTTAGGTACTGAAATCACTGATTAACATCCAAACTTGTGCATAGGTGGCACACACATTATCAGCATCAAACTAGATGTCAATTTAAACCTGCTAGCTGAACTCAAGCTCCCCTTCAAGAAAATCTTGGGATGTACAGACAGATATTGAAAAATAAAAAGCTTTGAATTCAGTTGTTATAATAGGGATGACACTGAGAGTGTCTGGACTAAACTTATTCCAGTCAAGATTCCACCATTAACCTTAATGCCCGAGCTTAATCTCACTTTATATAAATTAAATGAGAATCTGGAGAGTCAGATAGAAGTAGTCAAGAGGGTCTACTTTTGTCTCAAGATTGACCCTCATTTATAAGGTTGTGAATATAGACTTGGCATGGCATAACATGAATAGTCACACTAAAGTGTGACTTTTTGGAGAGTCAGTAACCTTTGTATTTTAGACTACTGTTACGAGCACAGAAATAAAATAATGGAACAAGAATACAGTTCATCTCTTGGAGGACTTAGGAATATTTTAGGACACTTCGGCTGCTGGCAGATGCTAACTAAACTAGAATAGTAAACATAACTTTCAAATGCTCCTCTTTGTAGAGAGTGTTTTTCTGCCCAGCTAAATCAGTGCATAAGCCAAAGCTTTGCTAAAGACGTATAAGGCTCCCATGCACAGAATATGTTCTCTTCTACAAAGAAAAGCTACCTTTATTTGCACTTATAATGGACTTGTTCTGAAATAATGGGAGAATGAAAAAGAGTAGCAAAATCTTTTTGCCAATTTTGCTCACTTTCAGGGATTCTTGAGCTGTTAGAAGGGGAAAGAAACTTTCTGTTCATGAGAATCAGGTCCATTGGATTTAACAGCACAGAACAATATCTGAGAACTGTTCAAGAATGAATAAATCTAATAGAATGAAGGTAATCATTAATTATATTTGGAATATATCACACATCTCCCAGACTGAGGACCTTTTAATTAAAATGAGTTTACAGATTTCAGTTTTCCCTGTATGAAAGAGTCATACACTTTATTTTTGTCTGCAATTGTTCTTGGCAATCCATGCCAATCTGTAAATACTCTGGATTTTGTCCGAAAACCCTCCAGCAAATGACCTCATTAAAAATATAACAGTATAGAATAAACTGGCAGAAAATTATTGCTGCTTCCAAAAGGCTTAATCTTTTAATATGCACAATTACTTTAGTAACTGGGGCCCAAATGCAGATATAGGTGGAGAGTCTCTTCTACTTAAAATAATATAAATATTCATATTTAATATCTATTTGTATCTAGATTTAGTACTGTCAATTGACTTAACAAAAATTCTGCTAAGGCATTTTTTCCAAAATTAATGTTTTAAATCTGTGAGAGTAATTTGAGAAAACTCGTTATTTTGTAGACATACCCTTATTTTTGTAGCTACTTGTAATCATCAGGATATGTCTGGACATTTCTGAATCTCACAGATGCAGAAACATGTGAAACACCATTAGTACCAGAGGTCCCAGGTCACATCTCTTTACAGAAAACAGGAACAAAACCAGAGCTGATTTCATTCACATTGCTCAGCATGAGAACTTGGAACTAGAAATATTATTATAAATAACAAAGAGAAAAGCAGGTTTTTACTAAAAGCTAAGGACTAATTTTTCCTCAGAGTAGGATCACTATCATTCCAGTATTTCTGGTCTTCTGTTGCTCAGAGCACTAAGGTATTACATCTTCAGTGCAAACTGCTCAGAAATTATAACATTGGGACAGAATTTGAAAGTGTTTTGTATCAAGTCAAATACCTTCTGATATTTTTATAGGTATAAAGGAAAGGATTTTTTTTTAAAGACCATGATAAAAGCTTCATTTGGAAAATATATGTTTACATCTTCAAACAGAAGTGCCTATAATTCTGTTAATGTGAAGCCATTTCTTTTCTGCAATATTTATTCAGCATTCTTGACAGTCACTTTGGCATCATCTCTGTCAGCATTCCCATTCAGCCAATTATTTTAGTATGTCAGAGTAATACCCTGGAATCCCTTTGACATGGGGATCTCCCTGGGTTTAGGGACTGTTCTTGCTGCAAGAAGCTGATTTCATTAAGTGAGATGGACTAAGAGCTCAGTCCTGAAAACCCAGTGCAGTCTTGCTGTTGCTTGCCATTGGAATCCCAAGGAAAACCCCAGGGGGACCAGATGTTAAAGCAGGAGCACCTGGCTTCGTGCCAAGGGAGTGCATGGCTTCCTCTATACTCCAGCTTGGTACTCTGGATTCAGCTGAAGGTTGACGGCCCATGTCCATGTGACTGCCTGCTTGCTCTGGCACCTCGTGTTGAAGGGAGAGCCTGGACAGTTCCATGCTTATTATCCAATATTCATTATATGACTTTGGGTAGTGCTAGTCTTGGTGTGCACAAGTGCTGTTCCACTGGTCTCAAAGGCTCCTCCTCTCCCTCCTCAATAGTGCGAGGGGAATGGATTAGTGCAAGGTGTGATGAAGCCACTGCAGCAGCAGGTTTCCTTTTCAGTTGCATTTCTCAAATTTTCCCTTCAGACTCCTGTCACTCGTCTCACTTTATTAAAATTAAATTTGCTAAAAATGTTTTTACTGTTAGTTCACTGTTAGTACTGTTAGTTTACTGTTAGCTGAAAACTGAGCTGGGCCTTAGAGTGCTTTAATCAAGTTCATTCACAGTCATTTATCTTTCTTCATTTTTTAAATTTTTTTTTAATGGGACTCTTGCATAATGCACTCACCTTTCCTCCACACAGAGCAATAATCCTCTGTCACTCAAGGCAAGAGCTACCCCCACAGGTCTTCTTTCTCCATGTGAAATTCCACACTGTGTGGACATGCTTTAAAAGTTTAAATGTCAGTACTCTTCCACAATGCCTCTTGTCTATCAGGAATGGCAAGATGAGATCTTCATGAGTGCCAGACAGAGAGAGAGAACATACATTTGGCGTTTCTAAAAAGAGAGAATATGACTGCACCACTTAGACTATTTGTCCTGTGATCATCTGCATGCCTTCGCTACCCTCCCTGCCTCCCTCCCTTATCTCCCCAATTTTCCTAGTCCATGAGACAGGGTTTGCTGAGTTTTTAGGGCAGCAAAGGCAGGAAAGAAAGGCAGAAAACATGGAGGATGGTGCTACCCTTTCAGAATCTGACTGGCAAAAGTAATGGTCCACACAGCACAGTCTCATCCCTTAAGACTTGTTTGTTTTTCCACCAAGTTTTTCCACCTTGCTGAAGAAGGGTTTACCTTCATCTTCAGCATTGATGTGCTGATCCAGGCTGAGTGGCAGAGGGAGCCTTGGCTTAGAGACTCATGGTAGACTGTGAATATTACAGTTGGAGGACAACAGGTGAAGCCAAAGCAAGGGAAGTGCAGGTTGTCCCTGTCCAAGCACATAGATTTTAGGAGAAATACATGCCTTGTATATGTATTGACTTTTTCATGGCATGTCCCAGGGGAGATAGAGCCACAGCTGCTGTGCTGGGAGAGTGCTGGTCTGAATTGCATTTGCTCCACCACCTGTTGCAAGTGGGAAATCACATTGTCTATTGTAAAACCAACGACAGACTTGACAGACTTTAATTGCAAGCAAATAAGCAAGAGCATAGCTGTAGCTCTGCTGGCTCTATTTTGACCAGCTGCAGCTCCATGAAGGGAATGCCCAGGGGAGAAGAGAGGAACTAAGCCCTGGTAAGAGACTTTTCAGTAAAAGCAGAAGAGAAAATTCACTGTTTACCCATACAGATGAAAGATAAGGAAGTAAATAAATAAATACAATACCTCTCCTTTAATTATTTTCTTCTAGAAAAGAGATATATCTGAACTCCTGTTTTAGTTCAGAGGATTGCAGTTTATTTCTAGACACTGAAATTTAAACAGAAACCAACAGGTTTTCCTGTCTAAATAAAATTTGGGAGAAAAAGCTGTAAGCATACAGTAGCCTTAGAAATCTTCTATGTATGTTGCAGTGAAGATGGGAGAAAAACAGCTACTCTTGCTGAACACGTCACTGAATAATCTGCTCCGTTACCATGATAGCCACACTGCTACCTTGAAAGAAATCGTGCTTGTGTTAATGTGGCATGATGGATGAAAAAAATAACCTTGGATCCACAAGGAGCTGGAGAAAGAACTAATCAATCATATTCTGTTTCGTTCTTTCTAAACAACTATCGTTTCTGATAGCAGGTAAGTAAATAGAATTTATTATCCCAGTGGAGGAAAGCTGAATTAGTTGCCTGATGATAAGCTTCCACACTGTGAGCAAATTGCCTGTTTGCAGACACTCCAAGCTCGAGGGAATGTGTAAGGTCAGAGGTATTCCTTCTGACGGAACAGAGCACTTGGTTTTAAAGGCTGTGCAGCTGGTGATCCTCACCCAGCAGGAATTCACAGGATGCATTTTGGGGCCTCCCTCAGTTGCAAACTTGGCTTGGCAGCACCAATGCTCTTTTTGTGGCCAGGCATTCCCTGTCCAGGATCCCAGGATAAGCCTTCACAAATGTGGATTCAAACCTCTCTGAGCAAATCTAAAGCCGTACACACTGGGAAAACACTTCTCCAAAGTGCCATATGGGGAATGAATCCATTTGGACTGGAGAAACGGGTCTTGGGTGTTCATGTGATGGAGTAACTGTGGGTGTGAGTGTGAATGTGGGCTGGGGGAGTCTGTCTCAGCTCACACACTTGCCACTGGCCAGATCTGACAGCAGGTCCAAAATTATGCAATCTTCACAACCAGAAAGTTTCATGAAAATAAACTGTAATACAGGTCCAAAGGCCATCTATCTTAGTGCTTCCTCCAAAGGGAAGGCTGCTGTGTAATTATACCCCTTATATACATATATACCAGACAAAGTAAATAATAACCAGGTTGCTCACTTAAAGAAAAAAAAAAAGACAAAAAAAAAGCCACAGTGAAGATGAGGTAGTTCACAAATTCAGAAATCCCTATAGGAACTGGCACTACAAGAATTTTATGAGTGATTAGTTACTCATCAAGTTATTCCTCCCTTCTGCTTTTCCCCAGATAGTTCCCCTGTTAACCTACTACAGCTCTATAAATACATTTAATTACTGTGGAGCAAAATACAATGTCTGCTACAGAAATGTGTTCTACAAGAGCAGCAAAAAGTTTGAAGTTTCATTGCCCTTTGTGTGGGATCAGGCAAAGATCATGTGGATGAAATATAACATGATCACCTAATTAAACTCTGTCTTACAGAGAGTACACCCATGGAGAATGTTCCAAGTCTCTGTTAACTCTGCATGCTTTTCTTAAATTTTGAGTGCTTTGCTCTAAAGTACTTTTTTACTTTTTTCCCCCTTCATAAAAAGGCTCATTTGAAATTGTTCTGGAGGGCTTAATGATTTCTTCAAAAAACAGGCATGCCTCATTTGAACTTTAGAAGCAGCATTGTTTATACCCACAAGAACAGCATAAATCTTGGCTTCCTGATCACTTTTGCTTCTGGAATAGCAGGGGGTTGTGCTAGACTGGAAGCCAGCCATTTGGAAATGAGGGAAGGTGAGATTCACACATACTTTTTGGATTTCTTAGATATCGACCAACAGCAGAAGGGTGGAGGTGCTCCTGGCATCAACCTGGCTTCCTCGAGGGCAGAATATCCCAGTGGCTACAGACTGTCTGCCTCCATGGACCTCTCTCTTCAATTTGCTCTTACCACATAATTTGGTCTTTTATCCATCCACCCATCCATCCATCCATCCATCCATCCATCCATCCATCCATCCATCTCTACCACACACCCCAGTGTGTCCCAATATTTATCCCATGTGCACTTTTTCTGTCTCTGCAGTCCTACTCTAGCCCTCTTTTCTCACAAATGGATCCTCCCTCAGCCTTGACATTTGCTCAGATGCAGCTCCTTTAAGGCTCCTTCTTACCTTCAAGTAAGAAGGCAGGGATTTCTGCCTCTTCAGCTGGCAGGAGCCCCCACAGCAAGGTGATGAGCTCCCTGCATATAAGGTTTTGACTTGAGCACAGCCTCACCTGGCTGTGGAGTGAGCTGGCTCCAGGTAGCATTTCAGAAGACAAGCTGCCTCCCCCAAAGCTGTGACAAGGACATCTAAACTGAAATAATTAATTTGTTGAGTGAGCCAAAAGAATGGTTAATAGTGGGGCCAGTCCCCTTCTCACTGGAGAAAAAGAAGAGGATTATCATAATATTCCTTAAAATGAAGAGGAAAGTAGATTCTTTCCTAAACCTATCAACCAAAGACGTTTTGTTGCAAAAACTCTGGAGGGGGGAATAGTCAGCTGGCAGAAGATGCTTTTTTACGTGGGTTGCTGCCCCACAGTCATTGTGCAAGGCAGCAAAACTGGCTGTCAGATGGAGATTCTCAGTCTGTGTCATGGTGGGGGTGGCTCTCCATTCTGCCTGGTGCAGCAAACCTCTGCCAGCAAGGGGACAAAACTCTTGGAGAGGAAATAATGGCAATCATTTACTCTGCTTCTCCCACAATCCTTCTGCAAAACAGATGTTCTCTGTTCAAATGCCCAGTGTGCCTTCTAAGATACCTAGATAACCTCCCTTCCCTTGGAAGGGAGGTGTCCCGGCCATATTTGCAGACCAGTATTTGCAGAGGTAGTGCCTTGTGCAACTATCTCACTAGAGGAAATCCAAGCTTGGCTGGAAGCAAGCCTTTTGTGATTCCCATCCTCACAGAGCCACATAATAGAAGAGGACTGTGATCCAAAAGCTAAGCTTTCATTAATGCCAGAATAAAACTCATATATAAATAGAATGCGAACCAGGTCATTCTTGCCAATCTGAGTTTGTAGACAGTCTGAAATAATAGCTCTGAGCAGTATATAAACTGTTCCCATTCTTCTCAATGTGGTGCTAACTAGGAAATCTAATTATCACAATTTAAATGTCAGCATCATTAAATATTTTGCTACTGAATACTCTAACAGAAACACCCAGCTAATATGCTCTTATTGCATTCCCAAATCACCTCCCATATTTTTCACTGTGTGCAAGATGTACCACCTGTCCTGTGCCCAGTCACAAAAACCTCCAGATCCTCCTTACAATTTTTACTACAAAGTTATTTAGCATTGTCAATCTGACAGCCTGGCATACATTTGAAAAGCTTAAAAGGTAAACAAAATTTAAATAAAATTTGGTGTTGAAACAAAGACAGCAAAGAATCTTTTGCATGCAGTAATACTAATTTAACTGAATATAATACTGATTTTAATATTCTTTTTTACATTCAGTTTGACACAGTAAGATATTCATGATTCCATTCATCTGGATCTGATGGCATTTCAGACAGTTTCATTCCAGCTTGTTGAGGAGCTGGTAACAAACATGTTGGCTAGAAAGATGAGGCAACATGTAAGAGTAAATATTTGTCAGAAGAGTAGTTGCTGCTGGTTCCTCAGTACAAGCACTTGTCACTGGTTGTTGCATATGCTGTGCCAGAGGCCATATTGAGCAAATGGCTGTTAAAAAGTTGAAAATAAACTTGTGATTTATTTCACTATTCACCCAAAGCTTGTTCTTTTTTTTTTTCCCTGCTAAAGATAAGAACCTTTGTTTGATACACTTGAATCAATGGTTGTTTGTAATAAAAATTGAACTTTCAGACTTACTCATGACAGAATCATAGAATCATTAAGGTTGGAAAAGACCTTCAAGGTCATTGAGTCCAACTGTTAATACAGCACTGCCAAGCCCACCACTAAATCACGTCCCCAAGCGCCACATTTACACACCTTTTAAACACCTCCAAGGAGGTGACCACCACTTCCCTGGGTAGCCTATTCTAAAGCATGACAACCCTTCTCATGATGAAGTTTTTCTAAACCTCCCCTGGCACAACTTGAGGCCAATTGTTCTTTTCCTTTTGAATGGTATTTGGGAGAAGAGGCCGACCACCACCTCATTACACCTTCCCTTCTGTTAGTTGTAGAGAAAAATGAGGTCTCTTGTGAGGGTCCTTTTCTCCAGGCTAAACATTCCCAGCTCCCTCAGCCATTCTTCACAGGTCTTGTGCTCCAAACCCTTAATCAGCTTCATTGCCCTCCTCTGGACACCTCCAGCACCTCATTGACCCTCCTGAGCTGAGGGGCCCAGACTGAATACAGGGTTCAAGGTTCTGCCTCACCAGTGCTCAGTACAAGGGGACAATCACTGCCCTGGCCCTGCTGGCCACACTATTGGTGATACAGGCCAGGGTGTCATTGGCCTTCAGCACACACTGGCTCATGTTCAGCCACTGCTGACCAGCTCCCCAAGGCCCTTTTCTCCCAGGGAGGTTTCCATCCACTGCCTCCAGCCTGTGGTTCTGCAAGGGCTGCAGGACCCAGAACTTGGTCTTGATAGAAGGGCAGTGAAGCTGGTAAAGGTGTGAACACCCATCTTAATCCATAGGAAGTCAGTTGCTTCACAAGAATGTCGTAGGAAATAGTGTCAAAATCTTTACAAAAGTCTAGGTAGACAATACCCATTGCCTTCCCCTCATCTACCAAGTAGGTCATCTCTTCATAGGAGATTCGGTTAGGCAATCAGGAGCTGTGTTTCACAAACCTGTGGGCTGGGCTTGATCCCCTGGTGGTCCTGCATGTGTCATGGCATTCAAGGTGGTCTGCTCCATGAGCCTCTACAGCACCCAAATCAAACTGACAGATCTCTAGCAACAAGCCTGTAATGACCTGAGGTTTGTATGCTCAAAGCATGGACAAAAATTATTATCATGAAATGCACATTCTATGCATGAAAAAATCAAGAGATGAAGAGATGGGTTGATGTAAAACTGCCATAGTATGGCTCTGAGCTGCTGAAGAGTTGGAGTCCCTTGAAAAGCCTGTGGCTGGAATTGCACAATTCTGGCCTTTCTCTCTGCTGCCTTGCCCAAAGGGTGCCATGCACAGCAGCTCCAAAGCAAGTGTGTGGCTGGAGCAGGCTGAGCTCTCACACAGCTCCTGAACATGTCTGTAGCCAGTAAGTGAATGGTTCTGCACATGACACAAGCTGACATCTGTCCCAGGCAGATCTGATCCCAAATATGACATTGGTCAATAGGAGAGACAGATTCAGAAAGCAGAAGACAAGGCTGCTTGAGGAGAGGCACAGACAGCTAACTTTGGCTGCTGGCAGAGGAATGTATCCAAAGTAAGAATTGCAACCTGAAGAATCTGTGAATGGAGAGCTCATCCTCATGGGTCCTCACTGATCACCATAGGTATCTTGCATTGCAAGCCAGTACTTCTCTGAGTGGCTGCCATCACTTTTCTGAGTGATGGCAGTGTCCTTAAAAGATTAAAATATATTACAGAATTTATCTCTTGAGATCATGGGTTTGAGGTAAGATTATGAGCTAGAGTTGCAGTCCTGACAAGAAAGGCTGTATCTGAATTCCTGATGGCAAAACATATTTAATGTGAATTACACAGGACTGCAGAGATGGCTGCAGTCGATGACACTTTAGACTGATTCTCCAGTGTCTCTTGCATCAATTGATGAATAAACAACTGCCCCAAGAACTGTAAAATGGAGTAAAAACAACTCTGAACTATAGCTTTCTTTCCAGAGGTTCAGGTGAGACATGGGTTACAAAAAAAAGTCTTCCTGATGATGTCATCTTGGACAGGAAGATAAAAGAGAGCTTCATATGTCAAGGCAGCTGTACTAACCACATTCTCTCTGTCCTTTAGATAGTATCATTGCTGCCAAAATCAAATTGAATACTTAGTAGTTTCAAATCAGGAAACATGAGTGCTCTCTCAGAATAATCTCTAGGTGAGATTCAAGTTGCAATTCCTCTTGCAATGTAGACCATTGCAGTCTGTGTAATTGTTCCAAAGTTTTCCAGCACAACAATTTGCTTAAAAAAGGGAAGGCACTGGTACCCACTGTAGACTTCAAATAGATACTAATTGTGATTTTGGAAACAACTAATCAATGAGCACTTTAGGATAGGGACTTTATCTCCCATATAGCTGGCATATAACTTCAAAAATGCCCTTGTTTGCTACTCCAAAGACGTCCTCTATTCACTCAGGTTGATCAGCTAAGTATCTCCTCTTCTGAACTTGGTGTCTCAACCAAAAAGTATAGTGTGGGCTACTGCTTGTTTTAGGCTACCTCCAAGAGCTAATTGATATTTCCTTGGACAGAGCTTTGCCAACAGTTTTGGAATGATACACCAATGGAAAAAAAAAAAAAAGAAAAAGATTTATAGCCAGTCCACAGAGAGCAAAGATCTCTGATGAGGAACTTGGTGAGGAACCATAAGAGAACAATTCAGATGGAAACAGTGTTGAATTTCTAACGGTATTTTGTTCTTGTTATGCCTTTTCATCTCTTTCCAGTCTGCTGATGTTCAGAGGAGAGAGTGTGTGGTCTCATTGCAGCCATCCAGAAGGAGAGAATTAGTGGTCTGCTCCATGACAAGATTAAAGAAAACAGACTTGTAAAATAAATAAAATTTGTTTGGATATGAGGATTGTCAGTGGGAATGAAAAACAACCCAAATTTTAAAGTACTATTTAAAAAGCTACCCATTCATAGAGGAAAAAATTAGAAAAATAACCAGATATTCTGTAGTGGATCAGATCTTAAGCCTCTCTAGGGACAAATAGTCTCCAGAGGTGAGTGGAATCTTAGCTCCTGGAGCAAGTCTGCGGTGGGATCTGGAGCTCATCTGTGAGTCTCACAGGATGGTGCTGGCTGGAAATGCAGTATTTCCAAGCAGGCAATGCTTTATTGTGTGCCATACTGCAAATACTTCTGCTGTTCTGATCTTACCAGACTGTGAACTATTTTCTTTCCTGCTCCTGGGGGATCTCACAAAGGAAAACTATAAACAAACAAACAAAGCCCTTCTCTTTGTTCCCGTGTCCTCTGACTGTTCAGTGAAGTTCTCTTGTGAAGAAGAGGCCTGAACTGGAGCTGAACGGGCAAGCTGAGCTGAATAAATACATTTTGATGAGTTGAGATCTCAGAAGTCCTCAGTGGTAGAAAGTGCATTGATATAGATCCATCAAAGCATTTAAAAACTATGCCCAAGGCTCTTAGTAGTGGTGATATTTGACCTATAATGAAAGTAATTTACTTGGCATCATCCCTTCCAGAAAGAAAACACACTAATGGCTTATTATTTGATAAGTGATTTCAGTAGAAACATTTCTTATTCTTGAATAAGGTTTTCATCCATAAAGAGAGTAACAAATCAATGGTAGAGGTCTGTGCTAAAGTGAAAAAGTATTTGGAGGCTCTTTTAAAAGTCCTTCCCTTGGCTCAGATAGTTTGCATAAAGAACATGATGAGGCTTCCACTTTGAAAACAATTTTCACTGAAAACAGGAGAAAATTTTAACCAAGAAAGTATCTTTTACCTGATATAGCTTTGCTCTAATAAATTATTTCTTCCTGCAAATGGTCTACTAATCAAAATAAAAAATGAATGTACTTTTTATTCTACCCATGTATGCTCTCATAATTGTACTTCGTTCAGCTACTATAAAAGGGACTTCTCTTTCCCTCTATTGTCTTTCTTTCCATTTGAATAAATATATAAAGAAAATATGTAATACAAAACATATTCTGGGGGAAAAAATTGCTTAAATGTAGAAATTAGAGGAATTAATATGGTTACTGCATTATTTATTTTGCAAGGAGCAAAAAATGCTGGCTAGGAAGTAGCTGAGTCATATTAACCTCTGCCAGCCTGAAAGCTGGAGACACTCAGAGATGATTGTAGGCAGCTCTAAAGCTACCCCAGGTAACTGCAATGCAGAACAGGATGAGGTTGACTTTAGTAAAAGAAAAAGCACATAATGTCTGGACAGATGAGGGATTGAAATGGCTCTTTGCTGGTCTTTGAAAAAAAAAAATTCCCAAAAACCTCATGTCTGTTTACCAGCAGCACCAAAGTTCACTGGTGGAATCTTTTATAAAAACATAGTTCTTAAATAATTACTGAAAATTTTTCAAAGAAAGCCATTTTGAAAAAATGAACAGTAGCATTTGTAATAGCTAAGGAACAGAAACCTCTTAGGTGCCTCACAGTATTCACCTAAACTGCTAGTAAAGAGGATTCAGATGTATTTTCTTTATTTTACTAATTCATTATTCTTTCTTAACAAATGCTATTTTATTATCATTTTTACACGGTTGAATTAATCAGGACTAGCAAGAATAGCCCTATTTCTTTTCAGAAAAAAAAGAAAAAAAGATAAGAACCAACCACAAGAGTCATCATCATCCTGGTAAGAGTTACTCAGATGTGCAGTTTGCTTAATAACCGGAGAAGATAAAGTTTTCCATTTTACAGGAAGCACACACTGTGTTTGGAAACATTCCTTATCTCTCTATGTCCTAAATACCAGTGTGGAAATTGAGAAGTGGCCCCTCCTATCACACCCATATGGGAGATGATCTGCAGCCTGCAGGATGCATTTGGTTGTGCCAAGCAGTTCCCGCTACTCTTAAATCCTAAGGATTATTGTTCAAAGGAAACTGGAGATGTCCAAACCCATGTCTCACATCCTGGAGTTATTAGAGTTTTCCACGGAATTAATTATTTACTGGGACCTAGTTTGGGTCTGGAATACAGTGAGGGAAATTGCATTTGGGTCTGACAGCACAATATTCACCTCTCTCAAGTCTGAACCCAGCCATCAGTGTCTGCATCAGCCACATCAGCCAGTCACCAACTGGAACAAAATTCGAAACACTTTAGGAGCAATTGCTGATGGTTTTCTGCCTAGAAACAAGATAAAACAGATTATATCTACAATTCTGAGGCACTCTTTTAATTCTGAAATTGTAATGTGTTCTAGACCAAAATACAGTTAAACCGAGGGGCAGATAAAAATGGACAATAAATTATTCTAGTTTATTGTCTTGACTTTTGATACCATTTTCTAAAGATATGTCTGTAGGACTGAGGTTATAAATCTACAGTTTTTAATTATAGAATTCTGAAGTTAAGAATATTGAGTCTATGCTGTCAAATCTTTAATTCTGAGATGTTTCTCTCTTGTTAATAAATGGAATGATTTTACCAAGGAATGCCATTGATTTTTTTGCAATTTTGTATTTCATTCATGACCACTTTTATTTTTCAGAAAAAAAAAATGCATTTCTGCAACAACAAAATTTGTAGGGGAGTTGAACTTCTACTTAATTTTACTTCAACATTCTTCTTACTTTATGGTAATGAGGGTACTTCCATAGGATTTTCTCTCTGTGTAGTGACTTACTTTAAAAAAGATTATGGGCAGAATAATCATGCAATTCTTATAAATCTCTGACATTGATATAGAATACTTTAATGCAATATAAATGGAAAATTTCTGTGTAAGACTTTGGAAAAATTACCCTGTTTAGGCTGCAACAGCTCATAGCATCACAAATTCATCTTCATTGTGATGGAAAGCCCCTCAGCTGCTTGAACTCTCTCTTAGTCTTTATCTTACATCACAGTAAACTTTGGTAGTCAGTATACATTAGCCATTTTCCTTCTGTTTATTATAAATCTGAATTAAAATCTCAAATCCTGTTCCAATAACCTGCTTTATTAGCTTTATTGCAGACAAGAAATCTAGTCCCTAATGTTCTAATAGAGGGGAGCACTTAATGTTTGTATATAAAAGTAATTTCATTCTTTTAGATGCTTTACTGAGCAAGGTGCTTGAGGATTAAAATTGCCCATAATGTTATCAAATGAATGTAAAACATATTAAAAAAAATCATAAACAACATAAAAATGTGCACGTTTCTGTTATCAAGATAAAAGGTCACGAAATAAACATGAACTGACAAGCTTGACTCTAATATTACCTTTGAAAGCACAATACATCCTCTGAAGTGTCACAGGCTTATCAGAGAAATGGTGACACATAAACCACATGCTGATCTTCTTCCCAAACTGCTGATCACACTTTTCAGTGACTTTCTAGTTTCCTGCACAGGAGTCAGGCTCTGCTCCTTGCCAGGGTGGACCGTGGGGCCTCCACCAAAATCAGTGCCACACAACCTTTTACACTACCCATGACTCTGGCATATGGTATGTACGACATAGGATGGCAGGTGTGGTTAAAAGCATTTTGGAAAGATTTTTAGAGTACAAATCCATTTGTGAATAACAGACTGACAAAACAAGTCTTAACCGCTGCAAGCAAAACAGCCTGCTAGATTATGTGTGTAAGGTATAGTGTACTGGGACTGAATGCCATAAATAATTCATAGAAACAGTTATGGCTTTCACTAACATAATACATATATGGAAATGTATATTCATTTTTATTCTGTAGTCTGCATACACGTAACACTCAGAAATCAGAAAACATATGACCTTTCCGCATTACTAATATCCCAGTATACAAGCCTCTGCTCTTTATATGCTCTTTCCAGTTGTCTCCCTGGAGTGATGACCACTTCAGTTACACCCATAAACCCCACACTATTTACAGGTAGAGTTTGGCTGTGTAGTTAGAAATATTTTTATGCCTAGTCTCCACATTAATATCCATACTAGAAGTCATAATTAAAGCTAATTGCTGCCTTCTGTTGGGCCAAGAGTCCAAAGAGGACAAGCTGTATTCTTTGCTTACGGCTTCATTGTCTTTCCAGTAACACTTGAAAAATTAGGCCCTCAATTATGAAAAGCTATTTTCCTCCACTCACATGATTAAGAATGATGCTATGGGTGTTAAAGAATTACTGAATTTAGACATATCCATTCTGCTGCCTTTGCAGTTGTGTGCATTTGATTTTAGTGTGTGGAGTTAATAAATTGTATAAAAGTAGTTAAATATGTCAGTGTATTTGTAGTTATTGAGTCTAATTGATGCTATTCTATATTTCTTAATGCATTACCTATTGTTTGCAGGATCTATCTGATCTTTCAGCTCATTTGAAGTCTTGTTTTTCAAGTAGGGCCTTAATGAATGTTAATAATTTTTTTTTTTACTATAATAAATAAGAAGTCTATTTGAGGTACTATTTTAATCATTAGTTTTGATCCTTTTACTTAAAATTGAAAATGAGATAAAAATCAGATTTCACGTTGATACTCACCCAAGACAAACGTTACCTCACTAAGGAATTACCATCTTCTCTCTTTCAGTCACTACCGTAAAAGGGCTGAACTGATTTTCTGGATTTTTTAATTATATATGTACCACTTGTCCTGTGATAACTTTTTCAGCTGTCATGATTCCTCTCCAGAACCTGAAATCCATGGTCTAATGAGGGATAATAGTGTGGTCTGAAAACACACGTAAGTTCATTAGACAGTTCTGCTTGAAGTGTTTTTTTTATTTTTGCATATAACATGCCTTGCAGATTATGAATCTTAAGTATGTGCAATGATTCTTTTGCAATCAATCCATGATCCATGCTGCTAAATTACATACAATAATCTAAATGGTTTTAATAGTAACTGTTGCAGTAACTCTGAGTATCATTGAGGAATGACATAGCCATAATATAAAGGCTGACGGGAAGCACTTTTACAAATTTTCTGATCCTCAGAATGTTTTCAGCTCACTTGTCATCTTTACTTTTTCAACTATAAAAGACAGAGCTTTAAAAGAAAATGGTGGAAAGGCAGCTACACAAACACGCTCTGCTTAATGTCTTGTTAGGCTTCTGGCAGCTCACATCAAAACACACCCAGCCTTACCCACAGCTGGACCTGGCTCTCCACATCCATCCTAGCCCACCTATGCCAGCAGATGCAGTGCCTATCTGGCTGGAGGTTGTCCTCTGAGGGCCACCCAGCGGGAGATGTGACCAGGAACTGTGAGAGGGAGAGCACAGGCTCGGCAGAGCAGAGCAAACCCCACAAATCACAGCACCTGCCTTGGAACTAGCTCTGACTCCCAGCTATAGCAAAGTGCAATTATAACCACCTACTACTGCACATTGTCAATAAAAACAAAAAAGTAAGAAAGAAAAGCGAGAGAGAATAAAAAGCCAAACAAACAGACAAGCAAAAAATCCAGGGAATCTGCAGCTTGCAAACGTTGGTAAGATTTCAATCTGTAGGCTCATCCCAAACTCCTGAGGATCTGAATCCTTCTACCTCTCCTCCCCTCTCCCTACATGTCAAAGCTTACCTCCTGCTTCTGAGAGCCATGTACCCTTCCCAGCTTAGCCCTTGGCACAAACCAGGTGCAAGAGAAGACAAAAATGGGAGAGCTGCCATGCTGTGCTTCGGGTATGGCCCCTCAGCATTGCAATGGGGTGGTAAGAGGCAGTGGCCTATAGTGGATATGCCAAATAATATTCCAAATAAGCATTCATCTGTCTTTAACTATGAGGCACCTGTTCGTTCAGAGGATTAAGGCATATGTTTGTATCCCCCTGGGTTGCTAGACTTCTTCTGTGAGTGTTGGCACAGAAAAGCAGGCTAGAATTTTCACCTTCAGATTGGAGCTATTTTTGTTGTATCAGTGAAAAAATCCAAATTACAAACAGCCAGCAGAGTACAGAAACATAATTTCCACCATCAAATTAAAAAAGGTTTAGTCAGACATGACAAATAGCATTTTATGTGAGCTTCGTGAACATATCAGAAGAAAGGATGGATTTTCAACAAACTGAAAAGGGACACATTAAAATCAAATGTAATGAGGCTTTGCTGCTTTGGTACTGTATAGCATCCTGAAGGGATTTTTCATGTCACTGGGGTAGGGAGCAGTGCTTCTCTTGAAGCATTTCCCCAGACAGCCTCAGGAAATCAAGCTGTGACACACATCTGGATAGCTCTATACACAAATGGCATTGCATTTAGAGATAGAGTTGGCACAGAAAAATCCGTAGTCCATGCACCATTATGCATTTCTGCAAATTCTCAGTTCAACAAGAACCATAAGTAGACCGAACAGCTTTGTCAGCAAGTGAATACTTTTCCATGCCACAGACCATCAGACAAAAAAAACTTACCTGGAGAACCATGTACAGGACAGTTGGCTGGTATTTTACCATTTTGAAAAAGATTTCAAATGACAAATCTTCAAAAAAGAGCAGTAGGAAATGTGAAACATAGTAGTGTGGCATGATCCACTGTTTGCACTAAAATAATAGGTGTGGAAGATTAATACATTCAGAAAAATCAGAACAGCTTAAAAATTCATCAGACTGGGAGTATTTAAGCAGCTGAAAGGGTTATTCATACAAATTAGATGTTGCTTTACTGTTTATCCCTAAAGGAAGAAAGGTTTCATAACTTTATGGGAAAAGCTGAATTGCTCCAAGGCTGCAATACACATCTTTTTCAGTCTGTTTTGTAAGAGGAGGTCTAATTGACAGCAGGATTGGACTCCAGCCTGCTTTATGGAAGACTGATTTAAGTGCTGTAGGTTATATGGTGTTGCAGTTAGATAAGGCTGCTCCTTGCAGGAAACAAAAGTTCACAGAGTTCAACGGTTACTTCAAGTTGACATTGTTTTACAAATTGGGGAAAATCTGTTTGTTAAAATAGAAATATTTTTTCCACTGAAACACAGATAGTTAGAAGCTGTCTTCCTGTTTGTGAGATCTTTTTCTGGGCTTTTCAGGGTTGGAAAGAAAAAGAAGTCATTTGTTCTTGGCTACCTTTCTGGGGCCACACACATACTCTGCCTGTCTGGTTGCCTGCTTGGTTTGTGCTTCTTTCTACCCACAAGCTAATGCAAAGCTTCAACCAAATCAATGCCCCATTTCCTGGTTTTGCAACCAATTTCCAGTGAAATCCCTCCAGCCACATGGCTGAGCTTCCAATCCAGCCTTCCTATATTGTGTTGCACCTTGGGCGGTGGCTTGTCTTGTTTCAATTACCACTAAATAAATGAGACTTTAATTCCTCTTTTATTTCATCTAAAAGAAAGATGATCAGCATGCCCTTCCATTTCAGTGTGGTCTGGGATTGTCCAGACTTCACACTTGAAGGCAGCATCCAGTTCTGTCCAAAAACACAATACGCCTCCTGCATATTTACATCAACCGGACCAAGGACAGATGTTTCTCTGGTTTTACTGCACTTTTGGCCTGGACTGATGAGCCATTATAAGGCAGAATGGCCAATCTGCAATACTGCCATCTCCTTCACTTTGACACAGCTTTCTGATTGAAAATCATCTAGTTTGTTTTAATTTGAAACACGGGACTTTACGTGTTCCATCCCAAACTTTGAACACAAGTATTTTCATTTCGAACTAAAGAATATACATACTTGGCAGCACTAACTGGGAGATCCATGTGGACTTATTTAATTTTTCAGATTAACTCAGAAATAAATTTGATGGCAATGGATGAAAAAAAGCTCTTTATTTTACAAGCATAATATGGTTTTAATACGCTGGCATGTTGTTAATGATGCGTAACATATTTCCGTTCATCAAAGTCAGAAAATGGAATTGCAGTGGAGCCATTTGCCGTTTTCTCAATGAGAAGTAGGAAGAATGTGCTCTGTGCGGTATCTGAATTACTCAGAATCACAGAGTGGCTGAGGATGGAAAGGACCTCTGGAGGTCACCTTGTCCAACCCCCCCGCTCAAGCAGGGACACCTACAGCAGATTGCCCAAGGCCCTGTCCAGATGGCTTTTAAATATTTTCAAGGAGGGAGACTCCACAACTTCTCTGGGCAACCTGTGCCAGTGTTTGACTGCCATCACTGTAAAAAATATGGGGGTTTTGTGTTCAGATGGAATTATTTGTGATTTAATTCGTGCCAGCTTCCTCTTCTCCTGGCACTGAGAATCACTGAAGATGGCCTGTCTGTCTCATCTTTGTTCCTTCCCATCAGGTATTGACATACATATGCAAGATGCCCTTTCTCCTCACCTGACTGAGCAGCCCCAGCTCTCTGAGCCCCTCCTGCTACCTCAGAAACTCAGATGCATTAATGATCTTTAGGGCCATTATCTGGACCTCTCTGCAGTGCCTCTGTATCTTCCTTGTACTGGGGAGCCCAGAGCTGGACCCAGCACTCCAGCTGTGGCCTCACCAGTGCCAACCAGAGGGGAAAAATCACTGCCCTTGACCTGCTGGCTACACTCCTTGTTATGCAGCCCAAGGTGCCACTGACCATCTTTGCAGCAAGGGTCAGTTGCAATGCAATGCAATGAGGGTCACATTGCTGGCTGGTGATCATACATGAGAACCTCCAGGCCCATTAGAACCCCCAGGCTGATCCAGCTGATCAACCCCCAGCCTGTAGTGGTGCTTGGGTTGATCCTCTCTAGTTACAAGACTGCAATTTCTTTATACTGAGGTGCATGAGCTTCCCACCTGCTCATTTCTCTAACCCGTCAAGGTCCCTCTGGATGGCCACACAACCTTCTGGTGTATCTGCTACTCCTCCCAATTTTGTCTCATTTGCCAAGCTGTATTCTGCCCCATCATCCCAATCATTAATGAAGAGGTCGCAAGGTGCTGATCAGCACACTGAGCCCTTGTGTGCTTGTGACTTGTCCTTAACTGGACCTACTGCCATTAATCACAACACTCTGGACCTGGTCATTCAGACAGTTTTCAGTCCACCTCACTGTCTTTTTACCTAACTTATATATTGACGCTTACTTATGAGGGTCTTACAGGAAATAATATCAAATGCCTTTCTTACCTTGAAATGTTTCAGGGTAAACAATGTCCACTGCTCTCCTTTCATCCACTGAGCAGGTCACCTCCTTGCAGACGCCTGTCAGTCCACCTAAAATGTCAAATAATGTATTGCTATTCCTTTTAGGGGTCAAGCTACGGAGGCTAAAAAAGCAGCATTTCATGACATTATGACAAGACCATAATTCACAATACTTTATTTAAAGTCTTTTCTGTACAATTTGATAGATATGTACTACAGATTGTCATTATTATAAAATTAATTGAAATTTTTTGCTAAATAATGAGACAATCAATAACTAAAAGCTCAGCAGACATAGAAATGGCTTTTTCATTTGCAATTTTAAAACAAAAAAATGACATTATCTTATCAGCAGTGAAAAATTGGTCTCCTGACATGGGCAAATGATGATGCTAAAGTAAATTCCTTTCACTGAACAAAAATATGGTGGGGGTTGAATTTAAAATTTTAAACAGCATGATGTGGACATGCAATTATAGTCATAGCTAGCTATAAACGACCGGTTAGTTCATCTGGTCAAGTCCCCTGCCAATGCTAAATTGAATTTTGCATGCAGCTTTTATTTCTTTAGGCAGTTTGGACACCTTCAGTAAATGCGATAAATACATTTTTAAATAAAAGTTATTTTGTGGTGTCTCAGAAGCCTGGAGAGTGAAAAAGAGAGAGAGAAAAAGAAGTATCACTTCAAACTACTCACTCTTGATACATCAGGTTAGTCTCATCTCAGCTTTACAAGAAAAAGCTGACAAGCTTTAAAGGAGGCCTCACTGCACAAAGAAATCGATGGTAAAGTGCACATTGATTTCAATAAATCTCTTTCAGTCACCAAACCATATATTAGCTGGGGAAGGGATGCTGCCTCTTCCTGTCTTTTTGTCTTTAAACATCATGTGCACTGATGATGGTATAAAAATAAAGCTGGGGATAGCTCTAATCTGAGGTAATAATGGTCTCCAATTTGCAAGCAATCCTCGGGGACTGGCAAATTATAACGAGCACTGCCCTGGTCCCTCTAACAAACTCCAATTTAAAATGACCAGGCAGGGACAAAGCTGCCTCTGTGGTGTAGAGTTTCCTTTACTGGAAATAGAGCATTTGAACAAGGGCTCTTAGATTTTGGTGTAAGCAGGTGAGTTGCCACACCAGGATACTTTTCAGGAACATATTGCCATGGCACAGCAGTGAGGATCAGTGCCATGGTGGGAGGCCTGCAGGATGCCCCCGAGATGGCCCAGAGGATGCCAATAGCCAGTGCTGCTGGGGACACAGGAAGATCTTTATGCAAAGAAAACACCATCTGCATGGTACATTACTGTAGCATTCATTGCCACTTTTATGTGAACCTAAACTTAATTGCAAATCTGCACCTCTGGTCTCACCCTCAGAGCATCGATCTCAGGAAATTGTTGGACTTCTCCTTCAGTGTATGAAGTTCAGTTGCCACCATCCCCTCTCCCACTTGATCTCCTGGAAGTGTGTTAATAAGCAGTGGCAGATGAAGCCTCATTAATTGGGTTCATTTAAAGTAAAAAACCCACCACTGCCACACCAATAATACAGAGGGCCCATAAAAGTTGGGATATATGAGGCCAGCCCACACTAGGAACTGCTGAAATGTGTGGAAATAATGATGCTCTCTGGTGTAAATGGCTCTTTGGAGTGATGCTGCAAATTCTTCCCTTCATTCATCACCCTGTGCTCACAGGCTCTGTGCTCTCCTGATCCAGCCCCCTGGGACAAGCCGCGTTCATACCACGGTCAGAGACAAACGTCCTCTCCGTCACAAGGTTTCAACTTTTTATCACCTATTACCGCAAGTTGTCATGTCAGGTTACTTTAAATCAGATTAACACTCTTCTAATGCAGACTTTGCAGGGAATACTTGGCAGGGGAGTTTCAGAAAGGGGTGCTTAGGATGGTAATTTTAGTAAGGAGAGACTCCCATGAAATGTGCTAAAAGCATTAACCACAATATAAGAAAAAAAAAAAAAAGCCTTAGAGCTGTTACATCCAATTAAGTAACGATGTAACAAATGTATGTAAGCCACCTCCTGAAACCTGGCTTTGGAAATAGGAGCAGAAAGCACCAGAGGAGGGTCAGCGTGATTTATTTCTGTTTTACCTGCCCCAGAACACCCTCATTTCCTGATGAACACAATGGCTTGGCACAACTTGAAGCCCAGCAAGTCAGATTTCTCTCAGCAGACATCCTGATCACTCCGATAGATATTTTAGGAACTCGCCATTAGTTCCTTTAATTAATGCCTCTCCGACAGGGACTGGCGCGGCCTTTTCCCACATCAGCAGAACAAAATATGCCTCAGCCATTTTGTCCCAGGGCTGGGTGATTGCTTACGATTTACCTGAAGCCAGGTCCCCTAAAGCCTCAGGTACCTGCTGCCCCCTGGCAATGCACCAGCTTCCCCCAGGAGCCTTCCCAAACATAGGACTCACTTTATAGCACTTGTTCTACACAGGTGGCTCCTTCCTAGAGCCCACCTTGACCTTAGCAGAGATAAGAAACACCTTATACTGTGGGGTGCACTGTCAGTCCATTCCACAAAAATCAGTGGAAATGTGTGTGGGATGACAAAGCCACTTTCCTGCTCACAGCTTCACTGCTTGCTTCGCAGCTGTGTTCCTGCTGGGCAGCCTGGCCTCACCATTCCCAGCTGGAGCCGTGTCTCCGCTGACATCACTGGATTCCTGCTGATGCATCGGCCAGGGTCATGTCCCAACTCACTCACCTCTTCCTGTACACCTCTTGCATATCAATTTGCAAAGCTGTAAAAGTCAATAGTTGTACAGTTAAAAAAAAAAAAAGAAACAACAACAACAACAAAAACAACAAAAATGCAAGCGCCCAGGAAATTTGCTTGCCACACAACTCCCTTCAATAGCAGGATGTTCTCGCTGAGCCGACCTAAGCATAACTTATCGCAGAAAATTATCTCATGTGCTGAACAAAAATTTCCCCATTGGAACTTCAACCTTTGCCACTGGCAGCTGGCACACCATGCCTCGCCTCTCAAAGAGCTCTGCCCCACGGGTATCCTTTGAACTCTTAAGACTCCATGTGATGGATCTCAGCAATTATTTGCACTGTGGGCAAACTTCAGGCAGAGGTGCCAGCAGGGGCTGCTGGCCGCACGCCAAGGGACGCCACAGCCCTTCCTACCGGGGCCTTGCACCGTGGCCTTTGGGACACAGCCCTGCCTGCCCTGCCGCTTCCCTCCGGGAACGGAGACGGCCTTCCCTGCTGCCGAGCAGGGGGATTTGCTGGGCAATACGTATCCAGCAGGCTTTCTAAATGCAGCAATTCTGGCTGCCTCCCACGGGGGATAAGTCAGCCTCGGCGTGATTTACAGACCTTGGCAGGGTCAGGTATAATCTTGGTGTTAATGACTTAGGCATGACACCCAAAGCTCCCGGTCTGGGAACTGTCTTCCGCTTGCCTGGGAGGACACCTCACTACCGTTTTGCCAAAGACAAGTAAGCTGAGAGTGGTTCTGGTTCTTCCCAGGTATGTTGTAATCCAGGAAATTCTCAATTTTGTATAGCTATTCCCATCACCTTCAAATGTGGCTGAAATTTTCCCCTCCTGAGACAGCTGTGTTCCCAGGAACTGCAACCTCACGTCCCCAGAATTTCAGAGTGGTTGCTCCCAAATCTAAGGGAGAAATTCCACTATTTGGAAACTGCTTTTTCAAACTCCCGCCAGTGCAGCTGCACTCCTGTTTCTGTCCCACATCCCCCAAATGCTGTCCTTCTTATGTGTCTACAGCGCATTTGTGAAGGGGCTACCTATAATTTAAATGGAAAAACAAAACAACACAAAAAAGCCAGAAATTGCTGCGGGCTGTTGAGGGAAGCAGACTAAAAGGGTGAGGTTTTTTGCGGGCAGCATTGCTCGGGAAGCCGTCGGGAAGCCAAACGAGCCCTATCCTCTAGCTGTTGCACACAAGTTTGCGGTTTCCCTGGATCTGTCACGGACTACTCACCCTGTGACATCCCTCCTGAGCAGCCGCTGCCCGCTCCGAGCATTAGTGACCGTGTTCAGAGGGCTCGGAGCGGGCGGCAGCGCCTGCACCAAAACCTCTCATCGCCTGCTGCGGCACCGAGCTGTGAGCCAAACAGGCACCAAAGTGACCTCACGGACCCGCTTTTAGTATTTTCCTGCTTCCCCCAGGAA
>VWZU01005069.1:386338-416295 GCA_013397095.1 Sterrhoptilus dennistouni | reverse complement strand
CCTTTTTCCCTACCTTTTCGGATGTTTAAATAAACCCCAAACTATTCAGGTGGCGACATTTACATTTGTGTAGTAACGGCAATTCATTAGAAAAGTGATCCTGGCAGGAAAATGGCAAGTAGTAGCGATGGAGCCCCGGGGGCGGTTGCGGATATAGGGACACAGCCCCCCACCCCCCATTCCCGGCACTGGACAGCGGCCTGGGGGGGCCGGGGGCCTTCGGGAGCCTCTGGGAATGCGGGGGGCTGGGAGCGCAGGGTGCAATGCAGAACTGGAAGCACCGAAACTCTGCATTTTGTGCATAGTTCAGTGCTGGGTGGCCATTTTTCTGATCTTTTTCCTGTCGGGCCCCCAAAATGCTCATTTGGGACTTGAAGAAACACCCCCTCAGGTTCCCCTACCCTTCTGTTAGGGCTGTTTCGGTGCCAGATACTTGTATTTTTGTATTCAAAACGGGTGATCCTTCCTCAAGCTTTAAACCACGTTAAGATGTAACTAACCATTTGGGAGGAGGATTTTTTCCCTCCTTCTCTCTAGAGTTTGCATGTTCCTCTGTTACTCCCAGGGCAGGATTTAGTCCCTGCTATGATGGCTGAAATGGTGGCAGGCGATTCAGAGTGCTGCCAGATGCTCACCTTCTTTCAGAGTTTGGGATAGGCTCAGGCAGTATTAAAAGCTTGCTAAGAGGATACTGTTATATGGTTTCCTCCATTTTTGGGATCTGTTAGAAGCAATCTAAAAATACTGGCTCATCATTCTTCACACTTGTAACTACAAGACTTTCAAAGAACTGTTCTTAGATATCCACCTTGTATTTTTTTCCCCCTTTTTTAACCTTGTAAATTGCCAGTCCTGGTACTTAATAGGGAGCTACTCTTGTATCTTTGTTCTTGTAACTTGAAGGCATCACTGTTGATTCTGAATTGAGCAATTTTTAGCATCAAATCCTCATTATTACACAGGGTTGGGTATTTCAACTTGCTGAAGAGATACTCCCTAATGTTCCTAGAAGCACCCAACCTTTGCCAAGTGACATAAACGTGTGCAGTTTGTGCAAACTTGTCAAGAAAATGGCCTTTTTTTCTTTTTCTTTTTTTTTTCTTGAATTGGGAAAGAGATTATCACTATCTCAGTACTACTTCTGTTCTTCCTGCAGCAGCATTTATTTCAGCATATGAAGTTTCTTGAAGTCCCTTGCTCAAATATTGGTTGCACATTACTGCCCAGAACTAGCTTAGGAAGGCACTTTACTATCTCATGCAACCTTATCTGCCATTCCACAACTTCATAACAAACCCATTGGAACATGAAACGACCTTGGAAAGGTATCTTTCAATCTGACACAAAGCATTCTCTTAACGGGGAAGAGCACTGCTCCACGAAGGGCTGATATTTTCAATTTGATGCTTCTAAACTGATTTTATTGTATTTTTAAAGAGGGAAGGGAGATGGGTGGAATATTGAATTGGGAAGAAAAATATATTTTTAAAAACAAGCCCACTCAACTGAAGTTGAAGCACCACTCAGCTTTAGAAGGAGGTGTATTAAGAATGTACATATGATAGTTACACTTAAGTCTAGGGTGAAAATAAGTCTTTAATTTTAATCAAAGGAAAACAGCATTTCCTCTGCCAGTTCTGATTTGCTCATTCATAAGATCTTCAAAAGCCAAAATTATTAGTGGGACTAATTGAAAGCTAGTTGGGTGTGTCAAATGGAGAAAAGAAGTGATAAAGTCTGAAGGAAGCTTTGCATTTAGTTTTATTGTTCTTGATATTATAATGTGATGCTTCTATGTGGAAAATATTCCAGAACCCTTTCAGTCCCCAATAATGCTGCTCCTCTGGAAAGGTTGCAAGAGTACTTGAGAATCAGCAGCAGTCAAGGGAGAGTCTTGCAGCTGTTGGGGGAATCAATGGAGGGGGTCCCTGGCCAGTAAGCTAAATGGGATTTTGGCCCAGATGCTGGACTTGACACATCGGGCCTTGCAAAAGGGTGGTGAGTGCTTTTGTGCCCGTGGTGTTTTCACCTCTCAGGAGGATGGTACCTCCTATAGAGCAGAGCTGAGCCCCAGCCTCAGGAGCTCAGGGTATGAGTGCCACCTGCTGGGTGATGAGCCACTTTATATCAATTATGCATCATTTATACATATGCATGTATGCATCTGTGTTTACATACATATGCTATGTTTATGTATGTGTTTGCATACAGGTGTACAGCTTTTCCACAGACATGTTCTTGGGTGAAACTATGAAACCTTGCTAAGACCTGAATTTCCTCACTGTCTGTGGACATAGCACAGCTTGTGTTTGGTGACACTCAAAGACCACTTGGGCTTTGTATTTCTGGGATAAAGGGGAAATTTTCATACTGCTGACGTTTAATGCTGCTTTTGTTTTACTGAAGGCAAGTGGGAATTTTCAGCTGTATTGCTCATGGCCTGTGGTGTGGTAAGCTTTCACAAGCACCTCAATGGTAAGATAACAGGCTGGCAAGGTAGACCTGAAATGGAGACCCAAACCAAACTCAACTTTATAATGTTTCACTTTTTAATGTAAAATCTTCATAGCACTGCTGATTTCATCTTTTTTTTCATCTTAACTCACATATGTCCAAAAGATTTATGAGCATCCCACCTGGGTACAAAATATCACTTCTTATTTAAATTACTGAAGACCTATAGAATTTGCAGAATATATCTGGACTTGGGTGGGTTTTTTTGGTTTTTTGGGGGTTTTTTTGTGGGTTTTTTGGGTTTTTTTGGTGGAGTTTTTTTTTTTGTGGTTTTTTTGTTTGTTTGTTTTTTTGTTTGTTGTTTTGGGGGTTTTTTCCATTTTAAAGAATACATTTTTCATATTCACTCTCTAATGTTTGCATGAAAGCGTAAAATATAAAAGTTTGATTCTGACCTAGAATTGCTACTGAAGGTGACACAATAAATCCAAATCTCACATCATTCCCATCATTGACTTTTCAATTTCCACTAGGTTCCATCTCTCCTAGCCTACTGGAATGATGTTTAAACACCAGTTTGTTTCAGCTGGATACAGAGTGATATCAGTTGCAGCACCGAGGCTTATAATTGTTCTGTGTTGTACTGACAGTATTAAGGAAAGGTGCACAGCCCTGGGTATTGGGGTTTTGTTGGACAGCTAACCTCATTAAGGCCTTATTGCTTCCTCATTTCATGGTATGCTCTTGCCAGATAAGTCTTTTATCCTGTCTGTGGGTTAGGAGAAGGTCCAAGCTGAACTATAAAAGTTTTCAGGAAACTTTCAAATGCTTTCAGCTGGAAAACCTATATTGATGCACTCTTGTGATAAATGGATAAAACGCTTCACATAGTTTTGAGAGCGTATTCCACCACTTGAGATCTGTACTTTTGAGAGTGTGTAACAGCCAGGAATGAGTTGATGGAGCAAAAAGCAAGAAGTGTAATTGCAGAGTTCATCTTAAAGTGTGATTCTAGCAAAAAAAAAAGGGCACCTGCCATATCAAGAGGGATTACAAGATAGGCTTTTGAGGAAGGGAACCCAATAATAATGCATAACTCAAGTTCACTGTCCCCTAAAACGTTCACAGTTAATTTGATGCTTGACAAATTGTGATTTCAGTGTCTGGTGAAGAAGCAATTGACCCTAAAATTGCTGCCTGAAGCCGAACCAACGTTTTCAGTTTTATAACCAGTGTCATGCAAAAATAGTATGTGAAGAGGAACCAGGGAAATGTAGAATGTCCCTGTGGTCTTGCTCTTATGTATCTCTCCTCCCCCTGACCCAAGCAACTGACACGTAGTGTAGGCAGTGGATGCTGCTGCAATGCTCAAGGCAATTTACATGTCATTCATTCATCCATCCCATTATGGCATATTGTGACTTCTTTCCCCCGCGCAAACCTCCTGAGCTCATAATGGAAATCTGCCCCTTATAATGTGTCAAATTTCAACAACCACCTCTTGTTTTCAGTCAGAAGTGTATCTGCAGTATTTGCTGCTCTCCTGTCCCCTCCCCATTCTAAATAAACCAGTTCAGCAGCTCTCCTGCACAAATTCTGCCAGCTCTGAGTCATCCATGCATTTTTGTTTTGTTCCTTCCTTATCTTTTTGCACACCGCGTTTCCCGCCATTCCCACCTACTCAACATCTGCTTTCATGTGACCTCTCATATCCTGATAAATTCATTAATGTTACTCTTGTTCCATGCCACCATCATGATCTCATTTTCCTTAATGTGAAGTCCTGTGTCCAGTCAGGTGACTGTGGCTTTTACAGTCCTTGGGAGTACTTTGGAGTTATGTCTGCTCCAGTAAAAATGTTCTCCCAGTAATCTCAGCTCCCCTTGCAGAGGTAAAAGACAGGTAATATCTTGAGGGCAATCTGTAACTACAGTCACACTGACATTAATGGTGCATGGTTGCAGCTCTGGGGAAGGACTAGGGTACACAAGACTGACAAGAGAAATCAGAAATGAAGGCAAATCTTTTGCAATCTCTTTTCCCTTTCCTCTCCAATATTCTTCACACGGAGGCACTGGAAAGGCTCCTACTGTAAAAGGACTCCTACAAAAACAGCAGAAAAAAAAAAGTTGTTTGCTAGCAAAGTGGTAAATATGTGAGCAATCATCTTCCTTTTTCTGCAGCCTTTCGTGCTGTCTTATTAATGGGCCGTGAAGGCTGAGGAGGAGGTAACTAAACAGCCATTATCCATCTAGTAGGGGGGAGCTGCAAATTAGTTGCTTGTGCAATTTTCGTTTTCTTTTTTGACACCAACAGATAAATTTTCCTTCATGTGGCATGGTTTCTGGAGAGATCAGATAGAAACCACATCAGGGGCTGTGCTGGTGGCTCACTGCCCTCCCGAGTTCCCTTGAGATTTATGGAGGTGAAAATGCTGCTCTGGCATCAGGCCCCTTTGCTGGGACCCAGCAGAGGAGCACTGAGTTGTGAGGATGACTGTTTCTGAGAGCAGTTGGTTTGGAGAATTTGGATGGTTGAAACATGTGAACTGAGAAGATATATCCCAATTTGTTAGAAGAGACTTTGCAATACGCTTTGGCTTTTTAGCATCTTGTCAGCCTTGGCCTGGTGATCAATCTGATGGTCACAGAGCTGCTGGAAGATGATGACAGCATTTCCTTCACTGCATCCTTTCCTTGCACTGCAGGCTTCTCACTTGCTTGTCTGTGCTCAGGACCTTGTGCACCTCCTGAACTTGCACATGCAATTGATTTCTCTAGTCAAAAGAAGAGCATGCCTTTGTCTGCCCTTACATACACACACATGCGGTTTGTTTAGGTTAACCCATAGCAATTGGCATTTTGTACCGATCTCTTTGAAGCATTTCCTCTCCAAAGGAATAATAATGAAAAAAAACCCCAACCAAACAGAAAAGCAAAAAATCCCGAACGCTATATTGGTCGACTGTTTTGGAATAGTTGCCAAAAGAAATCAATGCTGAGCCTGGGAAAGCTGCAAAATTCTTTCTTGGGTTTTTATTAGTAGGAGAGAAGTGACACACACTGAGTTTGGTCACTCAGACACTGTTCAAAGTCCAAATTGAAAAAAAAAGTTGTTTCAGCTTGGGTGTTCTTGATGGTTTGCAGATGTGTAACAATGCATAGATACTCAGCTGTGGGGTAGGCTGCAGGCCCCCTTAATTGCAAAGAATAAATTACAATCCCCCATCCCTGACTGAAGATTCTGAAACTGAGCAGTCGCTGTGGTGGCTTTGCCTTACTTCCTTGCCAAATGTTACATCTCCTCACCAAGGATTTCGAAATGTCAGCAGTATAAGAGAAAATAATATACCTTTTTTTTATTTGTGATGTTGGACACCTGTTACTACCTGATGGGGGAAGTACAGTGGAAGGTTTATTTTTTCATAAAAATACATTTTTCCCTCCTCACAAAATGTTCCTTCTGAGGTCAGCCTTGGCAAATCTTTATTAGACTGTAATTATTATTCTTTTATTAACATTGATATTGTCTTTTACTTCTTTTTAGAGTAAATTGGAGAGTGGGGAGTTGTTTATGGTCAGTCCATTTAATGAGATACCTGAAACCATTTTGTAATGCAGACTCTACAGAAAGAAGTAGTGTTGTGCTGTTCATTGAATCTCAAGAGGTGTTTTTTTCCTTCTTTTTTTCCTTCATTTTCCTGCTGATGGCTATGACTGTGCTGAAACCATGGACTTCACAAACGGGATGAACGGCTGCCCCCTGGAATATGGATAATTTTGGTGAGTCTGCAAATCGAGTTTCACTTACTTCTGATTGCTTGGGAGAAAGAGCAAGAATGTTATGTATTGGAAGTTGTGCTTGATGAAAGCTAAGACTGCTTTTGCACTGCTGATTTTGTCAATGCAAAAGGGAAAACTTACTAAATTTCAAATTATTTTGATGGAATAGTTTTTTGGTTGTTTTTTTTTTTCCTTATTCTGTTTTATCACTGGCAAAGGTGAAGGAATTAACATGCTCTGGATTAATTTGAAATAGTGTCATGTTATGAGATTGAGTGTTATTGCCTTTGTAATAACTTTTAAATTACTTTTCTGTAAGACATGCTGTGAAGCAACAGCTTAGAACATTTTAATTTTTCTTTCCTGGCTTATTCAGTTGTTTCTGCAAATAGTTCAGACAGAAGATGGTAAATTCATTGGATGACTTTTTAGAGAAGCACTGTGTCGTTCTCCTTACTGTTCCTAATATTGGTGTTTGCTTGTGATGTTAACTTTTAAGAGATGATCTGTTGATGGTGTGTTTGCATTAAATATTGTAGAAAAATTTTCCATGAAAAGGTTTTCCATCACAAGTAGTCTCTGGTGAGGTTTCCTTTTTTTAAATTAAAAAAGCACAAAACTCTGTCAGGGTTATACTGTTTCCTTGTGTACAGATGGCTGACTTGCAGAATATTTTTCTGGGAGTATCTGCTGTTGCTCCCTTAGGAGGTGGTTTTGGCACTCTGGGCTTTCAATAAAGGTGACTGGACAGCTGCAGGGAAAACATTTGCTTTGAATATATCAACCTGGAGATCTGCTCCAGGAGTGTGGTTGGAGGTGGTAGTATTTACCCAGTGTTGTCTGTAGGAGTAAAAAAGCTGCCTCTGAGCACTGAGATGAGGTGGTTGGCAGCTTAGCAGCCTTGGGATTTATCTCTGAGCTATTTAGACCTAGCAGGAGTGACTCGTTACTACTAATAGGTTTAATTAGGGAAAACTACTTGCTTCACCTCTCACTTGTGTGGTGCCAACCTCACTTATGCACAGCCTTAAGTTTTGAGGGACAAGACAAATGTGATTTGGGAGTGGAGTTGGCTGCCTGTCCTATCCCAGAATGAGGTGAGTGCTCCCGGTGTGGTGATGGCCCTGTCCTGGGCAAGGCGTGGGAGTGAGCCTGGGGCTGGCACTGGCTGCTTGCTGACAGATTGTGGCTGAGTTTAGCTGGTACACACCCTTCGGGGGGGAGGGGAGAAGGCTGACATTGGCTCTCTCTCCCTCTCCTCCTTCACTTCCAGTCTCTTGAGTGTGCACAGTCTGCATCACCTGCATTCTTTGCACTGGTACAAAGAGCCTGAGGCCAAAAGGTGGACATCAAACTTAAGGATATCTTCTCAGGGACAGATTTAGAGAAAATTTCAGATAAAGCCTGATAGTTTACTTTTGAGCATTTCTGAAGTATTGCTGCTTAATCCTTTTTATTGATCCATAGCTTATGCCGGAAAGCTGTTGTCTCAGGGCAATTTCCAGAGTCCTGGAGGATAATGGCATTAATCACATACCATGTGACCTTTCAGGCAGGATGAACATTTGTTGCACTGCTGCCTTTACCTTCACTCTAAGTTCTGGTTGTGTCTTTTACTCCTCAGCTGCATGGCTTAAGAGTGTGGTTAAGAAGCCTTTTGCATAACTAATACATGGTAATTTGGTGACTGAGTAGCAGTGAGGTCTGTAAGGTGACTGTTGCTTTGGATTGCTGTCCTTTGGTGTGCTAAGGAGCTTTGAGGAGCCTAAGAGGGCAATAGCTTCTGGGCCCAGGAGCAATGCATATTTAATGTGATGGACACACTGCTCAAAACTCTGAGTCTGAAAACCAGCAGACTCCATTCCTCATAGCTTTGCTCCAGCGTGTGTCTTGCTTTTTTGGCCTATTTTGTAATCTGCATGAATAATTGGCTCTCATGTTGCACCTATATAAAGAGATGCTTCTTCGATATCTGGAAGTGCAGTAATGAGTGCTGAAGTGCTGCCATCACCATGGCACATCAGGGAAAGTTTGATGTGATCACATGGGTGAGCTTTCCACCCAAGTTTTATTCTTAGATTTGTTTTTCACTTTCACTCTGATTTGGTTATATTTGAATTTTTGGCAAATGCTGTTAGCAAAGTTTAAATCTGAAACAGCAATCTAAATCACAGAGCTAAGTGTACTTTGCATAAACAGATAAATAGCAGAGCTAAAAGTATAAAAAGTGCTTTCTTTTCACTGAAAGAGTGACATCATTGCAAGCTCTTCTCAGTGGTGGAAGGCCAAGAGACAGTGGATACCAGTTGAAATGAGAGAAGTTCACACTGGTTATGGTAAAGTGTTTTCACTCTGAGGACAGACAGCTGGGTAGGGGCACAGGTTGCCTGGGGAGGCTGTGCAGTTTCCATTGTTGGAGACTGACTGAACAAAGCCCTGAGCTGGATCTCACAGCTGGCCCTACTTGGAGCAGAAGCCTGGACCAGAGACCTCATGAGGTTCCTCCTAACCTGAATTAATTTGTGATCTGTTAAAAACCACCTGAATTTAGAAGGATGTTTATGCTGGGAAAAAGAGTAAAGGCAGAAGAGTTAAGTGGCATGGTCGCAGAGGGTGTTGTGATAACAGCAACATGGTGGTGGCTGCACTAAGATGCAAAGGGATGTAGCATCTGGCCAGACTTGTTCTGAAGTGCTTTGTGGGGTTGTCTGTGAAGGTTCATTGCTTTTGGTTTTAATTGAGCAAAGCAATTAAAACCTGACACTTTCTGCTTCTGAAGAAGCTCTTTGTTTTATGCCAATGGTAGCTGTATAACTAATCTCTAAAATTTTGCAAATAATCAGCTGACTTTTGTTTATATTGGTTAACGCACCACTAACCTTGTGGGAAGAGATTTCAGGAGAAGTAAATTCTTAATGCAGAAGGCTTCCAATTTTCGGGGATTTTTTTTGTTTAGTTGGTTGGAGTTTTTTTAGAGATTGATATATGGCTATTTGCATTCCTTCAAAAATTGTGTGGGAGTGCAAATAGGAGGCAGATGAAAATCTGTGGGTTGATCAGACTGAACGTGAGCCAGCTCCTCAAAGTGATGTAGGTGCTTATGGGTGGTTATATGAAGCCAAACAGTGCTTCTGTAGAGGGGGAGAAAAGTGGTCAAGGTACTGACGCAACCTTGCAGGATGAAATAGGTGAACCTGTGAAGAGGAGTGTGGATGTCTCAGAGATGACCACAATGCCATTAGCACTGCTAATGGTTTATGCAACTTTCCAAGCGTGTTTTCCTCTGTGTTTTCAGGAAGATGGCCTGCAAAATTGGAGTTAGTCTGGCAAACACTTGAAATCTAACAGAAAATGTCTGGTTTTGGTTTTTTTGCTCAATTTTTCTTTCTCCTGGAAGGGCATTAGTTTAACTCACAGACTGACTTTCCTTCTTTGTGTTTGGAGGCAATACAGGTGAATGTGGTAAGCAATAGTTAGCAACTCCTAATGGGATTTTAAAAGTTTTTGCTTATTTTTGCAATTTTAAAACAACTATTCCATCTGCTTCCACCCACATACTTAGTGAACTGTCATTCTTGCCAGTCATGCCCCAGCTGTGATGAGATGTGTTCAGTGGATGAGATCCCAGCAAGGCCAGAGTTTTATCCCTTTCATGTTCTGAGACTGAAAGCCATTGCTGTGAGAAACCGAAAGCTTCAGATTTTAGCCTTAACTCTACCTTGTCTGTAACCACTCTGTTCTGTGTGTCTGCACAGTGTTTTCAGAGTTACACTTGTGTAACTGTAGTGGCTTTGTGTCCACCTTCCGTACAGCATCAGATAGTACACTGGGTGATTTGCCTTTTCTTTTAATTTCTTTTATACATATGCAAAGCCTTTGTATTTGTTCTTCTCTATATTTTTCGCAAAGCTGGTTATTTTCAGCTGTTACATGGATAATAGTGCTGATGAACAAGTGTTTAGTCTGACACATAAAAAGCATAGCCGTAAAGAAAATGAAGCAGGGAAAATTACAGTGGCAAAGGTTCCTAAATTATAGTTGTATAGAAAGATTGTGATAAGGAAGTAGTTAAACATTGCTATTTAGTCAAACCTACAACTGTGGCTAGTACTTCGATTGTCTCCTCCTTTTGCTGACATTTAATTTGTGTGATTGGTGAGATATTCTTCCTGCTAATAAAATCTCTGTTTTATTGAACCAGAAGCTTGTGGAAGTACATGGGTGTGTTCTCCCAGATGGTTTTAGGTCAAGTGTGAAAAAATTGCTAATTATTTTCAGATTTACTTGTAAAGGAAATGTTAGGTGCTTGCTATTAGGTGCTTACCCACTGTTTGAAAAATACATAAACAAAACCAAGACACAAGTCAATCTTCCCATCTGGGAGCCGATCTGTGTCCAGTTTAGATACACTGGAAGGCAAACATAATGTAATAAGACTGAACCAGGATGTTCACAGACTGAAGTGTCAATGTTTGAGGTGGCTGTGTGCTTGCTACAGCTGCAAAGCCCATGGCTTTTATGGCTGCAGTATGTTTGCTCACAAGCCCCAGCTCTGACAAACAGATGTGATCATTGTCCTGTGCGTGCTCTTTGTGGGGTCGAGCGGTCACTTGCCAGTGTGATGGTGAGTACAAGCCACCATCTCCTACCAGCAGGTCTCATGTTTGAAGAGCTTTGCTTAGTTTTAGAGCATGCCAGCAGTAATCTGCAAGACCCAAAGACCATCTTTCATCCACAAGGATGTGGGACCGAGGAAATGTTCTATGTAGACTTTCCACAGAAATAAGGAGTGAGTATGGCCCTTTGGGGAAAAAGAAAACTTCCACTGATCATCACAGATACTCTATTTTCCCTTCTGGAAATAACCGTTAGGATCTATGTTCGTGGTAGGTCATAACTCCCCTTTGTCTCTCCTCCCATCCAGTTTATAAAATGCCCTAAGGCAAGCTGAGTTACTGAGGGCAATTCTGTTTGAACGGGATGGATCACTATGAGCAAAAGGTAGTTTTCAGTGGTAAAGATAACTACCTTTGTGCTTATCTTAACCTCGATGAAGCTATTACCGTAGGTTTGTTAGGAAAAGAATGAGGTGAGTGCAGTGGCCTGGACTGAGCAAAGGTTAAAGCAATCAGTGATAGCTTGGCTGTCAGCAGAATTGCATTGCTGGGAATCGGGTCTGAGGCTTTGCACAACTTTATTTTCTGCTTGTCTTCCAGCTGTTCCTGCGAGTGTGTCCTTCAGCAAGCTAAGGAAAGGCCAAGGGTTGTTTGCCTGCAATTTCTGCCTGCCCTTTCCATTGTGAGGCCAGTCTAGAGTGGGGCCAAAATACTGCAGAACTGGCAGTTGTTTGTGGTGGAGCCTGAGATAAATGAGTTTATCCGGTATCCAGGAGGCTGCTCAGTTTTGATCTTGGCAACTTTGCTCTTTCTTTTTTTTTTCTTTTTCTTTCTCACCAGAATAGTTGTGCTGAGGTTTGGTGTTGTTGTGTCCTATTTTTAACACCAAAGCTCACTTATCTCTTGTTGAATGTGTGGTATGTTTCTTTTGAGAGAGGCAGCACTTCATCAAATGTCACAAATGGGCCTTCTTGCTAGAGCTATTTCAAATCAACTGAAAAGGATTCTTCCTATTTAATTTTAATTTACATGTGCAAAATTTTCGTACAGTTGGAATCAGTACAGTTTGTCAAAAATAGAGATGTCCGACCCAGCCATAGTTCTCTCAACCCAGTACTATGTTTGTCATATAGTTTTACAAAAATCCACGTGTGCCTACTTTATTTTAAGTATTGTTGGTCTTTTACACCAAACTAATATCCGTAGTAGAATAAAAAATTCCTTTGCAGTTGCCTGGTATTGAAGAGTGTCTCTTTATGCAGAGATATAATTGCTGGACAGTATTTCTTTTTGCTTTAAGGACAGTCACTGCAGCTGTTTGAGTCCTGTCATGTTTATGCATGACCAGATATTGCAACAGGCCATAAGAGTTTGCTGCAAGGAGAGTTTTCATTTTTCAGTCTTGGGAAGTGGGCTCCATCTAGTGTTTAATTTAAAGATTAAACTCCAGTTCCTTTTCTCAAACGCCCTTGCAGTGTGGTTAAAGGACGCTGAGGAGGAATTGTGATAGGCATTGCTTTCACTGATGATTATCTAATGAGACTTTATCCAGTACAGTTAGTGTGGGAATGGCAACCTGAAACACTGCATCTGTTTTACACATGCACATGAACCTAAAATAATTCTTTTATGAAATAGCACATGGATAAAAAGAAATTAAACCAGCATGGCAATGATGTGATCATGGAGTATTTTGTGGTCAGTTCCTCTCACAGTATTTGATGTGGCATATTGGAAACCAGCATGTTCATCTATAAAATCAAAATTAGAAAACTAATTGTGGGGTTCTTTTACGAAGTAATGAATTTTGAAATGTGTATTGGGTATTAATAGCCAGTCAACAGAGTATCTTCCAATATGTAATGCTTCTATAAAGAAGCATATGGGATTCCAACCTTTATTTTTATAGTTTTCTCAGTATTTCAGCTATTGTAATATTTAACCCTCTCTCAAATTCTACTTTACTTTTTTTTATTAAAAATAATATTGCATTCTGAACTGTTTTTGACTAAAATAGAATCATATTTGACTAAAATAGTTAATCTATCATATTTCCAGTGCCCTGATAATAAGTGCTGTGAAACAGAGTCAAGGAACAGCAGTAAGATTATTTTTTTTCTTGAAGCTGGGACAAATTGAGAAAATTTTAAATACTTAAGACTGAATGCATATTTACTTACTACACTCCATACTGAAGAAGCAGGAACTCAGAATTTTGGTCAGGAGGGCACAACAGTAAACCTGCAGAGAGGAAGACCTGGGCTGTCTGGGGACTGTTTAATTATTAGTCCAGTGGGGTTTTGTCCAGTTGTGATTTTCCAACCTCTCCTTAAAGGGACATTTGGAGCCACTTAAAGAAGCTTTTACCCTGAGCAGTCTGGCACTTTGTAGCACTTTGAGACTGATGAAGAAAGAGGCAGGTGGGCACCATGGCTGTGCTGAGTGTGACTGCACGGCTGAGCCACCAGCCCCTCCCTCCCTGCAGAGGGGTGTTGCAGACCTCTGCCATTACTCAAAGACACGGTGGGGTTGTGAGTGCTGCCTTTGCGTTGCTTACATTGAGAGCTGCAGGGCTGCCTGTCCTGGTGAGGTGCAGGAGATCCCCCCTGCAAATCCCCAGACAGCTCTTGGCTTATTTTCCAGCAGTTGCCTGAGAAGTGTGGAGCAGGGGCTGGGATCCAGACCTGAGTCATTGGCAAAGAGCCTGTTGTTGTTTCATCTGTAAAATATTTGGGGTCTGGGCTTTCCAGATGACACTTGTGAGCTGAGTGCGGCCAAAGTTAATGGGAAATATCTGGTGCCAGGAGGGAGCAGGAAGATGGCACCTTAGCCATGTGGAATGGGGACCTGTTGTGGTGGGGTGCTGGGGAAAGCATTGGGAGTGATGGTTGTGGAGGACAGTCAGGGAAATGGGATGTGGGTGGTGAAACCCTCTGGGCATGGTGCACCACTGCGAAGCCCTGAAGCGTCCCAGTATTGGGATGTGCTGGTTTCACACAGCCGAGGAAGGGAGCCTGAAGTTGGACAGAGGGCTTAAGTACATATACATACACACACTTCCTTGAAAACTCATAATTTGTTGTTGTTACTTTTGTTGCCTCTTTTTTTTTTTTTTTTTTTTTTTTTTTCAAAGCTTTTGACCTGCTGGTGTACTTTTCAAACTTCCCCATAGGTGTGAACTTCGTCTCTCAACCTCACAAAAGATGATAGATTGGAATAGACACCTGGATTTCTTTTACTATTAAATGCTATCTTCTGTAGGAAAAAAAAAGAAAACCAAACCAACATTGCTTTTTCTGTTGAATTTTTAAAAAACTTTGAAATACCACATTGTTAAATCCAGTTTCCTTTTCCATGTTACTTAATTTCACACTTCTTCTGGAAGTGAAGGACAATGAAAGCAAACATGTTTGTGTCATTTGAAGCTTCTGGGTCTTACAGATCTAGTAGATCACTACATATTTTGTGGGCTTTGTGTTTATTAATTACCTATGTAGAAGCTGGGGCTATACTTCAGTTTCTAAACACATGTTGGAAATATCTGTGTTTCACTTAAATCCTTTTGTCACTTTAAAAAAAAAATGAAGTCTGGGCAGCAGGCAACATGGTGGTGGCACCAGGGGAAGTTTGTAAGTGTTGCTGCATTCACCAAGTCCCTCTGCTGATCATAAAAGAGACTAAAGGAACAGAGCAAATGTCAGAGAGTCCTTCTGCTCTGCAAAATGGCAAAACTAAGGGTAATCTAGAAGAGAGATGCTTTGCAGTGCTTGGAGAGCTGTTGCAGGATTTGTGACAGGAACTGAAAATGAAAGCAAAGTCTTGAGAACCTGAGGTTGTGGGAAAGTGGTTCTGGTGCCTGAAAATTGGGTATGGAGCTTTCTGATATTTCCAAACAAATTTGCATTGTTACAGAAGTAAAGTGTTAAAATAGAGTGGGAAAGAGCAGAAATAATTCATGGTTTGAATTACTGCAGGTCATGAAGATGAAGTAATTACTCCTAATATATTTAAACTGAAAGAAAAAGAAAGCTTAAATAAAAGGATTGCGAGGAGGAGGAGAAAGCATTTGACTATTAAGATGACTTAAGTATTTTAGACTTGGTAACTCCAAGTAAAATTAAGGAATAAAATACTTTGTCATCTACCTGTTCTCTTTAGGGCAGAGGTTAGCAAATACTCAGTGCACTGTGGAAGTAAATAGTAAGGGCAGACAGCTGTCATCAACTAATAGATGTGTTGGGTAGTGTATTTTGAGAGAGAGAGAATGTGCTAATACATCAATTAACCAGATTAACAGTGTTAAGATCCTTTATTTAGGACAGAAGTATTTTTAAAGTGGGTAAATGTGGCACTTTGGGATGAGGTTTAGCAGTGGATTTGACAGTGGTAGGTTAAGAGTTGGACTCAATGGTCTTAGAGGTCTTTTCCAACATAAACTATTCTGCAGTCAGCATTTCATACCGTGGTGTGGTCAGGTCCTGGCTGTTAATGTTCCTCAGCATGGTGGGCACAGCACCTGTGTCACAGTAGATGTATGTTCACCTCTCAAGAACTTTTGTACCTTTTCCCCACACAAACATGAGCCTGCTGGCCTGGAAGCTGGACCCAGCTAGCACCTACAGCTTTGCATTGGCTTTGGTTACCCGACTTGAACTCCTTTCTTGCTCTGCTGGGGATTGATGTCTTTGGTAGCTGCACAGCCTCTTGGGTCTGTGCCATGGTAGCATGTGACACTGGAAATTTATGAGCCAGAAATGTGCTGGTAAGAGGACATTCATTTAAGCTGAAGGAAGAGAAATAAGGAAGGCAACTTCGTTGTCCTGAGATTGAGAAGACTGGTTTCATGGCATAAACCATTGCTTTTATCATTAAATTTTCTTTTTAGTTGGGGAAGAGATGCTACCATCTTCCTTCTTAACATGCCCATAAGAAATAATAGCGAACATTATCGTATTATAGCTCTGCTCTCACAAGTTTGATGTTGTGAAGTGTCTTACTTCTGGTTTCTTCTATGCTGAGAGAGACATAAATCATTCCTGGAGGAAAGCTTGCTCTAATTTGTAGACATGAAATTGGTACAGATTTGCCTGTTACTGCTGACGTAATTTCTTCTTTGTCTGACCTCATTCACCTGGCATTAAAATCATATTACTGTATCTCATTTAAAAATTGCTACAGCTAATAGGGAAAGCCTTTGCTTTAAGTGTTTTTTTGGCTTGATCTAATCTATGTTCTTAATGTCTACTCTGGGACTGGATCCAGATCTTCAGTGCTGACAAGTGCCTTTTAACGTCATTTATTTATTATGGGGAAAACAATTTAAAAGCTTAGTTATTAAAGCCACTTTTTATAGGGGAAAGTAATGAAATTGTCTGGTTTGAAGGTAGAAGTTACACAACTTAATATTTAGTCTTAAATAGCATTATTGAAGCTGAATACACACCATTAAAATCGTTCAAGGTTTATTTTGTTGCAAAACCCAAGCAGAGTGCCTTCTAAAATGATACTTTGTAATGCAATGGCCAAAAGTTGCTGCTCTGCCAGCAGTGCAGTTTGCAGGTTACAAGTAATCCAGATTTTATTGGTTTGCTATGCCAGACTGCCTGCCCTTGCACTAAGGCCCTTTCGGTCAAAGACCGAGCAGGTTTGCAGATATTCTCCATTAAAAGCATAGGCATGAGGTTAACTGTAGTTCTTTGGGAGCTTATTGCTGTGTAAATAGCAATATAAAACTAGATTGAACTGGAATATGGAATAGCATTTGTAATGGTTTTATCCTTCTTCTCAAATTTCTGCTTTGCTCTGAAGTTATAAAGGTGCAACACAAACCTAAAAGTTTCCAATCCTAGAAAAACTGGTATGTGATCTAAATTTGTCAATTAAAACATACAGGTCCTAGCATACAAAAAAAACCCCAAAAAGTAGTATTTTTTTGGGGTTTTTTTTGGAATGCACAATACAATGTTGAATTCATGAGAGCTTGCTTCTCTTGATAACTTTATTTAAGGGAAGAGTTGACAACTAGTCAACTGGTGTGTAAAAGAAAGTGTCGAATTAAGGTTGTAAAAGAAGAAGAGTAGTTTCATTAATTCCAAAGTCGATTTTACTTTTTGTTTGATTTAATGGCTTTCATGATTTGATTTTCATTAGCATGCAAATATTTCTTCCTTGCTGTGCTCAGTGTTGAAAAAGATAAAATAAAGCAAAATACAAAGAGAAGCTATGAAGACAAATCTTTTCCTTCCATAGGAAAATGTAAATGTTATCAATTCTAGGAGAAATAATTTAAAGAAAAAGTATGCTTCTCAGAAAAGTGCAATAAGCAGAGTTTTGAATATTTCAAGAACAATTGTGTTGTTACATAAAAATAGCTCAATCAGGGCAGTAAAAATGCAGTATTGATAAATGATGATGCCACCAAGTGAGATATTTCGGGTGGTATTGTCACCAAAATGTATTTATAGAGCTCCCAGGAGCAAATCAATGCTAGACTGCACCAGAGTGGTAACTTTCCTGGTTGGGTTTATTTTACCTGCTGTATTTCATTGTGTTTATTTTTGAATAGGAAATAAACCATCACTTCTGGGATATTTGGAAATGGGAACTTAGACACCCATTATGAAATACACTGCTATTTCTTTTATCTGGATGAAAAAAAGTATAAGAAAACTTTGATTGGTTTAGATCATCTGATGGCAATCTAACAAAAAGGCTTCTTGTGCGAGGGAATCACTTCATTTCTTCCTGACCTTTATTGAGTCCTAATATCTGTCATTTTATTGTTGAGAGAAAATAGTCCTTTAACTTTTTACAAAGGAAATATGCCTTGAAAAACCTATGGCTGCACTACATCTCAGATCAGCCTGACTGATAACTTCATACATATTTTGTAGTAGGAATTTGATTGCTTTGCATGTAAAATTTAATGTTGCTGATGTTACACTGGTACTACTCTGCATATTATTAAAATGGCTTGCTGCAACATTTCCAGCTTAAAAAAAAAAAAAAAATTTGAAAAACCCTGTTGCTTGAAGCCTGCTGGCAAGAAGGTAGGTGAGAGAAGGGTGTGTGCATTAAGAAGGGTTGCAGACTGAAAATGAAGCAGAACGTGCAGAGGCCATCATACAATTAAATTCAGCAGTGTTCAAGCACATACTCCACATTTGCTTAAGACAGAGTATGTAAGTGGTCTTATTGTCAAAAGGACCTCTTACATGCTTAAGTGAATTTATAATTGTTGGATTATTAGAAAGAAATTCTTTACTGTGAAGATGTTGAAGCACTGGAACAGGTTGCCCAGAGAAGCTGTTGATGGCCCTTTTCTGGAAGTGTTCAAGGCCAGGTTGGATAAAATTTTGAGCAACTTAGTCTAGTGGAAGGTGTCCCTGCCCATGGCAGGCAGGGTTGGAAGTAGATGATCTTTAAGGTCCCTTCCAACACAAACCATTCTGTGATTCTCTGATTATGTCCCAAGCTGTCTTGGAAAAATATTGCTGCTAATAAATTCTTGTTGCTTGAAATAGGAAAGAAGAATTTTAAACCATCTATTCTACTATTAGAAAAAGGAAATAATGAGACAGAAATTGGAAGCCTTTTTTTTGACAAATGCAATCCCTTCTCCCAAAGCACACCTAAGTAAGTCTTGCAGTGGTTTTTCTTGACCTGTTGTTTTGTTACAACATTCAGATGCACTTTTCCCTCCTCACTGCATACGGATGTCTCCTTTGAATCTTCCCCTTTCTTCATGATTAAGTGCTCCTGAACTCCACTTGCTGATGTGCTTGGTGCCTCCCCACTGTGTCCAGCCCTTGCTGTCCTTCCATGCCCTCCTGTCATGCTGCAGGAAGCCCAGGTGCCCCTCACCAAGCTCTCCATGAGCTCTGGCAGGGCTCTGCCCATAGTCTCAGCCCGGTGCCACTTGGATCCTACCTCACTGCCAACCTTATCCCATTGTACCACCCCTTTGCTGGCCCTGGGCAGCTGCTTGGGGTGCTGTGCTGCTGAGGCTGCTGACTCTCTTTGCACAGACTCACAAGTGGCTGGATGGTTTCCCGTTCTTCGCTTGTATCCCACTTTTCCTAATTTAAATGCTATGTTCGCATTTACCAGCTCTTTTCATTTCTCTCCTCCTCTGGTTTTTGTGGCTCTCCTAAAGCTGAAGCAGAGTGCTTGCAGACCCACTGAAACTTTCTGACTGGGATCAGAATGGAAACACAAGGCTCAGGATCCCAGGAGCAGCATTGGAAAGCTCATTTCTGTTTGGATCACTTACCAGGACAAATCTTTTGAACTGCATTAAAGTTTTGAAAAATGAGTTTCCCTTTAAAAGCCTTGCATTTTCCTATGACTGTAAGCTGAGAACTGACTTGGAAGTGTCCCAGAAGTGGAGCCATTTGGCTTGCTGTTGCTATCTAGAGGGGTCACCAAAGACAGCTTTTGGTTTTTAACCTCTACAAAATGTTCCCTACCCATAATTAATGCCTGATGCCAACCTTAGATATACACACGGTGTCTCATGGGGAGAAGAAAATCATTGCAATAAAGTTAACGTTTTAGCTACTGATGTGTACTTTCCAAATGTTCATATTTACTGGAATAAACTTTAATTATTTCATTTTAATGCAGTTAGATTTGTTCCTATGTCAGACACAAATGAATCAGTAGTTTACTGGCTCATCATATTTATTCTATAAATATTTTTTCTATTATATCAAATCTTCTGAACTTTTGAATAGGAATACACTGAATCCAGTAGCTTAATTATTTTTATTTTCATTTTGCACATACAACATGTTAGATAAACACTTCTTTCATCCATCATGGGGTACTATGTTTCAAACTAGGGATTGTGTTTTGGCTAGCAATGTAAAGACCTACATGTGCTACATGTGGATTGAAGGAATATATATTACTACTGCTGGCAGAAACAATTCTCCCCTTGCACTTCCCTAGGATGTGCTGCTGCTTGCTCATACTTAAGGAGATTTTACGTTCTGGAGATTTTCTTTCTAGCCATGGTTAAATGGCAGTCTGGAGACAGCCCAGGTTTTAATGTCACCACTGAGCAGAATAACACAAATGTGCTGCAGAGTGTGTGTGGCAGATAGTGCAAAACCACTTTGACTCTTCAGGATAAATTAATTCTCTCCTCCTCTGGTGTCATGGTTTTGTCTTGGAGCTCTGCCAGTCTAGCAGAAGAGCATCCTTCTCTCAACTCTTTCCTACCATCACTATCTCATGTTCATGGTCCAGTTCCTTTTCTCCCTCTCTCTGCAATAACTCAGCTTTCACTTGGATATTTCTTCCAGACTGTCAGTGGATAAAATACAGAGTAGCCCTCTCATCTTCTATTTATTTGTCTTCTTTTTACCTATTAAACAGTTTCTCTTGCATGCTACCTTTCTCTAGATTCTGCTTTACCCCTGGTTCCTGTACGAAATATAGCCAGAAAAGGACTTTTATTAGCTGTCAAGTTTTCAGAACAGTACCTCAAATTCATAAGTGGCTCTTGTGAGCGTTTTATCTTTCTTAAAGCTCCCTTTTGTATGACACTAAGAGAAGAGCAGTGACTGCTAATTACAGGCTTGCTGGGCATCCATGGGCTTCTCCTGCCTGCCCTGCTGTGTCCCAGGAATCAGCTCTGGCTCCAGTCCCATGCCTCAGTTGCAATCTCTGCCTTGAAGCAGCATTTGGGAGGGAGGCAACTGCTGTTCCTTCCTACAGTGACATACCTCCTCCTGATAATGAACATAATATACTATTAACAGGCTCTTGTAAAGGAGTGAAAAGCATTTTGCAGTTATTAATCAAATCCAAACATCCTTACTTCCACCAGCAGGAGGTTGGGCTTTTATATGGAGAGATCTATTATCCTTTCTTCTATACAGCAGAGAGAGATCTTTTCTGCACAGACTTTGCAGCTTCTTCCATATGACTTCTCCATATGGGATGGTGTTCTTTGAGTCCAGTGATGATGATTACTATTATTTTGGCATTATTATTTATTTTTTGCTAGAGCTTTATGAGAGGTAAATCTCTCTCCCTTTGGGGTAGGTTCTACCTGGTATGGAGCTGAGAGACATCCTGTCTTCTTTTGTGGGTCTCAGAAATTAACAGTTCAGAACAACCTATTGGTCAGAGCAGCAGCAGTTGATGAAAAAACACTATAGCAGCACACATCAATAAAAACAAACCCAAAACCTCAAAAAAACAAGAAATCCCACAAAATGTACTGTTGGTTTTTCAAGTATCCCATCCTCAGAGATTGATAGGATCCTGAGTGATGTCTCTTGCCCAGCTCTGGTGGCCTCTTGTCCAGCAGAGAAAAATTTTCTCTCTTAATGACAGCTGTCCGGGAGGACCATTGGAAGAGAATCCCTGTGGTTAATGATCTTCCTTCAGCATCTTCTCAGCCTTTTTCTGAGCTGCATATGGAATCAAAAGTAGCTGTATAACTTTTTTTTTTTTTTAATATTATATATGAGATGTCACTTCTGCAAAATTAACTGCATTATACCTGTTGAAGCCATTTTGATTTGTTCTTTTGTCCTTCAATTTCATGCTGTGTAGCAGAACTAAGTAATTTCTATCAAGCTGGTTTGGAAGTTTCCATGTAAGACTGTATATACTAAATAATCAGGTTTAATAGGAATAGTTCTTCATTATACTATTTAAAAAATGGTATACTTTTAGATTAATATGCTTGGACACTATTAATAGAGAATTCAAAAAATAAGTAATTTTCTGATATATCAATTCATTTGCTTACAAGCAGTTTCTATGTTGAAATGTGTTTTCCTACCTAGCCTACATTGTAGTAATGTACATATATTATCACTTGCCAAGAGGAAATGTAAACAAATCGTCAGTTCATAGCATAAAAGTCTACTGATATTTTGATTTTTTTTAAGTGTTCCTCCTTTCTTTTTTTAGCAGTTTTTATAAGGTGATGCATGGCAGAGAGATCTGGGTATCTTATTTGCTCCTGAATCCTTCCCCCTGGCGCAAATTTATAAAATACGTGCACAGAGTTCACCAGATGCTTTGGCAATCACATTAGCAGAGGTGCTGCTCAGGTTTCTGCATTGCATTTGGCAGTGTTACCCGTGGTGGCTGCAGAGAAGAAGGTGAGTAGGGTGCCTGGTGGTCATGGCCCTGACTATCATTGCTATGGGATGGAGAGAGGAATGTTTTAGGAATGCCAAATGAGTCCCAGGCTTTGGTGGCTTTGCAGGGGAAGGAAACTGCTTTTATTCAACTCTGCAAACACTGCAGAGAGTCATGGAAGTCCCTGAAGCTCAGTGAGTTGTTCTAAAACTATTTAACTCTTCATTGCGAATAGTTGGTATAAATACTGCTGTTCAGCTGGGAAAAAAAAAAAAAAAGGCAGTGATCTCTGTGCATTTTGGTCCTGAATTAAGTTTCCCGTGATTAAGGGGTTTGTTCTCTTTCCTCATTTAGAAGTATTCCTCCACCCTCTTTGCAAGTGTAAATTGCTCTCCTGTAACAAGATCAATGGACCTTCACCGATTTACAGTAGTAGAGAATAATTTGGCTCGTTACACATTTGATGAGATATGATCTGTGGTTATCTCGGCGTGGACAGATAATAAAACATTAAGAACTAATAAAAAATGTCATATTCTCCAATACTGTGCTCTGGCTGTGTATACATGGGTATATTATTATGTAGGAGTGGAAGAAAAGCATCCTTTGGGTCAAACCAGATGGAGACTTTCCTTTACTTCCTACTTCTGTTGTGAAACTCTGTTTTGTCAGTCCGGATGGATAGAGGCTCTAGTTTAATCTTGGGTTCAGAATATGTCCTGGCAAAGTGCAGCTGCTCTTTACACAGGCACAACTGGAGGGTTTGATTATGTTTTTTAATCTAATGGAAACATAGACCCTAATGAAGTCTCTTACAGTGATACCAGGATGATGTTAAGGGTGGTTGTTTTCAGTCACAATCAGGATTTAAAATCAAACAAATCACTTTAAAATTGGTTGTTCCTGTAATTTGGCTGAGCAAGTAATCCATCACTCTTTGACAACCAGCTGGCTACAGGAAAGGCTCTTGCATTCCTGCAGGTTTGGTGCAGATCCTCAGAAACCTCTACCCCTGTGACAGCTCTGGTGAGCAGATTTTGCTGTGTGGTATCCTTGATCCTTTGGGAAGAAGTTAAACATGCTTTCTTAATTTTATTTCTTCTACAAAGAAAGTGTGTTGCAATGGTATTTTTTGTGATACTGATACATGTTCCATCCCTAGTATTGGGACCTTTGGAAAGGGAAGTGAGAGTATAAGATAAAATTGATTGTGAGATGTGAGGAATTAAAAGAACTAATGCACTAATGTGGATTATGTGCAGGTCTTTTTCTGTGCTCTGTTTTAAGAGGTGAATAAATTTTGTTTCTCAAGTTTCTGCATCTTTCAAATTCACAATGTGGGAATGTGAATATTGCTGAAAACCTAAAGTAAATTTGAAACAGCTCTGCTGCTGGCCAGCTGGTTACTACAAGTTCTTTTCCAAGTACTTTGTAAAAATACTTTATTTCCTTATATGCAAATGTTTTTCCCACCACTATATATACTACAGCACTATATATAATGACTTAGATGAGGATCTGGTTTACACACATCTTGCATGTAAAATTTTCTGGACTGACATTTTGCCCTGTACAATACACGTGGTGTTTTTACTGAACACACTAAGAGGAATGAGAATAAAATGTCTAAAGGGATCACCTTGAGCTTATAGCCTTCATCCTTATAGCATAAAAATTTAGTGCTTTGAGTTTTTCATAACATGGGTGCTACTGATGAGTAGGGTTGGGTTATATCTGTTTTCAGTAATGGCAGAGCTCTTTACTAGGTTTGATTTAGGTTTGTTTTGATTTGTTTTGTGGGTTTTTTGCAGGGGGAGGAAGGCATGGGCTGTGGTTTTGTTTTTTTTGATAGAGAACTCTGTCATGCTTATAAGACTAGAATATTTTACACGCTTTGTGGGTTAGGAAGCACTCAGAAGAACAAAGATGGTTTTGGCAAGGTGAAATAATTCTCCAGCCTCCTGGAGAAATTTAACCCTGTTCAGGAGGCTTGGGTTAAATTTCTCGGCTATGCTACTTTAAAATGACTCTTTTCCTCCTCTCAGTTAGTGTTGATGACCTGACAGGAGTTTTTTGCCTGCTCAGTGAGGCCTCCCTGCTGTGAATCAGAGACATTCTCTTGTGGCAGGAAGCACAGATGAAATATCTTTGAGGGCATGGCAGCCCTTGGGGCTGCACACTATGAATGCTTTGTTTTGTTTATCCAGCAGCTGCTTTGGAACGGGGCATAGCAGCTCTGAGGTCTGTGCAGAGAGCAGGTGCCTGTACAAACCTCCTGTGCACCAAATCCAACAGTGACATCTCTGTCAATCACAAACATTAGCTTCCTTAAATATTTTCAACTGGAATTTTCAATGATTTCATGGCTTCATCTGATACCTCTTGTCTGCAGTCACCAAAACCTTCCTCTGGTGTTCAGCCACAATACTTGTGAGAAACACACATTTGCAAAAATGGATGAAGTGAAACCAAGCTGAGGTCAAATCCAGTTGTGGCTTGCTCTGGGGCATCCTGAAGTAGATGGGAGCCTTGTGGGCTGCCTGCTGCTTACAGAGATTGTTTATTTACACCAAGAATTTCCTTCATTGTGCAGTATGGATTTAACCCACACTCAGAGGGTCCAACCTGGCAGGACGTGGCTATAATAATGAGCAAGATGGCTGATCACAGGTGCCTTGAAAAATCAAAAGGGTTTTAATAAAGATGGAAAATAACACAAAATGCAAAATAATGGCACAAACTTTTTGCTTGCTACTGTACCTCAAAAAGCTAAAAGCATGGAGTTCCTTTGTTCTCTCTCTTTAGTCTTAGGTGGGCTTTTTGGCCCTTGGCCAAATGAATGAAACAACAGTCTTTAAGTAACATTTCCAGGATCCAATCTACACTTCTGGGCTGGCTCTGAACCTATTGCGAAGAGAAATCCACAGAACTTTCCAGCTAACTTCTTAACATGTCAAAAAATAAAATGAAACTCTTTCCTTATTTGAAAGCACCTGCTAGAAGTGTAGGGATTGCATTACCATATGGCAGGACTTTATTTTGCTGCATTTTGTACCAAATTTAAACTAGAGAGGGAAATTAAGGTTTCAGGGTTCCCCCTGCTCCACTCCCTCCCCAAGAAATTACAGTAAAGGTTTTCAGACTTGGTTTTCATTTTTATTATTATTTTTTATTCTACCTAAATGCCTCATTTTGCTGCTGGTGTTAGTGACGGGCAGAGTAAATGCAGATCAGCCAGGACAAATAAGCCCTTGATAGGTTCTTGAGATTTAGTTTGGCTTTTTTGAGACTCTGCTTCACCTCAACACAGATTTCATTCACTTGCTTTGCAGGCTCGGGAATGGAAAACCTTGTCTCAGGTTCTGTAGGATATTTGTAACTATTGTGATCCCACATCCTGGTACAGCATTGTGCTCCAGTAGTGCCCAAGCACAGCAAAGATAGCAGCCTGAAGCAGGAAAGATTCAGGGTGCTGAAGGGATTTTGTGTGGCATGTTCTCCGAGTGGTGTTCACAGGGATGGAACTTCAGTACCTCCTCTGATGTCACATGTGATTGTGTCAGCAAAGACCTCTTGTATAAGGTTCCCTAAGCATAGTGCTTTTGAAACCTGAGCCTGTTTCTTTGTGTTATCCTCTGAAGGTACCCAAAAGCAAATGCAAATCTTTCTGATCTTTGGTAATAAGAAATGTGATCCAAAACATCATGTGTTTATTTGGCGGCTGCATTTCTTCTTCCTGAAAACTTCCTAAGGCTGTGCTCAGAGCATGGTCTTGAAGTTCATCAGCCAGTTTTAGTACCTGCAGCTTAAAACTGTCATGGGGCTGCTCTTCTCAAGTACAGAGGAAAACAAAACCTGATCATGTATGAGAATATGTAGAATAATATTAGGAAGTGAATAAACTATGTTAAAATTTTTAATAACTTTTGTAGGACCAGAGTCTTTATGATGCCTAAAGCTATTATTTTCAAAATCTTTTATTGGAATCTGTTTTTTAAAATTTTTATTTTAAATGTCTATAATTTCATGCTGTTTAAGATTTCACAAGTGAATATGCTCTGCTTCTGTGGAAAAAGTTAATAAGCTCCAGATGTGATTTCGTTCTCTCCAGAGGTAAATTTAAACCTACTAATTCCTTACAGGCTTTGAATCAGTCATTCTTATTTTCTTTTCCTTAATACCTAGCTGATGAATTACAAAAGTAATTCAAACTTTGTTTTCCAGTTCTTTTTCTTTTCTGCTGGCAGCTGGCAATTCTTTTGCTGTGTTGCATATCAAATGTGAGCTCACTGAGGGCCCTCACAAACAGTAGTGCAAAGCTCTCACATTGCCATGCTCCTTGGGATTCACATCTTTGGGTTGAGAATATGAAGCCATTGAGAAATGTTGACCGGAGAAGCCTTAGAAAATTTTGGTTTTGCTGTTCTAAAAAAATGAATTCCCACCACCCTTGGCTATTGCTTAGAAAGTCATTACTCTATTGCTGCTCTTTATGCCAGTTGCGCAACCTTTCAGAATAATTTGTTTTAGAAAATTGTGCAGTGAAAGAGTCTTGAGAAAATCAGATTGAAGGCTCAAATAACAAAGGCTGAAACTGTAATGTTCCTACAGCTAATGAAATGTAATTTAACAAGTCAGTTCAATAATTTGCCTCTAAATGTTGGAGTATGGTTTCATTCAGTGACTGTCAAATTTAAGATACCCCAAGCCTCACAGATAAAGCAAAGACCATGTTTTTAGCCCATTTGCACTGGGAGCCAGACTGCCAATGTGGAGTTGTGCCAGCTTGGGACAGATGAGAAAATCACTCCCTACAGAGAGGATCAGATCTGTGTTTTTTGCATCTAGTTTTTGACTCTGACATCCAATCTGGTAACCACAAGAGGAGCTGAACTGCTAGCCAAACAGTAACTTTTCTTTCAATTTTTGTTCCACAGTAGAAACATGTGCCAAGTACAAATAGCAAAATTCATGTGCTGTTGTAGCAGCCCTCCTCACAACCACTCTAGCAGAGGGTGAGATACCAAATGCAGTCGCACTAAAAACCCCCTAGAAATGTAGCACATGGTGCTTTAACAGTTTGGGAAGGGGCAGAGGATGATGAGGAAGCAAAGCTGACCACAGCAGGGACACTGTTGAAGTATTTTGTCAGACAAGCAGCACAACTGCAATGCCCTTGTTGTGAGAGGTGATTACATCCCAGCTGAGATCATCATCAACTGTTTGGTATGGGGCCATACACAGACTTTGGGAGAAGCCTGTCACATCACTTGCTGGGTCAATTAAATATTGTAGGAACACAGCATCCTACCATCAGTACATTGCTGCTGTAGCAATGGATGGATTTACCTTCCATGAACTTTATACTTGAGAAACAATTTGTTCTCCATTGTGGGCAAAGTATAATTAAACAAGGATCTCAGATGGATGAATCAGCTAAACCTACTCCTTTCTCACTCTTCCTGCTTTTTCTTCAACTTTTGTGTCTAATATTAATTTGATTTTTTCAGAGACAGACATTTTAATTGATTGAGTAGACCCTAGAGGTTGATAATATATTGCCAACATTTTTAACAATATGTTCCATAAAAAATATCATCCATCATCTTCGTGCTCTTCTCGGAGAGGGGAAAAAGAAACCTGTCAATTCTACATCCTTCATCTTGTTCCCCAAAAGATTCATCATTTCTTCTTGTTGCACATCTGGTTTAGTACTTCTTAGTTTGTGTTGATTTTTTTGTCTGCCTTCATATGAACGTAGTTAATATTTCCAGAAGTGATTATGGAAGAAACATATCCTGTTCCTTCTGTGGGAGGTGGTTTGGGGGACTTTTTCTAATGCAGGCTCCATGAACCTGCGGAGTTTGCCCTGCATTAACAGGGCTGCCTTTGAGAGCAGTGAGCACTGAGGGGTTCCCTGACTGAGCCAGGAGTATGTCAATCCTAGGCTTGGACATGAGCTGTTGAGAAGTGTGCTAGGATCCAGGTCTGGATGGGCAGCCCTCCCAGATGACATCATGCTCCAAAGACTTTTCTGTCTGTGAGTCTAAGTGATTCCCATTCACCATTACAGTGCCATGCAAAGGACTGGAGTTTTTTCCACAAAAAACTCCACTAGTGGACCGAGAGGGAACCCTGTGAAGCTCAGCAAAGAAAACTGCAGAGAACTGCACCTAGGAGGGAATAAACACTGGCTGGGGAATGGCTACCTCAGTAATGGGACTGCAGGAAAGGACCTACAAGTCCTTTTGGTGGACAAGCTGAATGGAAGTCAGCAGTGAAGGGCAAAGACAGAATCACAGACCATAAAATCATTTCGGTTGGAAAAGACCCTGTAGATTATTAAGTCCAGCCATAAACATAACTCTGCCAACTCTTCCACTAAACTATGTCCATAGTTAACGAGCACAGATGGAATGTCAAGAGAAGTCCCCCCCAGTCAGCAAAAGACAGGTTATATCTTGAGTCCTGTGCCCAGTTTTGGGTCCTGCTCCCATGGCAGAAAGGATTTCATTTTCAGAATGAAGCTTATCTAGATAGCAAGGAGGCTGAAGAATAGAATGAAGGACTAAGAGAGGTGCAAAGGCTGACTTTTTGTATCCCAGAGAAGAAATTATTCAAAGGGGAATCTTATGAATGGTTTATAAATAAGGTGGATCAGCTTCATCCTGAAAGTGTACGGCAGCAGATGGATTTCCTGCTAGGTGTAAAACACCAAATTTCATGGTAAAGATGATCAAATATCAGCACACAATGCCCAGAAAGTATTCAGTCTTCATCCTTGAAGATATTCAGAACTTGACAGAACAAACGCTTGACCAGTCTGAACTAACTTTGAAGTTAACCTTGCTTTCAGCAAGGAGATAGGACTTAATGATTTTGAGGCCTCTTCCAATCATAATTATTCAATGATTCAATTAAAATCCTCTGCTTTTTGAACTCTTGATTTTTATCAGTCTGCTAGTCAGGTGTTTCTCATGGAAAGTGTTTTTCAACCCATATTACTACTGATTTGAAATACTTCAGCTAATTGTTTTATCCAAAAGGAGTGTATGCCTCACCTGGAGGGGAAGAGAAGGGATTCGGGTTTTTCCCCAAGCCAAAATTACATTAACCTTGTTTTCAGGAATGAAAGGATAATACATTGTTTTACCTGTATTAGGATTTTTTTGTGTTCCTTCTCGAAAGTTCTGTTGTACTTGTGCTTTCAGGCAAAGCCTATTAGCTTGGCAGGCTGCACGGCTTTTTGGCAAGGCCTTACTGAGTGAAGTATTGCACAAAAAGTTTATGTTCAAAGAGGATTTGAGTTCAAGTTGGTAAGACTAGGGGTGTATGGAAGGGAAGCTCAAGAGTAGAGAGTGTGATGAAGATCAGAAAGTTGGGGAAAAGAAGGAAGCAGGACAGAAACAGGTCAGGGGAGGGGACTAGAGAGTGATATCTTTGCTTTGTCCTAGGTAGGACTTGTTTAGTGGTGTGCTCAGAAGCTAGCCACCTCCTGTTTATATTTTGCAGAAGGGCTGTGATAAATAGGGCAAGGCTGTGGGGGTGATGAAGTAGCAGGCTGGACTGGACTGATCCATTCAGTCCTGTCCACTACCCTGAAGTTCCCTAGTGAGGCTTTGTCAATTATCTGAATTTTCTCTTTTCTGAAGTTTGAGCAGTGATTTGAAAAACTCAGTACAAAGGTGATGAGCTGCAGCTGAAAAGTGTTGGGATTGTGCTAGAAGATACCATGTGGTGTAAGTGATCTTGCCTGGGTGGTACAAGTTGGGCATCTCAAATTGATGGATGCATTTGACATTAATGTGTGTGGCTCAGTCCCCTGTGCAGAAAATGTGGCTGGAAAGATGGCGATTATCAGTATTGATGGCTATTCTTGCAGTGCTCGTTTATCAGTGTTAAGCACCACAGGAAAGCAAGTGAGGAAATTGATAACTCTGTCTTCATGACTCAATTCCTTAGATACTCTTTACCTTTTCCACTGGATAAGGCAGCAGTT